>JARFXV010001406.1:65000-327123 GCA_031761425.1 Cosmopolites sordidus
ATATGCTCGTAATGCTGATTCTAACGGTACATATATATATCTTTTTAATGTACGTGTAGTTTTCGAGATATGATAGGTGTCGAAAAAATACGATTATTTCATATTTTTTACCTTTTGTTACATCATTGAACATGGAGAAATCTTCTTTTTCGTAATTTCTTCGAGTGAGTTCCTTCCAGAGATACACGCATGATACTGCAGCAGTAATTAGCCATCATGTGTTCATTCCATTGACCCTGATACCTTTCTTTCATATTTTTTGGGTCATAATGAAATCGCTTTCCTTGTTCCTCACTATAAAAGCCAAGGTAGTGTGTAAATGTGTCCAAATGATTGTGAAGGTAGTGAACTTTAATGTTTTTGTTACATCCACGCTTTTTGAAATTTTCCAGCATGCTTCGCGATAATGTTCGGACTTATAATTCCCTAGAATTTTTTTGACAATATTAACGAAAGAAAACCAGGATAATGATTCTATATCATATATTAAATGTACGAAATTATTATCGTCCATTAAAAGCCTAATTTGCTGTCTATCCAAAATGCTTTGCTCAAATCAGGAAATTTCATTTCAGTTTCGGTCGACCCAACATTTTTTAAATTTTGTAGACATGTGTAATTGATGACAACAAAATGTTATAAACTGTCCATGTTATTAAATTCGAGGTAATATTCACAATTTGCTATAAAAGGTTGTATATTAAAACCCATTACTTTATGTTTCACAACAGTTAAATGAAAAATCAAATTTGCAAAAATCAAACAATAAGGTTTCCTATTAGTTAACGGTGAAGGTTATTAAATCATTTCTAAAATTATAACAAGTGTTAATACCTACATTTCTTTTTATGCTGTGCCGATACAGCCATCAGGTAGAGTATGGGTGTCTGAAGATGATTCAGTGCCAACCACAATAAAAAAGCAACATTCGATCGGAAAAATAATACCTTTTTATTCTTTCATTTTTACATAAAAACAAAATAAGTAAAAACTTTTAAACTAAGGGAAAAGAAGATAGCATTTTAAAACATTAACTATTTCCAATTTGAACTTAACATCGTTTGGGGAGCCGCTTAATTTATCTTGACAAGAATGGCTCTTCCAATAATGATGTAGCAGCTGTAGGTAAGATGCTTAAGGAACAAAACAAAATTATTTAATACAGATTAGAGGATCCCGTAGTTTCTGGTAGTTTTTTAACTTTAAAATGAAATCAAACCATCAGAAAAACCCACCACCAATAACGCTTTTAGAGTAAATTTGCGAATACCGTTAAGTTTTTCGTGTAAGGACAATTTGTATTCAAACTGATGTATTCAATATGATGTTGGCGGAGGAGGATACGTAAAGGATTATAACAATTTTTTACTTTGTTATTTTTTTGTTATTTTTTAGTTTGACTTTACATTCTTAAACACTACTTAAAGTAGTGTTTGAGAATATAAAGTCGTTTTACGAAACTATAGTCACACACATTTTGTTTACAAATAAAAGTGATAGATAACAAAGTAAAAAATGGTTTTATTCCTTTTTTAAAAAATGAACTAGCAGAAAAGTAAGAGACAAATCAATCAATAATTAAAGAATATATTGAATTTTATGAATTTGAAATCAGTTTGTAAGAAGGTCCTTTATAACACTACCCTTTGTATATGATAAGGGTAGAGTAATTGTTCATTTAGTGTTCTATGTACAGTTCAATGGGAAACTCCAACTTGTCGCACTACTCTTCGAGTAGTTGTTGTAGAATCTTCTTCAATCAGATGAAATATTTCTTTTGAGAAAACTGCTAATTTTTTTACCAAATTTGCCGACCTGGAAGTAGTTTCTCAGGGAATCGATGCTCTTAAATACGACTAGCCTTTTTGGAATATTGGAGAGCTTTCTCGTAAATAAGAAACATATCCTGATATTCGCGTACAGAATATGTTTTTGGTAATAAATCGAACTTAAATGTACGTATTGACAGGGTCAAAAAAAATTGTTACAATTTTTAAATAACAATCTTTGTCGTGGCGATATTACAACCTTGCCATTGTAACAATGTTTATTAGTAATATTTATTTGTAGTGTATTCATTAAATAATAGTCAATTAATTTGTACCAAATGTGTTTATTCACATATTTGCTTAATATATTTGATCTTATCATAGTTTTTCGATTACTAATTTAAACTTATTGTTCTTAATTTTTTATTAGATCATATGATATATTTATTTCCCGAAATTTTCTTTATGCCCTCTGCAGCAGTTTTTGTGATGTAGACTGCCAGTTGTCTTTCCATCTTTTTGAAGGTCTCCATATTCGTCTTCGGCTCCTGTACTCGTTACCTTCGATTACGCTTCGTATGGGTCTAGTCTGTTCGATTCTCTTGACGTGTTTGTATCAGTATTATCTTCTCTGTCTTAACCATCTCACTACATCTTCGATGTTATATTTTTCCCATATCGTTTTATTTCTCATCCTACCTGTAGTTGTGTTGTCCGAAATGGCAACACAATCCTTTATTTCTGCCCTTCTTAGCACGCTTTTTGCTCTGTTGGTGTCAGATCTTGTTTCAATATCATAAGCTACAATGGGGCTTATACAGATTTTATATATGTATTCTGACCTTACTGTACAGTTCCCATATATTTGTTTTTCCATATAGAGTCTCTTAAATATCCTTGCAGCCGTCTTGTCAATTTGATGCCTCAGCTGCCATGCTGGGTCCTTGTAGCAACAAATGTTTACTACAAGACTGTTAAACTGCATTATTTGCTCAGTTGGTCAGTTTTTTACGACCAGTTTATTTCTCTCAAATGATGTGAATGTGAATTCAAAACCTGTTGATCTAAAGTTATTATTATATGTTTATATAAGACACTAATTGTTATTTTTGAATTATTTTTAGACAAGTTTGAGGAACTGTGTTATAAGATGATATGTGAAGATGCATGGGTTTTCTATTGGGTGATTATAATATTGATTTTTTTAAGTAATGGTACATATGGGCAGTCATTGTTTTCATTGATTGAGTCATTCAACCTGCAATATACAATTTCTGACCCAACAAGAAATATGAACGTAAGTAGCACCTGTACTGAAAATATTATAACTAATTGCAATGGAAACTTTACAAGTTACAAATGTAGAACAGTCTTAAATATCAGATCACACAAAACATAATACTGAGTTCAATTATTAAGTATACAAAAATTCGTATTTTTGTATACTTAATATTAATCAAAATATTCGTATTTTTAACATACAAAACAAAGACGACTTTAGAAATGCAGTAACAGATATTTGTTGGTCTCAATTGTATGACTTACCCTTAAATAATGTAAATACACAATGGAATAATTTTATAAGAGTAATTCTTTTTCTTTTCAATATTTCTTTTCCCGTAGTAAAAAGTACAGTGTCTCGACAAAACGTTTTAAAAGAGATTCAACTCTAGAACGCTTTTAGATAGACTTAGCTGTATTGTATGTTTTAAAACCAAAATAGAAACAATTCAGAGCCCCTTATAATAATAAAAAAGAAAGTATACAATAAAATACTTAGGGTCATGAAAAAAGATAGATATATAAACATAATAAAATCATCATAAAATAAATCTAAAACAATTTGGTCAGTTGTAAAAAATATACAAATAATATCTTAGAGAAATAACAAACTGGAAATTGAAGTAGATCCTGAAAATATATCAGATAATTTTAATACATATTTTGTAAATGTACCATTTGTGCTCAATACAGCAGGTTCCATTTTCCACAAAAACATAAAGTTATTTGTCATCGATACAGCTAAAATAGCTGGACATTGGTAAGTTGATCGATTGTGTGAAAAAGTTGAGAAATAAGTGCAATACAGGCTATGAAGAAATTTCGATGAATTTAATAAAATGCCCAATAGACCTACTAGCTAAACCTTTGCCCTTTATAATAAATAACTCCTTTAAATATGGCATGTTTTCTGATCAGTTAAAACTAACTTTGGTTGTTAATTTTTAAAAATGGCGATCGATAAAAAATTGAAAATATCGCCCAATAAGCCTACTTTCCTACTTCTCTAATATTTTTGAAAAAGTTATGCGTAATCATCTCTTAAATTACATGATTACAACAAAGCAACTTAATAGCATCCAGAATGGATATCCAGAAAAGATCAACAAAAACAACCTTATTTGATTTTACAAATGAAATACCGTGCTCACTGGAGAACAATGAACTTCCTTTGGGACTATTCCTTGATTTGACAAAAGCATATGAAACATTAAATTATAGTATTTTTTATGAAAAATTGTCGAAATCAAAAAGTCGAAATCGAAAGCAAAAAGTCAGAATTCAAAATTCGAACGATTTCGCTAGGTCTAATGACCTCACCATTCATCTTGGAATACCCAGGGAAGCGTACTAGGGTCAATATTATTCATTCTCTATGTAAATAACATAGTTAATATACATCTGAAGTAAAATAACAATGTATGCTGATGATACAAATATGTTGGTGAGAAGTGAAGATGTGTAATAACTAATGGATAAAACTGCTGATCAATTAAATAGTATTAATAAATGGTTTGCAAAAAACAAATTATTACTGAATAAAGATAGAACAAACGAAATACAATTCAGAACGAAACAATCTAGAACTAAAGAATTTGATAATTTAGTATTGAATAATACTATTTTATTTTAAAAACGCAACACGTAACATTTCGAGTATGCAGTGATGTTTTTTGGGAGTAACTATGAAATGTAGAAGCTTTTTAAATGTCAGGAAAGGGAATTACGTAGTATGTTGAATATGAAGTCATATGGATCATGCAGGGTAAAATTTAAAAACAATGGTTTGTTGAGTCTTTCGGCAATTTTTATTCAGGAATATATACTGTTTTTCTACAAGAATCCAGAGTTATTTACGAGTAGTAGACATATACAATGAAAAACATAAATTATAATTACCCATTACATATGTTAGCACTCACACAGCAGGGAGCATATTACAACTGAATAAAAATGTATAATCACCTACCACATTATGTTGACATTATCAGGGACATTGGTCAACTGAAAAAATGTTTGTTTAATTTTATTACATTTAGAGCCCTCAGTTTTAATGATTATATAGGGTATCAGAACTGTATATAATATCAATGTAAAATGTTTGACACCATTTCGTTTTATGTATGTTTAACATAATTCTTAAATAAAGATAATAATTATTATTAGCTCTCTGCTTATTGTTTTTTATTGGCTCTCGTCTTATGACGAATATGGCATCAGTGGTAGAACCATTTTTCCTGAAGCCTTGTTGCTCATCCTTATTTCCAATCATTTTTTCAAGTTTTGCTTTTAGTATATTGGTGAACATTTTTATGGTTAAGTATAGAAGCGTTATTGCGCTATAATTTTCTGGGTTAGTTTTATATACGTTTTAAAGATAGAAATACCGAAACATTTTCGGTACTTCTTAATATATTGTCTAATAGTTTTGTCAATTCCGCTACCAGCTGATCACCATCATATTTAATTAGTCCGTTAGGTACATTATCTACAGCTGATGCATTTCTATTCTTTAGTTTTTTGATTGTAGTGATTATCTCTGGATCTGGATAGTTTCTTCCGTTTCTATAATTCTGCCTGGAATCTTTGTGTTTTTTTGGAGTTATATAATAAAGATAATTTAATAACTTTGCAATTGTCTTTCTCTGGAATCCTTAGCGTTTGTACCCTTGTTGAAAGGAATGGTGCTTACCACTTCCTGAATGAGCAAATCAAATATTATACTCATACTGATTTGCTTTTTTCTGATAGCCAGAAAATCGCCCATAAAAAAATTGTGCCTCTATGCCAAACGGTAAACCAGCATTTTTACCGAGGCGTTCTTGAAAGAGTTCGAAAAAGGGTCATCGTGTGACCCTTATTCACCAGACTTTTTCATTTTACCATTTTGAAACATTGGAAAACATTGATAAGGCTTCCGGTTCCAGTACTGCAATGAATAGTGGACAAACAGTTTCGAGCGCTTGAAGCTTTCCAAGACAACTACTTTGAAGGAGACAATGCTGAGTTATACTTTCAATCTTCATTTGTATGTATTCAATTTTCATTGCATTGTATTAACACACATCGTATCAGGTTTCGTAGAAGAAATTGTTTTCCGGGCTAAGCCCATGCATTAATGTCCCTGAAGATTCCTCGCATTGGACCAGCATGGAGCATGGAACCCGCATTGGACCAGCATGGCAAATTACAAATCAAGTACAAACTCAAATATGGCCCTCGTTCCCCTGAGACCAAGGGGCAACTAACTACGGCAGCGGAAAGATCAGCCCCAAGCCAGAGGGTGCTAAGAATCGTCGGGTTAAATCAGGCTGCCATTGGACTTTAGACATTGCTGCGCTTAATATACGGATAATGAAAACAGATGCCCGACGGGCCTTCATCTTCATCCCGCAGTGGATGAACACGGGCTGATGATATATATATATATATATATGATGATATATATATATATATATATATATATATATATATATATATATATATATATATATATATATATATATATATATATATATATACATATATTTAATGAAACATGTAATTAAAACAAATCACGGAGAATATATATGAACATAATATGGTAGTACATATAGTTTTCGTGGATTTTAAGCAGGCGTTCAATAAAATCAACAGAGAACAACTCATGAAAGACTTAAAAAGCATCGAAGTTCTGAGAAAGATTAGAATAATAATGAATTATTATTATTATAATGAATGAATCTGAAGAAAAATATGCATAGATAAGGAATGACAAATAACATAAAAATCAAAAAAAGAGTTAGAGAGGGAAATGCGTTATTGGCACTATTATTCATAATAGCATTGGATAGCATAATACAGAAAATTAAAACTATAGGAACATGAAATAAACACCTAGTATAGATCGTGGCCTATGCTGATGATGTTGCAATAATTACTAGAGAACAGAGAGATCTAAGGCGCGTAATAAAAATAATTGACTGCGAGCAAAACAGCAAAAGAGCAAAAGAGGAAGACAGCAAAAGAGGAAGACAAACTAAATATTTTTGAACGCAAAATAATGCGAAAAATAATGGGAGCAAAGAAAGTGGGAAACAATGAGTACAGAAGTCTGATGAACTTTGAAATCGACAATTTGTTAGAAAGAGAAAACATAGTGAGAACAATTAAGACACAAATAATAAGATTGTACGGACATGTAATGAGAAGTGACAGGGATATGCCAATAAGAGAGATAACAACTTGGAAACCAGCACAAAGCAGACCGAGAGGGAGAACCAGGGTCAGATGGGAGAAAATAAAAAAGCAGTAAATGCACAAGGATGGAGAAATCAGATCAGAGATAGGAATAGATGGAAAAAGTAATTGAAAAAAATTATCATTTTTTTTCCCTTTAATCCCCACCTTTGTAAATCCCTTCCGATATACAGAACTGATCGTAAAAATTTCAAGATACTAAAACATTTATATTTCCATGGGCCTTGAACAATAGTTCAAGTCTTCCAAAAAATTGCAATAAATGCCACTTAGTCTAGAGATGATTCAAATTAACAAAGATATAAATACTGTTAATTCCAGGTCTGATATAGAGGAGCTGAGTGTCATTTATTGCAATATTTTAGGAGACTGAATAGTGTTCACAGACCATGTTTCCAGACCTATTTCGATATTTCGACGATCAGTTCTGTATATCGGAAGGGATTAATAAGGGTGGGGATAGAAGAGAAAAAAAATTATAATTTTGAATGGTATGTATTATTTTTACAAAATGTCTGTCCCTATGTGTTGAGTGTTTTCTGTTTTGTTTATTTACTTTAAATTTTCAACATTTTGACTTCATTTTAGACATTGTAAGTTTTTTTTGTTGTATATGTTTGTTTGATTTTGTATAATATTTTGCTTTTGTAGCTTCTATCCTTCTGAAGAAGTCAGAAAACTTTTGATGAAATTTATCGAGGTTTATTAAGAAATTAAATTTTAGTTTTATTTATACTAACAGCCCGCATATCCGAGATTATATATATATATATATATATATATATATATATATATATATATATATATATATATATATATATATATATATATATGCATGCGTATAGGCCCGGTTGGATCACGCAAAGCATTCTGACTCATTTTCAAGTGTTCTTTCTGATCCTCCACACTTCTCTCATCCTTTCTCCGTGGATTCTCTTTCTCTCCTCCGTCCACTTTGTTCCCGATCTCCTCGAAACTTCGCTCTCTGATGCAACGTTCCACATATGTATTTTTTTTCTATACGTTCTTCTATCCTCAATCTCTGTCGGACCCATTTGTGCCTTTCCCAGATCAGCTCTGAATTGTGTGATCCATGGTACTGTTGACTTGACTCCTTGTATGAATGTAAGAATTCTGTTGGTGAGTCTTGTCGATGGGAGTCTACTGATATGTCCTTAGAATTTCAACCTTCTTTTTTTTATGTCCGCCGCTACGTTGGACGTTCTCTCAGTGATCTTTCGAGAATGTAGTCTGTATCCTTCCTCTGTCAGTTTTGGGCAGAAAATTTTCCTCATAATTTTGCATTTTTCTTTTAGTATATTTTCTATGCGGCTTTTTGTATGAAGTGTAAGTGTTTCGCTTGCGTATAGTACCTGTGGTTTGATTACTGTGTTGTAGTGTCTTATTTTTACGTGTATGGATAGGCATTTCTTATTATAGATATTGTGTGTCTTGCCGTATGCCCTCTTCATCTTATATATATATATATATATAATATATATACAGTGTCGCATTTAAGATCAAGACACCCCCATATGTTCGCTATTTGAAGCAATATAAATTTGAATTTCTGCAGTCGTGCAGAAATTGATAGGTGACGTTTTTTACGGTACTCAACTGAAATCTGAACTTTAAACTCAGCCTACTACGAATTCCCAAACAGTGTCAATTCTCGATATTTTACTTCGCGTTAGAGATATCGAAAAAAGTTGTTCAGAATATTATTCTAACCCCATATTCCGAGTTTCATGACAAAATTCGCATTTTTAATTTTTAATTTTTTTGTCGAAACAACAAAATCGTAAAAGAATCGAAAAATGTATTCGAATAGATGGAGTAGTTGAGAGAGATCACATTTGATAGTTAATTATTTGTATAATGAAAATTATTGTTGTATACTTTTTCCTAAATTTGATCAATTACCAAAAATTGTTTTCCCAGAGTAATAAAACAATTATTCAACAACAATTATTATATTTTACTGAAATATTTGAATACATGACACTACTAAATTGACAATGTGTCAAGCTTTACTTTTCATGGCACACTAGTTATCAAATTAAAAAATACACTTGTAATCATTTTGTGTATAGACCAAAATAATGATAACATTCAAAATGCGAATTTTGTCATGAAACTCGGTACGCGCGTTTAAAATAACATTCTGGACAATTTTTTCTAATAACCTTTTTCGATATCTCTAACGTGAAGCAAAATATTCAGGATTGACCCTGTTTGTGAATTCGTAGTAGGCTGAGTTTAAAATTCGGATTTCAGTTGAGTGTCTGCAAAAATGTGACCCACTGTATATATATATATATATATATATATATATATATATATATATATATATATATATATATATATATATATACGTATAGACTCTAATACATATTCCTAACTTATTTATTTTTTTATTTTGACTTTTAACAAAATACAAAATTGACATATATGTCAGTAATTTTCAAATGTAATATATGAAATAAATAAAAAAATCAATACATGTCATTGTTCAAAGATCCCATATATATAATATGTATGTAACAATACTTTTGACAATGCCGACATTTCCCGTTCATCCTCATACTGATAATTAATTTCCTGCTAGATAAAATTGATTTACGTAATAACCGTTCAAGTTCGATACGCCACTTGCATACAAATACAGCGACTTTTCTTTGAACCGTCTATTAATTCCACAAGAATGTGCAGCGCTGATGTTGTCAGAAGCATCTGCGGTAATCCAATAGCTATCTCTCGCAGGAACCTGTCAATGCTTCAATAAGTATACTGAAGACCGAGATTAATATTAACTGTTTAACTTGGGATAAAGTTTTAACTCACACTAAAGATCTGACAGCATACAGTTTATTCACTTACAATTGTGTAATGCAATACGAACTAAAGCAATATTATATAGGAAGTTCAGATATAAAGACATTAAAGCAAATGTTAGGTTTACCTTATACAATAATTTTTTACTTTGTTATATTTCACGTTTATTTTTAACTTTGTGTGACTATAGTTTCGTATAACGATGTTACTTCTCAAACATTTTAAAGTAGTGTTTAAGAATGAGACATCGTTTTACGAAACTATAGTCACATAAAGTTAAAAAGAAATGTGATAGACAACAAAGTAAAAAAATGTTTTAAATAATTTACTAGTTTGATAAAAAGTAAGGCGTTTTTTGTTTCACCCCTTTACGTATCAATATAACCTTTTGATTTTTAAGATGGTATGACTGTACTTAACATGTTACAGAAGTTTTAAATCATTTCGCTTATTACGTTGGAAATTATAGCGTTTTTTGTAATTGGTAATTGGTTATATGGCATTATTTGAGAAGCTATGTTAAAATGTTTACAAATGATACAGGATCTTTGGTGATTGTAAAGTAGGAGTTGAAGATAAACCTCGCTTAGGAAGACCTTTCACGACTACGAATGAAGAAAACATTACTAAAATTATGAATCTTGTACAGAGTAATACTAAAATTAAACAAATTTCGCCCTAGAGTGAAGAAACCACTTCGTGGACGCCGTTTTCAATCCATGGCAGCCATTCAAAAGGCTGCTTCTTTGAAGGTAATATTAGAAGTCGGGTAAAAAATGTCGTGGTAAAAAAAGACTGGAAAAACATTGGAATTAGTGCATTGTCATAAAATGGGATTAGCTTTGAACGATTCACAAAAAAAAATTGGATGAATAAATAAATAGTTTGTGTTTTATTAATGCGCGGGTCATCAAAGTAAGAAAACATCCAGTTGACAGCTATTATGGGATAATAATGGGGTTTTATAAATTCAAGGACATACATAAATATATGGAGCTAAAAAATTAGAAATCTACATTTAATTATCGACTACTTAATTCTTAACCAGGAGACTATGCCCTAAATTCCAAACTAGCGAATTGGTCATTATCTGCTTAGAACCAAAATACCATAAAATATAAAGACATTAACAACAGAAATTAAGAAGATACACTATATTAATTTTAAGAAGTTAATATTTAAGATAATTAATTTTAAGAAAGAACACAGAATTTCTTGAAAGACATGAAGATCTAATTCTATTTGAATGAAAGATGGTAATATATAAGAAAAATATTACGATTACGAATCAATATGATTAAAAATGTTAAAAAGTAGACGGGAATATTAGAAGCCGAAGAACAACCGAGAGTTGGAAAGAGCAATCATTGGACACGTGAATAACAGTTAAATTCAGCATGATAACAAGACAAAAATGGATCTATTATTTTAATTATCTATCAACTGAGTACGCATCGCTCACAATGCCACGAAGAGAAATTCTATCAGTTCCATTTTTTTCTTGGAACCTTCAGTGTGATAGCTTAAATCATCTCCTGATGATGCTAACACGGTTAATGAAACACTTGTCGAGATGATTAAATAAAAGATTTATTGTTTAACCCTTCGTTACTAACATGGATTTATAGGCATGGATATATTTGTTTTTAATATCGGTCTCTGAGACCAATATTTTGAGAGGGGCGGAGTTGGTTTTAAAATGTAAGCTGTTCAAATTGCGCCTTACAGTTTTTTTAAGAAAACACATTATTTCTTACCAAGTTTTACCACACATTTTATTCTTCATTTTTTATAAAACAAAAAATATAAGACTAAATGAAGGTGATACATATTTAATATAACACGCACAAATATATAATAATAATACACACATAATAATACAATATAATAATACACAGAAAAATGTAAAGTCTCTCTTTTTCATATAATCCCGAAAAGACCAACTGAACAAAGTAGACTACAAAAAATAATTATATTCAAACAAAAATTTACTTCCCACAACGGTACATTGAGTAGTGAATTTTATGCAATGTCTAGTCCTCACCTACACTATTACATTCTTTACATATAGGTATCAAATGTTCTAGACACATAAATTTCGAGCACCTGTAACAACAGTATCCAGTTTTTCTATGTTTTCTACCATAAGTATTTTTGCTGGCCAACTTAATTTCATTTTCAACCCCACGTATTTCTGCTAGTCTAAAACGAATTGGGTTCGGGATATTTTCTGAGATACTTCGTCTCCTTATGTGTTCATTCACTAGGTCAAATCCAAACTTAAAAAAAAATGCCTTGGAATAATTTGATTCATTTTTTTATTGCCTTTGTAAATAATATATGAATTTATGCCTGCTACATTCATTACGCAATAAAACAAAACCATCGGCCAACGACACGCAGCTCTAGCGCAGTTATAAGTTTCGCTAAGTTTGTCAACCACGTCAACCTTTGGTTTTATTATAATCAATAATAATTTTCGGTTGAGAAATGCATAGTAGATAGAAGCAGCACATTTTTATTATTTCGGGGAATATATGAAACAAGAGTTGCTTGATCTTGAAATGCAAACATACTCGTGTTTTCTGGACGCTTCACATTTACCAAATATGGTGAAATTTCTTTCATATTTTTCCTCTAGTAGTGTTTCTACTCCGGTCACACTGTGATTTATTAAATTGTACTCGATCCTCTCCAATGACATGGTGAGGCGATATATCTCCATGGACATTCTGTTTGTTCTAAATAAATTCTTGGCATTTTGATGGATGTTTTTGTTGATCATGAGATATATAATAAGCCAAAGAGAGCTTTAATTTTTAGTTTCAGTCAGTTTTTTTAGCAGTTTCAAAAACAGTTTCTATATATTTATTCGTATGCTGTACTATACTTTTCAACATAGTGTCAGTAAAAAACACCCTTCAAATTTCTAATGGTTCTTCTATCTAGCGAGCAATTCTTTTGACTTCAGGTACTTGCGTTTATAATATTTTGAACGCAAGTGCGAAAAGTTTTTTGAGAAGTTGAATGTTTTCTCCACCTAGTAATTTCGTCTTTTCCGATAAAACATGGAGTTTTATGCCCAGCTCTATCTGTTGATATAGTTCCATTGTCAGAAAAATCTTCTTCAGATTCCGTTTTCTCGTCGATAGTTTCCATCTGATCATCCTCTAAACTTTCGACATCATTATCAACATCTGAAACTGCTTCTACTTATTTAAATAATCGTAGAAGCCTCTCCTGTTCTTTCTCATAATACCCACTGGTCATTTTACTAATTCTGTAAATGTATTAATTCAGAAATAAAAAAAATGTAAAAAGTTACGCACTACATTTTTTGGTGCATGGATACTAACCTCGGTCTTACGGACCAATACTACTTATAACTTGATTAGGATGTTTCACTAACGAACGCTGTTAACACACTGTGTAGGAAAATTCACCACAGGATGGTTCCCAATCACATTGCGCGCATTTAACCTATCCGATATTTATCGGTAAAATTCGTTTTTATTTGTCTCACACACCATAACTTTAATAACGGAGTGTTAATGGTAAGCCTCTTCGAGTTTAATCTGATAGTCACAAGGAGAATACATAGGACTAACGCCAGCTATACTTTTATGCACCTAGTTGGATTCTTGGAATGACAAAGAAATTAATCCAATGATGTATTAATAAGGTCTAAGTACCATGTAAATGAAAAAATCGTTGAATACTTCAGTAAAACTTCAATACTACAGTAAATTGTGTATTCAGTATACCATATGGATCGCTCTGATAATATATGACAATAATATGTATCCAATAGAGGAACAAATAGGATCTAAGACTGATAGATCTCCTATTGCCTTACATAAACGATGGCAAATTGAATGGGAACAGAGATACACATTTGGTATTTGAAGACCTTTCTAAAGTGTAACATTCCAATAGCAAAACGGTTTAATATGGCTGAAGGGTCTCCTATTAATATTATTATAACACAGATATTATATCATACGTAAAACTTACTATCATAGTTAAATATTATATAATATGTAAATATTGTATCATATGTAAGTTATATCATATGTAAAACTTATACTCGATCGATAAGCAACTATTTCTTCTCATATCCTTAAAATGTAATCGAAAAGCCGCAGCAGTCGATGTGATAGAGAAATAGACAAGAGAGGATTTCATGTTTCTTGTTTGCGATAGTTTTAAGATACGTCACAGGAAAGTAAATTGATATATTGAATAGGGCTTCATTAGTCCTATAATGAATCGCAAGGCCTCTATTGTTCAAATATCTTTCAAAAATAGTTATCAATGCCGCTATAAATATTATGAATAAAACTGGACCCATAATGCAGTCCTGCTAGTTACCAGAAGCTGTTTCAAACACATGTAATGTGCTGTTTCAAACTCTATGTAATACTGTAGCTTTGTTATTATAATGAAGGATTTTACAAATATTGATGTGCCGAGAAATGTCGAACTATTACCTGCATATTGGTAAGCATTGGTAAGCATTGGTAAGCTTTTTTGGGCCATCGGTTATTTGGCTTTAAACCAATCTAGCGTATCCAAATCATTTCAAATTCTTTTCATCAAACCGATCAATTTCTGCCTCATTCGAATTCATTATATTTTTTACTTCTTCATTCGTTTACTATTAAGTTTAATTTTGTGTAGGAAAGGTTCAAATTCTCCAAATATATGATGAACCCCTCGTTGATCATGGAACGAGAGAGTAAAGGATGCAAGGAAAGCAGAAATCTAGAACAAGATATCTGAATCCAAGAGGTTTTGGTTACTTTTATGTCTAATCAATCCATCTCGTGGTATTATATAAACCAGAATATTAAAATGAAACTACCAAAACAAACCTACTATTTGGATATTATTAAAGATATCTATCTTTAATAATAAGAAAGAGAACTTTAAGAAATGCTAGATGTTTCACTTGCTTAGATTATCAAACAGTAAAAATCTGTAATAAAATTATTCCAAGGTCTCGCATCGCCTGCGCTAAATATTGAAACAAAACATGTCTGTATATTTATTTAGTATTGAAATATAATATACCACTAAACATTTCGATAACTAAAATATTTATAGCTCGTAGGGAAAATATATATTAGTTCGCTAGTTGATGGTAGTGTCGCTATATAACACTGTCAACTATCGATAACACTAACGCGATGTCTGTTTCAAATTACTTTCCTGTAAAGTATCTTAACACTATTGCAAACAAGAAACATGAAATTCTCTCTTGTCTATTTATCTACAGCAGCGACTGCTATTTTCAATTACATTTTAAGGATATGAGAAGAAATAGTTGTTTATCGATCGAGTAATATTTTAATGTATTATTGTAAATATAAAAAGAGTCGATTTTTGAAAAATACCTATTGCAGTTTACTATTGCTCGGAATTTACCTGGACTTATTTGTGGCAGTATAATGAAAGCATGTTGCAACATGAAATTTGCTAAATTTTGGATATCAGAAGAAAAAGAATATTCGCTTTTAAATCGAAAATCTAAAATGATTGTATTGTAAATCTATTTTTGACTTCTATTTTAGATGAACCTTAAGGTTTTGCCAGTTGAAATAATAAACAAACGAGTTAAGATGGATGTGGTAAAGGAAATGAGATGGCTGCATCCAGTTTGATAAAAAAAAAATGATATAAAACAATAGAATTACTTGTCACATAATTTAGATGTATTTGTATTTAGATGTTCTATGATGTATTTTTTATTGTAAGTCGTATATCATGGTAGTTGGAGTGAGATGCCCTGAAAAGCATTCAATTTTTTTTACGAATCGGGAATTACTGATATAAAATGTCAATTAGTGAATGAATATACAAAAATACATGTGTAACTAAATTAAATGTCCTTGTTATAAGATTTTACGCTACCAAAAAGCTATCGTGTGACGCATTATGTGGCCTTCCGTTACTTTAAAAGTAATTTCACTCCAAAATAGGCAAAATCGGACTGCAACAGCAATTTGTTCTTTGCCGATATCGTCGATTTTTATCTCTTATCGCATATGAGATAAATTTTATGCGTACTGGCCGGCTTTGAATCTGTTTCGAGATAGGCGAGCCTGTTACGATCAGGTCTCCTTTAAAAGGAAAAGCTTTAGAAGGAAATTAAAAAAAAATAAATAAAAAGTAGTTCTAAACAGTTTTTTTTTTATTTTTGTTATGGAATTGGTTTCTAGAGTTCAATTAAAAAATCATATATTTTGTTTTTGCAAATTCAAATGTAATAATTGCATAAATAAAAGCATTTTAGATGAGATTAATTCCGAAGCTCATTTTTGTTAACTGAAGAAATTACTTCATTTATCAAATTGATATTTCCATTCATCGGATAAGCAGATTAAAATCAACTCATTGTTTTTATTTAAGTACGGTCTAAGGAAGATCATCTTTTATACGAACTTATTACTTCATTAATATAAGATTTTGTAGTATAATTTTTACATGTGTTAATACAGGCAAAGCTCCTGATTCACAGTTCCGGTTTTCGCGTTTTCAGTATTCGCGGTTTAAAAAATTGTGACCAGTTCTTGTATTCGCGGCGGAAAATTTCTTTATTTGTTTATCCAAAAAAATGATACGTATTGAATTTTTAGAATAATATGTATTTATTTACTGGTTACCTTTCAACACATACAAGTATCAAAGTATTTCTAAACAAACAAATCTTATTGCCGCTTTCCGAAAAGTACGTTGATAAATAAGTTGCCGCTGCCGTACGCGCCACCGGGTCATGCATGATGCTATGGCTTTTCATAAAAAACCGCCTTTGCACGATGAGTGCCGAATATTTTGTTTTATTGCTTCAACTGGTCATTCGCAATTATTTCAAGTGAATAGCACCTACCTCTTTTGCTTTGTTGGAGATTCATAATATCGAGTAAAAGCAAAGAAAAATTGGTTTGTACATGGAAAAAAATCGTGTTGCCATTTAAGGTAAAAATAGAAATGCTTAACCGTTTACGCCTTGGCGAGTCGATTGCATCCATATCACGTTTTTATTTTAATGTCAATGAATCAACTGGACGATCCATCAGAAATCAGAAGACCAAATAAGGAAATCTACAGCTTCAACCTCATTATTAGCAAAAGTTATTTATGATCCAGCAATTTAAAAAATGGAAGTTGCATTAACATTATGGATTGAAGACTATAGATAGAAGATAGTGCCTCTAAGTGATGCTATAATCCATATGAAAGGTTAGCGTCTTTATGCATATTTTAAAAAACCTGGTGATGAGCATACGGATGGAGGCTTTCAAGCATCGGATGGTTGGTTCAATAAGTTCAATGTGTGATAGTCACTGTATATCATGTTGGAGAAACTGAATGTGCAGACACTTCAGCAGTAGCATCATATCCAGAAGAAAAACCTGAAGAAGTATTTCCAAGACACCTACCAGTATTTATTTTAAGAAAGCGTGGGTTACAAGTGTCATTTTTTGTGAGAGAGAGAAATAATTTTGATTTCAAGGCAGTTCTAGTTTTGAACAATGCTCCAGGCCACCCTCGAGAGCTTGAAGCTATACATCCAAATATGAAGGTGATATTTTGACTTCCTAACTTGACTGCATTACTCCAACCTATGGACCAAGAAATAATCCAAACCTTTAAGTTCTATTACATTAGACAAACTCTTCAAATTATGCTGAACATCATGGAATATGATCCTATATGAATGTTATGCAATGCTGGAAAAATTTGCAACATAGCAAAGTGTATTGTTAACATACAAGTATCATTGCAAGAGTTGAAGCCATACTCATTAAAATCATGCTGGAAAAGACTGTGGCCTGATCTGAATGTCGGTAATGATGAGGAATCCCTGCAAATTAAAATATTAACTGAAAACGTAGTTCAAGTTGCGAATGACATAAGATGAGATTGTTTGGAACAGATAGAATCAAGTGACATTCAAGAATTGCTTGAATCGCAAGGTGAAGATTTGACTGAAACCGACTTTGAGAAATGCTTAATCCCCATCCCATTTAAGAGGAAGCCCCAACGAGCACTCAAAAGGTAATATTAAACTTAAAAACATGAGTGAAGGTTTACGAATGGCAAATTCGCTTAATTATTTCTTCATAAAAATTGATCCGTCTTTGGAAGGAAGTCTTGTTTTAAAAGGCAAACTGTTAATAAGCCGAATATCCGAATATCAATCCAAATTGAAAGACCTTTTAAAAGTGGTAAGACAGGAAAAAATAACTAAATTCTTTAAACCCTATCCTAAGCTTCATAATAATTATTAATATTGTTAAAAAAAATCTCTCATTAAATTGCATATTTTTTCAAATTTTGTAACCTTGGAACATATTCCTATAATCCCGTATAAATTGCCATTCCGTATTCACGGTTTCTGTATTCGCGGCATATTTTCGGACCGCATCCTCGGTAAATAAGGAACTTTGACTCTACTGCTAATTATTTATATTCTTGTCACACCTAATTCAATTATTAAATAGTTTGTGCATTTCGTTATCTAATTTTTTTTATTCTATTGTCTGACAACATAGGCCGATTTATATTTTTATTGAGGAATAATTCACTCCAATCGAGATAAAACAATTGGTGTAATTTTTACTTTATAATTGTTTAAATATCGATACAAGTATTTCTATATAGTCCCAATTCAGTCAGGTTATTTTCTAGTTCACGCGATATAACTTTTAGTAGCTGATATTAAAATTTGTTTTATCTTTACCTGCTCTGTTTAACACATTCTCTTTTTTCTGTTCCTGGCTCAACATACTTGCCAATTTAATCCTGTTGCCTATATATTACATTGTTATCATTGAACACTTCAATATTCATCAGATTATGCATTTGACCCCCTTTTCTATTAATACAATATTCTATCTCTTATTCGTCACTTCCCCATTAGTGATAATAGATAATATATTCTTTTTTTTATTTATAATACATTTTACGTAATCCGTATTTGTTGGTCTTCTGTTTTGAATCATCATCAATGGCGAAAAGTATTGTATACCTGATTATATCGAATCAAATATTCGAAAATGACAATGCAAATATGGGGTTAAAGGAAAAGTACTTTTGCAAATTTAACTAACGATTCTTCACATCATTTAAAAAAAGTTTCTTATGACAAGGGTCAAAAACCCTTCCCTTGAGGTTCCCTTGAGAAAATTGCAAAATTATTAAATCACTAATCGAAAAGTTATTATAAGAATTCACCTTTTAAGTAAATATGTATAAAATAATATTTAACAAATATTAATTAGCTATTTCTTAACGAATAAACTCCCACTAAACTAATGAACATTGCTTAAACATTTTAATTAAGAATAATTAGCCAAAATCGATGTGGGATGTTTTAGCATATATCAGTGCGTGCATTTAAGTTCCATTTAAAACCAAAAAGGTAGGTGAATATCATGATATAGTTCTGTAGGTAAATATCATGATATAGTTCTTATTTAGTGAGAAAAAAATATCTAAAATTTCGAAAAACACTTGTCATATTTTCTCAGATACTTTTGGCTACGAGTAGTGTGGTTCCAAAATTTCAGAAATCTGGGCGGCAGCGAGAAATCGGTCCTGAGCTCCAAAAACAAATTTTATATCTCATTGAAGAGGATTCTACCAAAAGTACTTTACCTTTATCATGTTCAAAAGGTATACACCTTAATTTTTCACCCAGGCAAAAATATTGGTAATATTTTATCAACCAATGAAGCTTCTTTCACATAGAATAGGATTTAGAATGTTCATAATTTCCATAGCTGGACAGATGAAAATTCCCATCTAGTTAATGGAAAAAATCCGAACATAAATTTTCGGTTAATCTATGGGCTGGAACAGTGGGCGATCAGCTTATACGGTCATTTGTTTTATCCCAAAGATTAAATGGGCAGGAATATTTCAATTTTGTAAGAAATTACTTTTCAACTTTGACATTAAACGACAATAATGTATAAGTTTTCCCTTTTTGTAAGAAAACGAACCAAATTAATGCTGAAAAGTATAGAATGAATGACTATAAAAATATTGCACTTTATTTTCAAGCAGAACCTTAAAAGGCCAATCAAGCAAAAAATTAAATTCCTTTCGACCGAAATTAATATGACAATGCGACATTACCAATTCATAAGAAAATGTCAAAAGTTCTGACCTGTTTTCCCCTGAAATGATTGTTTACAGGTTTTAAGGAAACTTTTTGTTCAAAATTATATAAAGAATCATTGGTTAGAGAGAGTTAAAAGCCCTTATGGTGGCTAAGGTAGGAGGATAGATTAATTCTTTATTAGGGAATCAAAAAACTCTTTTTTAAGCTTAGATTTTCTTATTAGATTTTTTTTTCCACGGTGTCTCTATAAATCTGGTTATTTTTTAACCAACCAGGGTGCATTAAGACTAATTTGAAGCACTATATTTTGAAATGTCTGGGGCTATTGATAAGAGGGCATGGAAAGAAATCTAGACCAATATAGAGAGTTTTGGAAATGTTTCCATAATGTAGTGGATTTCACCACCAGAATTTTAAGTTTTGGGGACAATTTGTAGGTTCTGCATACTAATCGACATAGTAATCTGATAATACCATATCATTGCATAGTGGTAGTGGGTAAAAATATTGCAAATACTGAATACAGATTATAATAGTAGAGTACAGATTTCATGTCAAACAAGTTGTCAGAATGTGTTTCAACGTCTTTTGCTAACTTTTGCGTGTTAGCAAATAGTAAAGAAATTGTCGTTCAAAATTATTGTATAATAATATCCTGACATACCATCATGAAATTCTTAGTTTAAGGCTTTAAGCTCATAGACTCCAAGAATGCAAAAGTCTGTAAAAGTCCGAAGAAATCAATAGTGACTGATATATTATCAGATACATTAATTTTGGACAAGGTGAACGTAAAAGAGATAAAATCAGAAAATGTTCAATAATCGATAATTCAATGGCGACATATGTATTATCAAATGGTGAGAAACTCCAGACCATCGTTTCTCAACCTGGGAGTCGCAACCTCTAGGGGGGTCGCGTTTAGGAATATCGCAATATGTTCAAAAATATGATCCGTATACGAAATATCCTTTTATTAAATTATTTTTAATTTAAAAAAAAATATTAGAAAATTAAATATTACCAGGTAATAACAACATAATAAAATAAACATAAATAAAGTCATAGCCAAAGTTGTTTAAAATAATAATTTAATGCGACGGTTGATTTGGTTTTCTATACGATCTACGAGGATTATCATTGCACACAGACATAAGCAGATTATTTTCAAGTAATAATAGACTCTCTCAGGGGGTCCTGGAGAAGCACCCCCGGGACATGGGGTGTGACGTCCCCGAGTTCCCCAGTGACGTTGTGTGCACGTGCTGTTTTGTCCCCTATCTGTCATAACCCTTAAGTTAAACAGTTAGCCACCGTGTTGATGGCTGCATGGCACCTGAGGGGATCAAGTGTCGCGAACGGTTCCTCTGGGGTACCTCGCGTCTCCCTAGTGTACTTAGGGTTGCCAGGGTATGGGGCATTGCTCTGGCCGACCTTTATTTTCTCCACTCTCGTGGGAACCACATGACTTCAAAATTCAATTTTCCTCTCCTTGGCGGATATAAAAGACCCAGAATTGAGTCCCCGGCATCGCCCGCTGTTTGACAAGTTTTTCGTAATAAAACTTAAAAATGAATCTGAATCTATTAAACAAATGTCTCCATTTTTAATACACAAAACGTTACTGGCTCAACTTGGAACATTGTCTGATACCAGAAAGCAAAGTGATGCCACACTAATGACAGAGGTTTTTAATGAAAGACAGTCTTTAATAGCAGGTAAACTTAACAAACATCACACTTTTGATGTAGAAGTCTCTTCGCATTCCTCCCGTAATATCATCAAGGGCATCGTAACCTGCTCTGACTTAGCTAACTGCACAGATCAAGAAATAATAGAAAATATGCCTGATCGGTGGCCACCATATTTCTTCTAAAAGCTCTGATCAGACTTCAGCTAAAACACTGATAGTTCTCTCGTTCAAGACTCACTTTTTTCTAACAAGGGTTAATTCAGGATGGTACTCCCTTTGGGTCATACCGCCACTTACTGCTCCTCTCCAGAGATCTGCCCTTCTTGTGGTCATTCTAGCCACAGCGAAGCTCCTTGCACTCTGCAACTCATATGTGTTAACTCTCAAGAGTCTCATTCTTATAGATATAAAGGTTGTCAGACTTACTGCAGATAATTTTAAACCCAAAAGATAAGGGTCATAGAAAAGCTTCCTTGTCCGGATACTAAAACAAAGTTATACTCACTCCACCCAAGCCTCAACAATTCATACAGCAAGGATGTCACCAACTATCTCTCAGCCGTTCCAAGGTCCCCTGTGTCGGTCTCCATGCAGTACGATCTTCCCTCCCTCCCCAATCCTTCAACTCCTATCACAAGTTCTCAAATCTCTGCTTCCCTCTCCACACCCCCTCACTTACTTACCAGCAGCCCCTGATTGTCTCCCACAACAATCCTCTCTTCATTATTCTCAATCACTTAGTCTCGCTTACATCAAAAAAACACCCTCTTCAACTCCCCTTCTCTCTATACCTACTGCTGGACTATCAGGTGTCAAAAAATGTTCCAACAAAACACCTGAGGCACCTGACCCAATGCATGCCAAAAAACTCTCCTACAAATACAAAATACCCTCATAAGGCCGATCTAATACAGTCCCCGATCTAATACAGTCTCTAGATCCTCTTCGGACTCCTTTACAAGGAGTACCCTTTCCAACAAAAAATCGGCGAAAAAGGAAACCATTTCATCTAAACAAAGACCTCCTGACTCTGTTCAGAACATGATTATGGATGATCTCTCTGATCAGCATATTCGAGACCTTCCACCTAAGGGAACCATTAAGAAGAACTAGATAATCATTCCTATTTCTTCAGATCGTACTCCACATTTTCAAACTTACCTTCACACTAATGCAATGGAACCTTGGAGGAGGAAAGAGCTCCCTTAATAGGTTCAAACACCACCCTTCCCCATAGAACTTTATCGAATTTAAACTGGGGCAGCTGCCAAAAGAACCATTCTAGCGGCCAAACGAGCCTCCTGGTCTTCGTTCGTTAGCTCCATCGGTCCTCAACAATCTAGTACCATATTCTGGAAAAAGATCAAGGTCTTCAAAAGAAGACCAAGCAGTCACATCCAAGGCTTACTACACAATGGAACCTGGATCACCACTGACGTAGACCAAGCAGAGTGCTTTGCTGACCACTTTACTTCAGTTTTTAGCAACTCAGGCCTTCCTCCTGAATTCATCAGATACAAAGAACAAAATCAGTTCCCTCTCAATTTCAGCGAACCTCAACCGTCTCATTACAACCCTCATTTTACTCCAAAAGAGTTACCCTGGACTTTGTCCAGATGCAGACCAAGTTCTCCAGGCCCTGATTTAATACCCATTCCTCTCATTCAACAACTACCACCCCCCGCTATCCAATTCCTTCTCGAAATATATAATGACATCTAGATCACCGGATCCTTCCCATCCTCATGGCAAAACTCCATTCTGATTTCAATCCATAAACCTGGCAAACCCCGCTCTCTTACCTCAAGCTATCGCCCAATATCACTGACCGACCATTTGTGAAAATCGCCGACTTTCAGACACTCAGATAGCTATCTTGGCTCTTGCAGAAAAATTCTCCTCTTGACAAACATCAACTGGGATTTCGCCTGTATAGATCCACTCTTGATCATCTAGTTGGTTTCGCCCAGAATTTCAAGGAAGCATTCATACGAGGTTATTCCTTATAGCCGCCTTTTTGAACATGAAGTCCGCTTTTGACACTGTATGGAGATACCAAATCATCAAGTATTTGTACCTCAGAGGTTATCGAGGCCCAGTAATAAAATTCATCAAAAACTTCTTAACCTATCACCTCTTCTCTGTCAGACTCATCTACAAGAGCATGTGGTACAGCAGGGATCCGTCCTAAGTCCTTCGCCTCTACGCGGACAACGTTTTGTTCCATTATTTTTCCCGCAGCACGCGTGTCTGCGAGAGAAGAATCCAGAGTGTCCGGTGAGATCTCGGCCTGATCCTCCAGCACCGGTTTTAACTTCTCCCCAGAAAAATGCAACATCGTACCTTTCTGCAGAAAAAATTCTTACTATAGGCTTCAATCCTTCACATTCCTAGATCGAAAGATCCTAACTCAGTCCACCGGAAGATTCCTGGGCCTAACATTCGACTCCCGCCTAACCTGGAAGGCTCACCTCACTGATCTAAAATCTAGATGCATTAGATCGCTAAGTCTAATTAAGTTCCTCGCATACTCCACTTGGGAAGCTGACTATCGCTCACTTCATTCAATGTACCTAACATCCGGCCATAGATAGACTATGGCAGCATAGTATACCGCTCTGCTCCAACCTCTTACCTTAACTTGATCTCTTACCTTGTCATTGGATCTCTTTCAAACCACTCGTAGTTGTGCGGCCATATTATAAAAATGACGTCCACATATCGCTTCCATTGTTTTGGTTTTAGTGTTGCGTGTGTTAGGGCTCCTTTTTTAAAATATGGCATGTAGAGATTGGCTATAGCTGGTAAAAACGAGGGCCCCATCGCTTTCACGTCTCTATGTTACGAAAAAGAAACCCTAACACACGGAAGTGCGAAACCAATAAAACAAACTAACCAATCAGAAGCCTACACGATACGCTCTACGGACCCGTGCGAACAAAACTGCGAGTGTCGACAATCTAATGGGTAAACCGAATAGTGCGGACGAATAGAAGTATTTCTCGTCGAAACATCGTCGAGTAAACGCTTTGAAAATGATAGATGAGATTCCATTGAAACGTCAGCGAAACCGTCCACTAGTGGACATTCAGCTGACACGGGATATCCGAGAAGGGTACCTGTAAGACTGAGATAAAACCTCTAACACATCGACGTCTTCAATTACTCATCCTCCTCTTCCTCATTCTTTAATCCTCGACGTATCCCGCCACATCTTATCAGAACTACGTCTGTTGAGAGCGTGGGCCACACTTTTCATTATACCAAGACTAAATACAATCTTCCTCCCCAGGACTGCTATCCAATTACCCCATCTAATCATCCCCGATGGGCCCTACATTAGGTGCCTTTTAATTTTTCCCTGCGTCGCTTTGACAAATCATCCACCCCTGCACTATCTTTTTAGCATCACTTCCATATCCTCCTGGACTCGATTCCCCAAATCAATATTATTTTCGCCGATGGATCCAAATCTGTTATTGGTGTGGGATCCGCATTCGTGCTCTTTTCTCTAGGGAATCCTCTCCTTCCCCAAACTTTTCGCTATCACCTAAGCCCTCAATTCCTCAACAATTTTCCTACCTTTCCCTCTAAAATAATCTCCATCATCTTGTTCAGGATTAGATTGGGACTCTATTCACCAGCACCTCTTGAGGAACGACCCTTCTCCTATCTGCTCTTCTTGCGGTGAACCTCAAACCATCCGCCATTTTCTTATAGAATGTCGCGCCACATCAAATATCAGGACCATACTCTCCCTCCCCAGTGACCTCCCTACTCTTTTTCGATCCGGATCTCTGGATGTTCTCCTCCTCTATCTAAAGAGAAATATCCATCACTGGTCATATCTAGTCGCTGCTCTCGCTCATCCTCTTTCATATCTCTCATCATGCATCCTCCGCATTCCTCAATCACCATTACGCGTTCACCCCTCCACCACCCGAAAACCTGTCCTCTTCTTCAACACTCGCCCTTCTTAGTGAAACCTAGAACCCTGAATCTCTAACGCCAGCGAACATCTGCCGCTATATGGTCGTTCAAAATGGCTCAATTAATAGACACACTGTGGTCGCTAAATGGTCCCTGTCACCGATGCAACCCTCATCCTAATCTAACTAACTAATCATAGACGATTTCTATATTTAGTTTTTAAAACCACCATAAACGAGAATGTTTTCAAAGCTTCCTTTACTAGGCTTCCGTATTCACATCGTTCAATAAGTTTCAACATGCGTAAATGCGTGTTCACGTTCTCCAATACGCGATCAATAACATAATTTTCTAAATCCATATTTTTGGTAAATAATTCGAAGTTAAAGCCAATGCATCAAAATTGCGTTTTTCAAAGCATATAATCCAAATACCAACCTTCTTCATGAAGGCATTTACTTTGTCTGTAACTAGTAAAATATTTTTGTTACGGCCTTGTAAACTCGTATTTAAGTCATTCAAATGTGAAAATATATCACTCAAGTAAGCCAACAATAATATAGTTTCTCAATCTTGTAAAAACTCTGAAAACGAGCTATTCTATCTGTAAAAAATATTTTCAATTAATCTCGCAATTCAAAAAGCCTCGTTAGAACGTTTCCTCACGACAACCATCTGACTTCAGTATGGAAAAGCAGTGAGTCGTATTTGGCACCCATTTCTTCGCATAATGTGGAAAACAATCTAGTCTGCAATCTTTCAATAAAATTAACAATTTTTACCGCTTCTAATAGAACATTTTGTAAATTATCTAGCATCTTTTTTGTAACAAGAAGGGAGTACGTCCATTCCATAAGTGGCATAATGTATTTTAATTTAACTGTTATTGAACTGCAGTTCTTCCCCGTTATCGCTTGCTGGCTATCAGTACATATCGCAATGAATTTATTAGTCCAAGTTTTAATTTTGTGTTGCATCAATAAAAACTTTAGTGTCCTTCGCTAGTTGCACGATCAGGGATTGATTTGCAAAATGGCATATTTTCTTAAATTGACCCCTCGCATTCGTATCAGACAAAACACAATTGCGCCAAGTTCGACAGGTCTGTTGTCTCGGATACAGAATAGCAAAAAATTGATTTTGATTTATACTTTTCAATTATTTCATCGTGAACATCATTGGCCATTTCATTAATACGTTCCGGACTTAACAGCACATTGACCATATCAATGGCAGCATATAAAATGAGCTTTTCTGCAATAGTATGGGGCTTAGACTCCCTGGCCACTCTTAATACTACTAAATAGGATGCTTGAAGTGCTGTGGTCTCAGTACGGTTTGATTTGTTGATAGCAATTGGTTGATTTTTCAAGACGAAAAATTTTAATAGTTTGTTTTATGAAGATGTATTTTGTTTCCAGATACTGGGTTAATCTTGAAGGATTCATGCTTTCTGCGGACAGAACTTGATAACAAACAACACATTGGGTCTTGTCATTCAAGGCAATGAATCTCCATATTTTAAATATGTTTCATTGTACAATCTGGCCTTTTTCTGTAATGTTTCACCAGGTGTAGACGGTGTACTTTGTTCTGTAACACATATGTCCATTTTGTTTAATATTATTAATTTATTTTATTACCACACTGTTATTAATTTATTTAACACTGGGTGAGAGAAAAAATCGTACTACTTGTTTTCGTAAAAACATAATTAACAATGAAACTTTTCGTCTCGTTCCTTTGTTTTTATTACCAAAGCGCATAGCTTGTACTAACCTGCCTAAGCGCACTCGGGATGAATGATCCCTCTTTCATGCACGGGAGGGATCATTTTACAAGTGTATGCAAGTGCACAGGTTGAAACTGGTAAAAGTAATATGAGAACAAGAGGTTAAACAAGTCTTGTAGTTCAGTATTTGTGGCCGAGTATGGTATTTCGATATAAGTGTAATAGTTCATTCACACATGCATCAGTCATTGACAATTCGTCATTTAATACAACAGATAGATGATTCGTTTTTTTTCATGATTGGTAAGCGTGTGAATACGCTCGTAGGAGTTTCTAAGACAATCAAAAATAAAAACGATTCTGTATAAATCATGATACCGAAAACAATGTACAACTTTGATAAACGTGAAATTAACATATTAAAGTGAGGGGGGGTCGCAACGTTTTTTACTTAACTTTTTGGCTATTTTATGGGTTGCGACATTAAGAAGGTTGAGAAACGATTCTCTAGACGATTTCAGAGGGTAGGAAATTTGTTAATATATAAAGTTTCAATTAATCTTGCCATTATATAACAAAAAAAACTAGACATAATGTAAACATTAATATTTAAAGGGATTTCCTAAAATATTAAAGTTAATAATGATAAATATAATCCCATTTTATCATTACCCTACCCGATTGATTATGTTGCATTGAAATTTCAAATGGATAACTACAAAGAGGGAGAATTTACAACAAAATGTAACATATGTTCATCATCCGAATTTATTAGATTAAATCTACAACATGTTATTTATTTCCAGAATTTATTAGATTAAATCTACAACATGTTACTTATTTCCAGAGACTCAATGAACACTAGTATGGTTACTGAAGTTGTCTTCAGAGCAGGTAGTTCCAAGAAAAATAAATCGAAAATACATTTCAAATGATAGAACTGTGGACATACAATGCAAAATATGTAAACAATTAAATAATTAAAACGCTATATTGGTTCTGATGTCATAGGCAAATTACTGCACTGGATATTTTGTCTAACACATCTCTTGCTGTGAGAAGTTAGTATATTTACCAACCAAAATTTGTGGTGAAATATGAAAAAACAAACATAAACTGGGACACCACATAAGTACAGATCAGATTGTAATTCGCATAAAAAAGTTCAAATAAAATAATACTTGGAGCAAATATGCACATGTTTATCAACCACTTAAAAAAACTTTACTTCAATATTAGTTCATTGTAGCTTATCTAAGCAGTTTCGCAAATATATAATTGCAGCCTAAGAAGTACTTGACTTAATTAAAAAAACATTTAACAGTGTACTCGACTTTTACATAGTTGAGAGTTTGAGATTAATTGAAGTCAAAGAAGCGGTAGTGAATGATTCTCAAAGAATGATGAGTGACCCAGGTAAATTGAAATTAAAAAAGCAGCTTTTTAGTGTGACTCTTCATCCAATAGTCTCGAGTCCAATAAACGTTGCAATATGAATAATGTTCATTTCATGCCCAGTATATCAACCAAAATGTGTTGAAATGATCCATAAGAGATGCAAAGATCTTCTGTTATCTTTGTAATGCCAATATGACGATTTTCCAGCACGATTTTTTAAATTTTCTCGATGTTATCATCATTAAAACATGTTGATGGCCGGCTGACATGCGGCAAGTTTTCAACGATCACGTCTTTCACTAAATGCTTTATGCTACTCAAATATTCTGGTTCTTGAGATCAGAATTCGCATAGACAATCTGCAACATTTTCAATTCATCCGTTGCAGAAATTTCATTGGAAACAAAAATTTCACACAAAATCTTTGTTCAATTTTTTAAGTGAAAACTTCTTTAGCAGCGTTGAGCGATTTTCGGTAGGGGCCAAAACTTATGGGTTCGCGTCACTGACTCGCGACGGTAATTGTACTTAAATGTGTTTTAAATTAAATTGTGCTTTAGATAATCATTATTTTAATTTAATTATTCTATTGGTACCTTCGGTATGTCACACTAAACTCGAAGAGATTTATCACTAAACACTTTAATTTTGTTAATACGAAAATTGGTATTATAAATCTCGTATTTTCAATTTCATTTGTGCCTCAGTGTATGATATTCTGCTAAACATTATTAGATGCAATTCTTCTATTGGAACCTTCGGTGTGAAACACTAAACTCGAAGAGATTTACCACTAAACACCAAATCACTTTTTGAAAACTTCTCGACGCACGTTTCGCTAACCATGTTAGCATCATCAGGAGATGATTTAATCTGATTATTTTAATTATTTAATTGTAGAATCACTGTACAGTATAAGAGTGAGTACTTAATATGCTAATATTTTTATGTAGAAAAATGAATAACAAAAACAAAGCATTTATTTTCAAATATTTCCAATATTGGTGTTAATATTTGCGTTGAAAAATTTCATATAATTTATTTTTCTAATATTTAATTTCTGCAATACATCGTGCAATGAATATGTCATAGTAGCTTGGGCGTTATCTTACTAGCGTGGTAAAACAGATTTTTAGTTGTTCGAGAGTATTTTTGTCGCGGATTTTAAAATTCAGAATTCTATAAAATTTTATAATAAATTTAATTTCTCAAAATTATTGTTTATTGGTTTAAATTGTCAGAAATAAAATACGTGTTTTGTGAATTTTTGCAAAATGATTATTTATAAACTTATATCATTCAATTTCACTATTAGAACTTACAAAAAAGTATTGTAATATAATTAGTTTTTTTAAATGTCCATTTTCTATATTTGTTTAGATCCTCGATCCTACGTGAAAAAAATTTATACATTTTTAAATTATACATTTAAAGAATAATTAATTTAAAAATTTAAAAGAAATATACACAGCTATTCCAAAGTTTCACGTTTTCACTCCTGTCGGCAGTGATGACTACCTACCTTTTTTTTATCTATAGTAAAAATCATCAGAGTAACTTTTCGTGACGAAAACAAACATTTGTTAAACATACACTAATTGTCATATCACGCGCAAACTTTAGATGTATATCATATACGGTTGTACCAATCTAAGAAAAAAAATACCGATTCATAAATCGCGCGCGGTTTAAATGACTCAGTCCTGGTCAACTTCAGTAATAGATTGAAAATGACAAGTATTTAGTTCAATTAATTGTGGAATCAGTCAGTTTAAAATATGCAATAATATTTAATGTTAGCAGATCAATTACAGTCACTAACTTCGCCAACTACCTTAAAAAATACTTGATAGGTTTGGAGAAGTTAAAAATAGGTTCATGATTGTTTAAAAACAAAAATTAATTTTATATTAAATAGCCAATAGCCCCATTTTATGATAAGAATATGCGTTGGTTTCTCTGCGTTTCAATATATTTCAAACTGCTTTAATGTAAACAAAAATTGACGGAAACATGAGAATATGTGAGACATGAGAATAACAAATATTTGCTGTGCATGTTTGCATATTAAGTAGTTCCACCATATTTCAAATAGAAAACTATGTGAACGAGTCGAGTCATTAATCCGAAGAGCGCGTCCGAGATGGATCGAATGCATGAAGGAGAACAGCCTTCCTAATTTATTGAATGATGATTTTATTGAAGGAAAAAGAAAATAAGAAGCAAAGCGTTTCATAGACGCTGCGCATACAAATCTGAAGTATCTGGGAATTGTCAATAACTGGAAACCGATCGCAGATACTAGAAAGGAATGGCGACATATGAAAATTATAACCGCTGCTGATTTTTACTAAATAAAGGCATTTTATTATGACAATACTATAAAAACGAAAACATTTTCATGACAATGAAGATAACTTTATAAATTACACATCGAATTATTTAACCATGTAACTGAAAAATTATTATTACAATAAAATAACATGTTTTGTTTGTTATTTTGAATATTTTAAAATACTGTTCGATTAATTATAATTCATCATTCATAAAAAGATACTGCAGATTTAACGCAACAAGAATGTAGGCGTAAAATGTATACCAAACGACCTTACATCGAGACTTGAAATATGAAAAGGGAATGATTGTGTGACACAATATTCTGCCATTCATTAGTTTAAAAATAATATCTTTCTTAAATAGGGGAAATAAGGGTGCCATTACAATTGATCTCGGACGTTACCGTTCATTTTTATCTCTTATCGCTTATTCTAAATCTTGCTTGGTACATCTGGGCCCGCCACAATCCTGTCATAGCTTTAAAAGGAAATTTAAAGTGACCTACAATAAAACAAGTAATCTTTACCAAATATAAATTAGCTTTAATGAATATTTCATTTTTCTTATAAAGTTGACAGGTGAGATTAAGATTCATTAGTTTTAAGAGGCAGTTTGCTAATTATATATATATATATATATATATATATATATATATATATATATATATATATATATATATATATATATATATATATATATATCTATATATATATATATCTATATATATATATATATATATATATATATATATATATATATATATATATATATATATATATATATATATATATATATATATATATATAGTATACCTCGCCTAAGGTACTGGACGGGTCACGGGTGGTGGATAGTGAAAGTTCCATTAGATATTAATGGACAGCTGCGAATATCTCAAAATAAGCAGCCCCGAACCAAGGCAAAAAAAACAAAATCCACTTAGCGTCTGACTTGTATCAAGCGATTGAGTGGTCAGCGTCTGTTCACCAGTGGTGCGGCTGATATTTAAATTCTGGAACTAATCCCTCCAGTCTTAACCTCTGAACCGTCATGGTTCAAACCTTTAATTCAAAGTACAAGATGAAGCGTTCTAGTAATTACAAAATTACCCCAGGAGGTAGACAATCCTCTGCCAGCTTTGCTGGTACAACCGGACTTTCGGATTCTGGGGCGTCCGGGCTTAAACAAAAAATCTTTCAGAGGGAGTCGGAGACCTCTGGCCAACGTCTGAAACCAAAAACAAAAACTTTCTTTGGAACGGTAAATATTAATTCTCTCCTGCGTCCAGGAAAATTACATGAATTGGGGCGAACATTAAATCAGCAAAAAATCCAAATTTTAGCTTTGCAAGAAACCAGATTGACAGATGATAACACCTTGGAATTCGGCAACTACAGACTTTTTAAAAGTAAAACGGACAAAAGAATACTCAAAAATACACCACATCTCGGTGTTGCTTTTGCTGTCTCAAGAAACATTCTTGGTTCTATAACAAATGTCCAGCCAGTAAATAATCGACTTATGACACTATCCCTCAAGTGTGCTAACAAATACTATACATTAATCAATGCACACCTCCCAGTTAATGAAGAAAATAAATCTAATCCTGAAAAAGTAAATAAGTCCTGGGAAATTCTAGAAAAGACTATCTCTAAAATTCCCTCTAACCATGTAAAAATCCTATTGGGTGATTTCAACGCCCAGCTAGGGAAAGAAAAAAAGTACAGGAAAACAGTCGGCAGTTTTCCCGCTCATAAATGGACTAACCATAATGGTAGAAGATTGGTTGAACTATGTTCGTAGTTTAATCTAAAAATAATGTCAACCCATTTTAAGAAGAAAATATCAAAACAAAAGACCTGGAGGTGCCCAAACACGTACATGGGTGAATTTCAAATTGACCATGTTGCCATTTCGTACCCCAATTATAAAGAGATTTTGAATGTTCAAGTCAGGAAAGGAGCTAATATAGACACGGATCACTACTTGACTAGAATCAAACTTAGCTTAAAACCTCGAAAACTTATTCAAAAGAGGCTGCTAATACCAAAGTTTGATCCAACGAAAATAAAACCAGCCCTAACAGAAGAGCTTGATAAACAACCAGCACAGAACTGGCAAGAATTGAAACAAAAAATTATTAAAACGGCCTTAAAGTTGGTCCCTTTACAAAAACGTAGAAAATATCCGTGGTGGGATGGCGAGCAAGCAGTATTAAGCCGAAGTAAAGCATTCAAAGATTGGAACAGTCAAAAAACAGCAATAAACTATAACATCTTTTTGGAAGTAAGAAAAGAAACATCGAAGCTAATTAGACTAACTAAAAGAAAATATGAAAACAATCAACTTAATGAAATAGAAAAAGATTTCCAAACAAATTACACCCGAAATTTTTACAAAACATTTAAAACTAAATTAACAGGCTATCAACCGCAAAGTCTTTGCTTCCAAAAGGAAAACGGACAATTAGCTCTAAATAACCAAGACAATTGCAAAGAACTTGCAAAATATTTTGAACAAATATTAAACTGTTCTGAGCCCTTAAACAAATTAACAACACTAAAACCTAAACAAACAAACCCAGATTCATTACCACCGAATGAAGATGAAATAATTAGGCAAATCAAGCGGCTTAAAAATGACAAGGCTTCTGGTGAAGATGGAATCACTGCTGAACTTTTGAAATCCGCTGGTCCAGGTACAATCAAGGAAATAACCAAAATTCTTCAAGAAGTTTGGCGAACCGAACGGATTCCGGAAGATTGGAAAGATGCTCTAATCCATCCACTGCATAAGAAAGGAGATAGAACGGATGTAAACAACTATAGAGGGATATCTCTTCTCCCAGTTTGTTACAAGATTCTATCTCAATGTCTACTAGACAGAGCACAGGGACAGTTAGAACCGAACATTGGTGAATATCAAGCAGGTTTTCGACCGGGCAGATCCTGCCCTGAACAGATCCTGAATCTGAAGTTGATTCTAAGACATCAAAAACTGTACAATAAAAATCTCGTCTGTACATTTGTGGATTTCAAAAAAGCATATGATTCTATTGACCGCGAATCTTTATTCCGAATCTTGAAAGAACAAGGACTAGATCTGAAAACGCTGGCAATTATTAAAGCAACGTTAACTAACACAAGGTCAAAAGTTAAATTCATGGGTGAGATCTCAGAGCCCTTCGAAATTAAAACTGGAGTGAGACAAGGGGATGGACTCTCGCCACTCTTATTTAACTGTATTCTAGAAAAAGTAATACAGGAGTGGCGTGAAAAAAAGTCGGCCCTGAATATTGACCAGCCCATTAAACTGGGGAGAACCAACATCAAAATTGATTCTCTGGCATTTGCTGATGATCTAGCTATTTTAGCTCAAGATGTATTAACGGCACAGAAACAGATTGAAATCCTAAAAGAAACAGCAGAAAATGTAGGACTCCAAATTTCCTTTGAAAAGACACAATACATGACCTGCAACAGACTAAGAACACCATTTCTAAAAACAAAATATGGTAACATCAGACGAGTCTCTCAATTCAAATATTTGGGTGAAATAATCATGGAAAATGGGTTGGAAAAAGCGGCCAATAAGGGTAGATGTCAAAAAATGGAAACGGCATTGAGACTTACACAAAATATTTACAACAAAAAATGCCTATCTAAAAACACAAAACTGAGACATTACAACACAGTTATTAAGCCAGAATGTCCATATGCTGCAGAAACGCTCATTTTGAATAGAAAGAGGGACATCGAGGACATTGAAAAGAAGGAAAGAAAAATCGTAAGAAAAATCCTAGGCCCCATAGAAATAAATAGCACAACATACCGAGAAAACCAAGAAATCAAACAATACACAGATATACATAGCGATATGAGAAAAAGAAGACTTAAGTTTTACGGACACATAAAACGGATGAATCCGAGTAGGTTAACTAGACAAATAGTCGAATTTTATGAAAATAGGAGTAAAGCTAAAGTAGAAATAATTAAATGGATTGCTTCAATTAAAGAGGACCTAAGATCAGCAAATATTACACAAAGTGAAATTCAGGATAGAGGCTGTTTCAGACACAAGGTGAACGTTTGGAAGGTTGGCCAGAGAGAAAAATGTAGGAAGACTGGGACAACTTGGTCTGACGAAAGGAAAAAAGCTCATAGCGAAAGAATGAAATTAGTATGGGCACAAAGGAAGGCTAATAACAACAAACGCCTCTAATTGTACTTCGCGTGGTCCACTAGGGCCCATACGTGAATAATAATAATTATATACATATATATATATATATATATATATATATATATATATATATATATATATATATATATATATATATATATATATATATATATATATATATATATATATATATATATATATTCTATATGTTCTATATATATATATATATATATATATATATATATATATATATATATATATATATATATATATATTCTATATGCGGTTGAGGCTCACCGAATGCTCTCAGACACTTATGATGACGCCGCTATGAGTGAAGGAACGTGTCGTGAGTAGTTTCAATGCTTCGAGAGCAGTGATTTTCACGTCGAAGACTGGCATAGTGGTGGAAGAGTGAAAGTTTTTGGAGATAAAGAATTAGAGACATTGCTTAATGAAAACTCGTGTCAAAATCAAACACTTTGGCAAGATCATTGGGAGTGACTCAACAAATAATTTCAAAACGCCTCAAAGACCTGGGAATGACCCAGGAGTAAGGATATTGTGTGCCATACGTATCAGGTATGCTCAAAAGTTTGTTTGCAGAATGCATCGCGTAGTTCCGACTGCTGTGGACATTCACATTGCATTGCATTGCATATATATATATATATATATATATATATATATATATATATATATATATATATATATATATATATATATATATATATATATATATATATACATATATATATATATATATATATATATATATATATATATATATATATATATATATATATATATATATATATATATATATTAGTGCGGGAGTACATTCGATCGTTTGTGTTCCGTTTATTGAGAACTTGCAGACATTCTGCCAAGGTCTCATTTGACATTCTTCAAGATATCCAGTTTTAAGAAACGCATTGAGAATGCCAAGTTTGAACTTGCCGAAATGTCTGCACAAACGATCGGATTTGCTATTTGGGTTACGCTGGAACTTTGGATGTACTAAAGAAAGTATTTCATTTTGAAAACGTCTGAATTATAACAATTATGTTTCAATTCAGTGCCAGGAAGGCAAATACTTTAACCCGTTTCTTGTTTAGATGCAGAATAAGACTTCGTTATAGGTCCTTTGTTTTTCATTATTTATTGATAATATTGATAATTAAATATTGACACTATTATTTTACAATGCTTATAGTATTGCGAATTTATTGAATGAAAAAGAAAATCTGGTAAAGCCTTTCAAGTACGTTGCATAAGTCGATCTGAAGGGTATGGATATTATCAACAATTGGAAAGCGATCACCAGAGGGGAATGATGTAATCTTGGGATTATCGATATGTCGTATTAGTAAGCAAGAATAAGAAATTATAAATCCGGTATTTTACATTTTAACGTTATAAGTATATATGCGTAAACTAGACATCAAACGACCTTGCAACAAAATTGCAAAAGACAAAAAAGCCATAGTATAGCGCGTTTTTCCGTCAACCGTTTCTTAAATAATCTCACTCCGAAATAGGGAAAATAGGACTGCAAGAACAATTTGTTCTCGGACGATACCACTGATTTGTATGTCTTAATGCACATAAAAAGTCATTTATGCACTGACCGCGTTTGAATTTTGATCGAAGAAGAGGACCCTGTCGCGGCTTGCCCTCAGAACTTTAAAAGGAAATTTCAAATGACCGACAATGCGACTATTACAAGTCCTTCCATGGGTTTTTCTTATACAGACAGGTTGATTAAATCGAGATTTATCTGAGAGCTAGATGATTCATTTTACGAAACAAACAAAAACAATGTAATTGATTATCCAACTGATGAGTGCTACTTCTCGTAAATGCGTATGGCAATAGCAGGTAAAAAATACCACCAAGAGAAAGAGAAGGATAAAGAAGCTAGAAATTTCCCAAAAAAAATACAATACGGAAGCTTTAAATTACAAAATGATTAAGCAGGAATATGAGAAAGAAAAAAAAAGAAGGATACAAAATCTGCAACCAATAACTGAAATTCTTAAAATATGGAAAATATCAAAGAACTAATAACACAAAGGAAAATAACAAATAAGGAAAAAAAACAAAGCAGTGGTTTGATGAAGATTGCAAAGCTAATTTTGAAAATTTGAAAAAAGAAAGGCAAAATAAATTAACGAGAAGTAGCGAAGAGAATATTCAAGAGTAAAAGAAAGCAAGACAAGAAATAAAGAAACATGTAGGAAAAATAAAAAGCAATATATCGAGAAATTGAGGGAAATACAAGAAAAATTTGAAAACAAATAAATAAGATTATGTTACCAAGAAGTAAAACAGAAAGAAAGAGGATACCAAAGCAAAGTAAATACATAAAAAATAATCAGCGAGCACTTGTATGCAACCCGAAAGGTATAGCGGAAATTTGGAAAGCCTAAATATACAGGAAGAACAGGAAGGGACAAGCATACAAACGCAAGATAAAATAGAAATTCGAAAAAAGAAGAAGAAAATAAACGAAGAAGTAGAAGAAATATTAAAAGGCCAGGGGAAAGTAATATAACACCTGAATTGTTGAAAGAGGGTGGTGAAGCATTACTAAAGAAATATACAGGCTTATTAAAATAATATGGGAAAAAGAAAAAATGCCGAAAAAACGAATGGTTCAAGTCAATGCCCCACTAGTCTCATTACATAAAAAAGAGTTAACCTATTATGTGAGAATTTTAGAGGTATTGCACTGTTGGATACTTGTTACAAAGTTCTTCGCATCTAATGAAAGAAATGTTAAACGGTTATGTTGAAGCAGTATTATGAGATTACTAGGCTGGGTTTAGATGTAATTGATTATTCATTAGTCGCAGATCAGATTTTTAACTTGAAGGAAATGCATTCTACCTGCTATGAATACAAAATAACCCTCTATGTCCTTTATATAGATTTTAAATAAGCAAACGACAGGATTAAAAGAAGTTATTTGTCAAAGCGATAAATAGTTTGGGAATACCATGTAATTTGTCAGAATTGATAAGAATGATACAAAAAATCGAATAGCGCAGCAATATGGGACAAGCACATATCAGAAGATTTGAGATAAAGAAAGAGTTTAAATAAGGAGAACCATTATCTTCCAAATTATTAAACTTGATACTCGAATAAATTCCTGGAAAAAGCGAGATCAAAATAAAAGAAAATATCTTCAGTAATGACCACCAATGCACCGAATGACCACCAATGCAACCCGGCTTACGCGATTGATGTGGCACTAGTAACAAAATCAGAAAAAATAATTAGTAAGAATATTCAAAAAGATTGAGGCAAAGATAAAAGAAGTAGGTTTAAAAATAAATAAAGGAAAGACCAAATACATAATAATGGGAAACAAAAACACTACAACAAGGTGTGGACTGAGAATAGCAAGTAATAAGTAAGAGGGTGACTTTTACACTTTTGACAAGGTAAATAAGAGTGTATATCTAGGAGCGCAATTCGAAGAAAACGGTCGTGAGGATCAGGAAATAAAGAATAATAAAGAGAAACCAAACATATACAGCCTTTAGACCTCGGTTAAAATTAATATTTTCCAGAAATATTAAAATGAGGTTATACAAGTCGTGGGCACAGGTGTTAAAACAATGTGATGAAGCCCTACTGGACAGGTGGTGCGACGCACTTTGTTAGTGTGTAGAAAGAAAATCAATATAAAGGAAAATAAAATAAATATATTATAATTTAAAAAGGGGTTGTAACTTACAATGTCATTTACGAATATACGCAGCTGATGAGCAGGTACAAGCCAGAGCTGACTATTAAGCGTGCGTGCAAATTATACCCCTTTAGCCCAGATAACCGGAGGCTCCATGTTGGGTGCCAAAAATTAAATAAAAGTAAAAGAAAAAAAGGCTTACATAAAATGTCTTTCATAGCAGAAAGATCTGCCTCTTCAGCATCAAGAATAAATAAAGGTAAGGACAATGTGATATAAGGTAATAAAAAAATATAATACAGAGAAATAGAAGTAAAAAATAAAACGTGGATATAGGAATCAGGCTTCCCACAAGAGTGGAAAGGAAAGTATAGGAATCTAAATTTAGGTCCATTCAAGAACTCTAAATTTGGCCCCATCTATGAACCCTAAATAAAAGAAAAAGAGTAGTAGGTCTATTAGATTATTAGATATTAAAAAAAAGAAAACAATTTTGTGGCTTGCTCCCGTAGCCAAGAAAAAACGGCACAAATTAGTTGAAGACCATGCATGCAGTGTGCTTGCTTTAAGCCTGAAGTAACTAGCAAGAAAAATAAGAACGTACGTATTTCTAGCACTAAATTATCAAACAAAAGAAAAGAAGAAAAGTGAAGAAAACAAGAAATCTACTTGTAAAAAAGTTTTAACACAGCCCCGGTGGAGTGGAGCACTCTGATCGGGTAACAGCGACCTTCCTTCGAGATGGGTGTTTCAAAGCCTCTCAAAAGGAGTCATAGGAGTCATAGGACCTCTAGTCAAATCAACACAAAACTAAATGCACTCGGTCTTATGGCTGGGATCTCGTGGTGCAAATCTGTAAAAATATGACAAACTAAATTATTACACCATGGAGGCTCTTCACCTTATACAGCTCAACAGGAAAAGTGACCCTTCACTTCCACCACAAGTACAACTAAACCCCAGCAATCTGCGGCGACTGCGACGAAAGATGTATTCAATTAGTTGGAAAAAAATCGATATCTATCTCCTTCTAATACTCTGGACGATGCATACTCTGCTCGGTACCATTTTAAAGAAGGAAAAGGAATGACGCACGGAAACGGACAAGAGAAAGCGCTATGATCTGCTGCTACGAGGGTGATGCTAGACTTTTAAAATAATAAAATAATATCTGACTGCTTTTCAAACTTAGAGTTAATTTGTAGCAATTTGAGAAAGATACTGATATCTATTTATGATGGGATAAGAACAGAAGAAGGCTGAAAAAGGAAAACAAATATAGAAATAGAAGAATTGCATAAATAATCTAAATTTTCGTATTCAGTACATCACACAGAGTTATGTGGTTGGGATAGGTAGAAAGATTGCAAGGTAGAGAATGACAAAGATTGCTCTGTACAGAAAACCAATAGGCAAAAAAACATAAGGAAGACCACGAAAAGGTATTTGAGAGCGATTGGAATTGGAGACTGGATGATCAGAACATCAAACAGAGAAGAATGGAGGGGAATTGTAATTAAATACTTAGAAACTTAAGGTAAAAGTTATATCATAGTTATACAAAAATAAGATTTTAAAATTTGTTTTATACCATCGACCTCTAAGGCCTGTAGAGCACATAAATAAATAAACTTCTCATAAATATAGTCTTTGTGAGCATTTAATGTCGCTAATGGTAAATAAAATATGAATTTCTCTTATGAAGTTGACCTTCTCGACATAAGGATTTTTTGTGGTTTTCTTCATAAGTTGTTTCCAACTGCAGAATACTTGGCGATACTAAATTAATTCCCATTTGTCATATGAATTTGATAATAGTATTAATATGATTATTCTGTGTGTAAAACCTCCAAATTAAAAGATCCATTTCAAATGTATTTTATGCTTCATTTGTATGTAAAGTCATGTAACAAAATTATATTTTATGTAGATCAAACAAAATATAATGAGGATATTGATTTTTCAGAATTGTCTATGCTATACAATAAAACAATTTAATTATAGAAATAATATGTACTGAGCTCATACTTCTAAATCTAATCATTAAATTTTCTGATATTTAGTTTACAACTAAAAATGGCCAGTTTTCAAAGGCGCTTTAATTCCATGGTTTAAAGCTAGGTAACAGTAAATTCTTCTATAGTATCTCTGTTGTATTAATTCTTAGAGGTACCCAAATTCAAATAACTGAAACTTTAATCACGCAAGAAGTGTGGTAATAAACATAAAAGGGCCAAACCATAAAAGTTAAAACCAATTACCTCGAGGTTTTAGAGCTTTTCTTTGGTCTGTTTGGATGAATGCTCTTGATTTATAATATCTTGGTAAGAGAAAATGATATTTTAGTTATAGATCCGAATCCATTCGGTTGTGTTGTCCATTATGGAGGTTTGCGGCGAGGTTTTGATTATTGAAATCAAGTAAAGAAGATTCGAAATCTAAATCAATAACAATTGCAAAGGGTTTTTGTCCAACCCTTTTGGGCAAAGGAAGCTTAATTTAATATGAATGCATGTATAAGTCATTAAGCTGTCATTACATCGAATATTATTTTCCGTTGAATAACTGAATGTTGGGTGCAGTTAGTACATGGATGGGTGACCGCTTGGAAACCTAACCCAAAAATTGTTAGTTGTAACGTGTATATCGCTAAATTTAAGAATACTGTGATAATTCATCAAGCATGGTTCAAGAAAGTTTTGTAATTATTCAAAGTTTAAAATTTATTCAAAGTTTAAAAGTTAAAAAGCGTCCCAATTAATTCAGTTCAGTCACAACGCAAGTCATCCAACGCCACATCACTAACGCAATTTACATTGCGAAAATTATCTTGCCCACCAATTCAAATAAAGCAGTGTCAACTTCTCGAAGCCAATTACTTTAGTTTGCACCTTGACAGACGTGAAAGAATCTTATCTTTAACAAATGTAAGCAATTAGGGCCTTAAGTTTAATCAGATGTATTGGCTCATTGGATGCTTGAAATTATAGCTATAGAAATTATAGTTATAGTATAGCATTTTAAAGCGAATGTGGAGTTACGGAATCGAACTTTGGGACAGCGTGAACAATAGCAATATAAAGATACCCAATATTTCAAAATAAATCTATGCGTGCTATTGTTAATACACCCAATTATGTACCCAATAAAGTTAACTAACAAGATATCCCAATTGCCTCCATCAAGGAAGTGATTTCTGTGGTCTGTGAAAATTATTGTGATAGAATGTTAGCACATCCTAATGTGCTGGGCAATTAAATGTTTAGCAAGAAAGAATTTCACATAGTGGTGAAACAAGAAAACTCAAGAGATACGTACCGTCAACATAATAAATAGATTTCCTTAGAGATTTAAATTTTATAAATAGTATTAGCTTACATATAATACACTTAACGACTTTAGGATATAAAAGATATAATTAGAACTATTCTATATGTGTCTAGTGGTATCGTACCAATATACCAATAGCTTATTGCCTTATATGGACAGATTGTTAAATAAATAGGAGTTAAACTAGATACCATTGACTAAATTAATATTTAATTTAGAAATATTAAATTAGTGTGCTTTGGAAAATAATTTGGTTGCTTTACAGCCTTATAAGTTTATTTTGAGTCACAGTTCAACAGTTCATTGCAATGTTTACTTGATTTCTTTTATCAGTTTCTAAAAAATGAGATCTATTTTGGGAATAAAGCATAATTTATATTCACGTCTGTAACAATAATATTTAGTCTCAAAAACACAATCCTTTCAATGCACTCTTTAATCGCGAATAGAAATGTAATTCTGTAATCGCTTACAGAATGTTTCCAAAAGGAATATTTTAACCGAATATGCGCGATTAGTGATTATGGATTACCAGAGGGAATATTGATAATCCTAAACTTCATCATTTAACTACTCACAATTTTTTCAACTAATCACCGTTTAGGTCTAGATATTAAATAACGTCCATAAAAAGAAACTCTAATCCTTTAGAAAATATATCTCTCTTGTAATGCAAATCACCACACAATTTATCATTTTTTGTAAATACTGTATATGTGTGTAAATTATCAGCCTTTTAATTTTTCTATATCGAAAGAGTGATAATCAGTGATAATCAGATGAGGTTAAATCAGGAGAATATCGCGGATAATCTACAATTTTAGACCTGATTTGATTTTTTTTGTGGAGAAATACAGCACTTGTACACGAGCGTATTTGTTAATAAAGATGAACATTACCAATATTTGTTTTTGTTAATACGAAAATTGGTATTATAGGTCTCGTATTTTCAATTTCATTTGTGCCTCAGTGTATGATATTCTGCTAAACATTATTAGATGCAATTCTTCCATTGGAACATTCGGTGTAAAACACTAAACTCGAAGAGATTCACCACTAAACACCAAATCACTTTTTGAAAACTTCTCGACGCACGTTTCACTAACCATGTTAGCACCATCAGAAGATGATTTAATATCCTCCTGATGATGCTAACATGGTTAGCGAAATGTGCGTCGAGAAGTTTTTTAAAAGTGATTTGGTGTTTAGTGGTAAATCTCTTCGAGTTTATTATTAGATGCATCTAAGTTAATGCTGACTTCCATATTCATCTTATTATGAACATGAAATAACGACATAAGGTAAAATTTCAAAAATATGGTGATAAAGAACGCACAAAAAGTATGGAAATGAAATAAAATAAGAGAAATCTGACAATTTTTTTTTTAAATTTATATAGAATATTTGTAAAACACGTATGAGGTTTACTTCTGATATATGTTGTTCCTATTAGAGAATCTTAAAATTTAAAGTTGTTTGTTTGTAAAGTTGTTTAAATAACATCTTGGGATATACCGAACACATATATTTTTCAATACGTTTAATATATTCTGTTATAACATACATATATAAAACTACTAAATCTACTAAAGTAAAAAAAAATCTAAATCTTTTCGACATCTAGCCATGAGGCAAGTGACTTTCAGCGACTAAATAAAAATTAAGATTATTTAAGACAAAAGTTTTGTTTATTTTTATTTATCCACAGTAATTCCATTATCTGTATACAAATTCAATTTCAATGTATGTCCTGTGTGATAAATATGTGAGTAGAAAAAATAAATACTATTTCGAGCTAATCGATTGAATTGAATTGAATTTAATTGAATTGCAATGACATTGAATGATTGATTTATTGATTGAATAAATATTGATATGGTTAATATGAAAGGAAGTAATTTAATTCAATATTTACAACACTACACAACTAAAAATTGTTTCAGTTGCTGCCATTAGTTGGCAAATGATTTAGAAAGCAAAGAAACAAAAAAAAACATACTTATTTGGTATTATATTATAATTCTGCATCAAAAAGGCTCAAAATAATATTTACAGTTTTCAAAATGACAAATACAAATGTCTAGAAGTTAAAATTATAAATGCCAAATATAGGCAACAAATTAAACCAAAAAATATGTGCACTATAAATCGTATGATTATTTTGTAGTAGGAGAATAGAAAAGGAACACACTGTTAAGTATTAACTAAAAGTACAAATAATAAATTATTAATATAATAAAAGCCTTCTGTAGCCACTTGGGGTTCTGACACAATACTAATCTACAATACGATTGTAATCTATGGTGGCTATTTAAAAAACTAAGTATAAAAAATACTAATAATTAAAGATTAATGTTTGAAAACTCTACGGTAATAAGGGTCATTGGTAAGAATCAATCAAAAAATAATAAGAGTCGAATCATTGGGATAAACTGAACCGATTCAGTGAAATAATTGTTATTACAAATACGTTTAAACTTGAAAAATTATATTTGGAACAAACAACAGCAATTGTACTATTCCAATACAGTATTAGGAGAGAGAATAGAATACTACCACGTTATAATTTATCAGTTTTAAAGTTGCATTATCTGAAGATGAGTGCTTAGATTGTTTAGATAATTTCTCTGTAGCCATAATTCGCAATAGAATTATGATCATATGGGAGAACCATCTATATCTACTAACGTTATTAGTTAACGGTAGCTACTTAATAATTTCTACGTTACTACTTAACGGTAAAACTAATAGCATGGGATTGAGTCGACAAATTTATTTAATAATGATGACATCCAGATTATACCTACAATAAAAAATAAAGTTAATATAAGCTACTACTTTTTTTTTGATACGCCAATACATCGAGAATTTAAAGTATAGTAAGATAAGTAAAGTGAATAATGTCTGAATGATTGTGGCGTGTTCATATATTTTTTTCCTTTATTTGGGTTATTTATGTAACTTTATTACTAGTTATAAAGATATTTAGATAGTGGCGAAAAACCCAAATAAAGGAAAAAAATATAAGTAAAGTGAAGATAAGTCAAACTTGAATAACTCCAACATGATATCTTTATTTAAATGTGTGAAGATAACTCAACTTCGATCATAGTGAAAAGAAAATTATCCAAGTAGAAAGAAATATACGCTCATTGTGATTTTTGTTTATCTCATTCCTCGAAGTTTTATCAATATGTGGAGCAAAGTCATCTTTATGAGTTGTATTGTACTATACCGAGAAAGTTTTCATTAGTTATTTGTATTAAAGTTCTGAATTCCGTTCACAGGTACTACATTTCTATAATCTCAAAAACTGAATGAACAAAAATTGATAAAAAAGTCCTGAATTGTTTAAAAAAGTGTTTTGACTTTATTTCCAAAAATAGAGTTTTTTTAACCTTTTGTTAAAGATTTCTTTAAGAATTTATCGGTGGTAGAGGAGTCTACTTTGATTTGTATAAGGGCATCAACTATGCAATATAATTTCTCCGCATCTCAAACTAAACTTCAGACAGATCCTTTTACTAATTACAATATATATTATTTACCAGATACGGAACTACCACGATAAAATTAAAATTATATACTTCACTAAAGTTAATCTATTATTTTTAACCAAGAAAATAGTTTAATTAAAGTTGTAAAATAAACTTACATATGATTATGCGAAAATGAGAAAACCAGTTAAATATCGTTTTTAATATTCAAGCGGAATTTGTAGTGATATGTTTATTTATCAATATATAGATAATTTTTTAATATTAAATGTAAAACAGAACCTCGTAAAATGAAGAACATTAATTAAAACCAGTCAAATTTACATCATAAAAACTGTAGCTTATATATTGTCAATAAAAAAGTTATGAATGTAAATAAGAGGTTGAAATTAAGAACCATAAATGTTTTGCTCATCTTGCTAATAGTGATATACATATAAGATCAGAAGAAATCTTAATGGTTAGCATGTTTAAAGTATAGTAGAAATAAATAATCGTCATGTTTTTTTGATATTTCTTAATTAAAAGTTGCAGTAAGAGAAATGTTACAGTTTCAAAAAGAAATATATACATTAGGATGTGATTAATATATAATTATGATCATAAAATATGTTATTAGTCGATTTTCAATATTATGTGATAATATCTTTGATTTTTAGTTTTCGTTTAATTTTTGTCACCCTCTGACGATGGTAACGGTGATTTGATCTTAATAATTGTGAGGTTTTGTTTGTGAATATTCTTGGGTAAAGTTTTCATATCAAAGTTGGGAATCTAAGAATTAATATTTTGTTTAGGTGATTTAGGTGAGTATTACGTTGGATTTATATACGTTGGTTTAACTTTTTTCCGTTGATTTAACTTTTTCCACCTGTATTTTTACATTCTCCTTGTGAACGTTCCTCCCATGATAATATAACTCAAAGTATTTGTACAGTAAAAGTAAGATTATTATGTACCTGTGAGAAAAGTGTGTGTTTCAAAAGAAAGTTAAAAAGAAACAAATAAAAATTGAATGCATTTAATTTTTAATTTTTTACATGAAACATTATCTTATAAGAAACTAACTTATCAAAATCAAAAAATTACTTTTTTTAAGGTCCAGTATATTGCAATCTGCTATTTATGCAATTTTTGAAACTCGCGGACATTTATGAAACTCATGACGATTAGGGTGTATTAATAAAATCCAGGAGTATGCTCAATGACTTATATCTTATTAGATACAGTCATATCTCACTGCTACTCTTCAATGGGAGAGAATACGATACCTAGAACTAAATATTTAAAATCTACTTACTATGTCTGCGGGATTATATCGCTTTAGCCTTTTGTTACAACTGTTTCCTTCAAATACATTTTTTGTTAGTTTATTGGGATGGAGCTTTCGTTTGTAGTTAACAGTATAGTTCCTAAACTCGACTTTTTAAAAAACTTCTTAGGACACATTTTGCTAACCATGTTAGCATCATCAAGAGAAAATTTAATCTGATGGTAGAGATGAAATCATCTCCTGATGATGCTAACATGGTGAGCGAAATGGTTAGTGTTTCACACCGAAGATTCCAATAGAAAAGTTTAATATAGTTCCTCACTTCTTGTTTAAATGATATTACTCGTAAATCACGTTGGATTACGCCATTTAATACAAACCACATTGCATAGCGATCATCCCAAACACTTTTGAGTGGAATCTTTCAGGGATCTCCAAGTATGAATTTGACGCTGATCCCAATAGCTGAACTCCATGATGAAGTCCAGATGGGTTTTAAGATTGTCTTGTAAACTAATATTTTATTTTTAAAAGTTAGTTTCGATTATTTTTCGACGATTCCGTTTCCAAGTTTACTGAGTTTAATTTCTGTTTTTTTGAAAATCTATCTTTACACCACGTCAGTTTTTGATCTAGATAGATGCCTTAATATTTTACATCTTCGCCTTGAGTTAGTTATTGGATATTTTAATTGCGTTTATCTTTTTCACATTCAAACGATTCAGAGATATTTCTATTCACTTTCAGAAATGTATGACGTTATCCATACACGCTTATTTTCAGTGTAATTATCTGGTAACTTTTTAAGTATTTAAAATATCTGGGCGTATTAAATTCACCAATAACCAGAAGTCTGTATTTCTCACTTCCTGTCATATTTGCACACACAAAGTCAATTATTATTTCCTGGAAAAACTTACTACCAAAACATTTTTCACTTTTTAAGTTTATAATACGTTTTGGGATAAGTTTGTAAAAAAGACCAAGTTTGCCAGCATTAAAAACATCACTTATGCCATAGTTTTTAATAAGCGGAACCAATGTTGTTTTAACCCAATCAGTAGTGTTGTCCATATTCTCACTTGCACTTTCTCCCTGGATCTTACTAACAGTTATGTTGTAATATTTTTTTCAATCTTCGCAACCAGACTGATTCACAAAAAATTCTGCAACATTAAATCATTCTGCGAAATTTTCTGATTTAGCCTTGAGAAGGGGGCTACTTATTGGATGGTTCTTTGGTACCTAAACCACTGTAGTAATGCCTCATTAATATTCCCTTGAATGGGTTTCCGAATTCTTTTAGTTTTTATGGAAACCCAATAGAACTGCAATATTTAATTTTTGTTTTTGTACATTACATTACTGTAGAAACCGTAGAATTTTGCAAAAATCTGGATTTACAAATGTCAGCTTATTTCAAACCACTTCATTAATTATAGAAAGTTTTGCTCAATGGTCAAAGACTATCTTGCTATTTTACTGGAACCAAATTCTTCTAGTTGGGCGTGGGTCTAGCAGTCTCAGCCCGGAAAACAATTGCTGCTGCGGCACCTAATGTGAAGTTGTGAAGTCTATAGATAAAGTAATGACATTGATTTTTAATAATTTTTTATTCACTTGAAAGAATAATTCTACATTGCCTTGTTGCCAAGTCAAAGTAATTGCCTTAAGAAGCTACATAATGCTGAATACGATTTGTCCGCTCTTTATAACAGCGCTGGAATTCAGATACCGGAATCTCTTCAGCTGGTCAGTTTGGTATTGAGGCACAAATTCTTAAGAAGCAAATCAGTATGCTTTGGTTTTTGATTTGCTTATTCTAGCTTTTTTTGGCTCTGGTGAACTTGAAGAATACATTTTTAGCTCTGCCGCTTCGTTTCCGGGTCGTTTTCAAAAATCCAAGGCTCGTCACCAGTAATGACACGTTCTGCATAAAGAAGATAATTATCAAGCCTTTCATGACATCAAGACATGATTCCTTCTTGTGTATTGTCTTTCAGTTCTGCAAAAGCTTTTTCGGGACCATTTTGGCGTAAATTTTCTATGTATCCAATTTATTGGCCAAAATCAAATAAACGGTTTTTTGAGTCAAAATGAACTCTTTCCCGATCATTTTGATTGTCCTTGTGTCCAAGTCTGAAACAAATCTTGATAGCGCACCGTTGCTGGAAATTACCACTCATTTTCATAACGCACTAGAAAAATACGGTTTACGAAAAGAATTGTAATGGACCAACAAGTGACTTTAGGGAGCTCAAACTCTTCCTGATGATATATCAGATTTGATGAAGAGTGCCGAAAGCGGTAATTTAAGGTGGTTGATTTTCCTAAGACGCCATATGGCGCATGGTTCGAAAAACAGTATTATTGAATTCTAGTATCCACACCTGTTGGGGTATTACAATATTTTAGGTATTCTTGTATTTTAGGTATTTTTGCTATTTTGGTTCTTTGGAACTATTGTTTTTTTGAAAAGCCTGACAAAAATCTGTTGCTGAAAGGCCTGACAAAGGCCTGTCATTAATGATAATAACGAAAACAGAACATTTTCAGCAGGTATATGTTTCACCAAATATTTGCAAGATGAAAATTTCAAAATTACAGAAAAAGTTGATGTTAGAAACCAAAAACCTTTCGCACTTATTCTACATTATCTGGCCAGATGTGAAATATATCTTGTTGAAAGGAAACATTGTTTATATTCACATTTAGCAGTTCAGGCCAATGTGTTCTGTTAGCATATTTCTATAATGTTCACAATTAATAGTAACAACATTACCATCATCGTCTCAAAAAAAGCCCTATCACTCTTTTAGTCGAAAACACGCACCAAACAGTGATTTTCTGAGGAGTAAAAAACAACCGGATCACTTGACAATTTTCATTGGCCCAAATTCTCTCTGTTTGTTCACAAACTCATTAACCTCCAAGTAGGCGCGCGGCCATTTGTTATGGCAGCGGTCGCCCTTAACGTTAAATACCTATTAAAGATTTAGGATTTAGAAGAAAAATTTAAAGAAAAACTTATTTTTCTATCATGCTTTATTTATTTAGACACATTAACTTTATATTAGGGAACAATTTGGTAACAATACTTTTGCTTAAATATAAAATAAAAGTGAATTTATAAAAATACACTTTGGGGAGATCAAGTGACAAAAAACATAGCAGTTTTTATTATTACCTGTATTTCCCTCTTAATTTTAAGTTTAATTATATGTATATACGCTCTTTTTGGATTAGGAAATATTTTAACAGCATAACTCTTACTTAAACGTAAACTAAAAACAAATTCATAAAATTAACAAATTAGATAATGAAATCAATGAAACAGTAAGAGAAAAAATTATTATTTGCATATATTTTATCTGTTACCTTAGGTTTAGTTTTCTTCATCATCAATCTCTTTATTACGGTACCATTCATTATAAAGAAATGTAGTGTGACCTCGGCAAATATTCCTGAGACAAGCTGCACATGATGTCTAGGATTGTCTTCTCTTTTTAGCAGGTTATATTTTGCAGCTTTCTCAGCATACACTGGAACTTGTGTCTAGTTCGTCACATGAGTTTCCATCACTTATTTCTATGTGGTGCCATCTTAAGGTCATAAGGTACCATCGTAGCTTTTCTCTCTACATACTCTTTTATCAGCTGCATTCTCAATTCACGTAAATATTTTTGCTTTTTTTCTATAAACTACTTTATTTGCTCTCAAGATTACCATAGAGTTTATTCCTGCAATATCTAGAAAACGAAAGAAGAGTCTCAAAGGTTTTTTTCTTGACTTCGAATACATTTTTGTTAATTTCACTGGTTGGTCTTTGTCTACAAGCCATTTTTAATAATAAAAAATAGAAAATACGAACTTTGTTGGACGGAAATTGTATATTGTATTGTATTGTGTTTATTGCAAAAAAATATTTTCGCGAATAGCATCGCACGTAATTTCTTCGACATCGGGCGCCCGTAAACTATCCAACATTTACAACATTAGGGGATATAGTCTTTTGTTTACATGGTGAGCCTATAAGAGGCTACTAATGATGGAAAATATCTGTGAAGTAGACGTAAGATTTTGACTGAAAATATATTAAGTGCGATCGATTCGACACCGCGCGATCGCGTGAAGGTTAAGCTATAAGTGCGCTTTGTTGGAAAATAATATTTTTCTTCCTTAAAATGAGGGTCGCCTTACTGCTCTAGAGATCAATTCGCGAATGTTTGACCTATATGATGATCAGCTGACTTTATTTGTTGAGTTAATTGAAATTGAGAAGCTTTGTACCGAAGATCATGATGCAAAATCTACGTAGTCGTGTGAGAAAGGCATAGAATAGATAAATTAATATTTTCTTTTATACTCCGTCTTACTGCAGGGATGTTCTTCAATAACCTGGCGGTCCGATCACGCACAGCTACAAACTCATCTACAAATTTTTCGACGGGACGATAAATAAACTATTCGATTGGTCGATTATGTTGACCATAATGCAACGCTCAAAAAATCTAGCGAACTGAAAACATATTTTAATGGTAGATACGAATAATTTCTACACGTTGTTGAATCATGCATCTTTCTTTGGTGAATTATTAACATTTACATTTCAAACAGTGTTGCTGCTACTGCGTTTCAAAGTTCTGATAGTCTTATGAGAAAACTCTTTATTATATACCGACGTGGTACACAAGTAATTGATCTACCGAAGAACATTTCTAAAACCACTTCTGTATAGTCCAGTTATTTAGGATATCGTCATTTACCAAAATAACATACAGCACTAACATTATATTAATGTTTCGTTGCAATAAATATATTTTATGTGAAATATAATGTTGGTGATTATACTTCCTACCCTTGAATTATATACTTACACGACCCTGAATGGTACACCGTACGTGGTAAACGTAAGTTTTTAATTGATACATTTTAAAACCACATAGAAACATGCCATAACCTACTAAATCGATGATATTAAGTCGAGACATGCCTTAAAATGTTTTTGTTCTCCCAGTTAAATGACAGATTTCACAGTTTTATTGAAACCAGATCAATTTTTTAAATCCATTCAATTTGTGTTTTTAAAAAGTCTGGATCATATAGATCTTTAGTAGCAAAATAATGACTTTTCTAAGACCCAGATGAACAACTGATGAACAACCATCATGTTTCTATCTGAATTAATTTTTGATTATTAATATCTAATTACAGAGGTCGTGTAAAGTCAAAAAATAAAATTTTAAATTTCTTAATAATTTTGAAACGGTTTGAAATAGAAACTTGAAACTTGCAAGTGTATAAGTCCCAACGAGGCATAAGTAGTATAAGTCCCATTTTAACGATACCATTTGGTGGTATTGCTGAAAAAAAAAACAGTGGCGTAGATAAAGGGTAGTGGCCATTTATATATATAATATAACATCATATATAAAATAAAATACAATATTTTTGTAAAATAACAGTCTTTTGTCCATAAAAAGTACCTCTTCTAAATGTTTAGTAGGTAGCACAGTTTTTCAGATAATTAAAATGTTTGATAACTCTGCAGTACACTAGCAAAATATTAATGCATAAATTCATTAGTAGGCTTTGGATATTGGGTATGTCAAATCGTCTCAAATTACGGTTCTTTCGTGGTTTTCGAAATAAATAATTGTAAATAAGATAAATAACATAAACTAGTAAGAAGAAGAAGAACGATATTTAAAATGAAGATATATTATTCTATGTATATATTTAAATCAACAACATTAAAATATATTTAAATCAACAACTATAAAAAAGGTATCTATATATGTGCGAATGGAAGTTTTAAATATGACTTCCCGCACAACTCGGATTAAACTATTTTAAGAAACTCCAACATAAAATGAAATTTAACTGAGGTTACCCGATACTTGATGGAAATTTATTTCGAATAAATAAGCAAAGATTAATACCTAAAATTTAGAATATATTTAAAATTGTATATATAACAATTGTTTCAACAAATTGCATTTTTCAAATACAAACTATGATAAACTAATAGTAAGAAAAGTATTTATAATCAAAATTATCCATTGACCTAATAATACTATAAAAGGTGATAATGGGAAAATCCATTTGTTCAACGTCTAGGAGAGGAATATAAGTTTAATGACGGTGAACCATTCAAACCTAGCTGGTCATTTAGCAAAATATCCATATTTTTCCTTATATTAATTTCTAGACTCTCTAAAAGATTTAATTTTTTTAATTTATTTCCATTATGTAACACTTTTTATTAAGTAGATAGTATAATGAGAATTATTTTGTTGTTTAGTATAACTTCTTTTATGTTCATTAAACCTAGTAGAGAAATAATTGTTATACATACATTTTTAAATATAGTGAAAATTTTCGATGATAATCTTTGCTTATTTGTTTAAAAAATATTTTTTTGCATCTCTAAAAATCTGGTGAAATGGCTTTACCTGCCAATGGCATCATATTTACCTTCTCATCTTGTTTTACCTTGTTACCTTGTTTTCTGGTTTTAGTCATTGTTTTGATGCTGGTACCATTCTGATGCGTAGTGGTGAATACATTTCTGATTCATAGTTGCAAGACTATACACATAATCGGTATAATACTTGTTAATATGATCCAAACATTGTTTTGCAGACAAAGTTTGCAGCCCAACGCTTTTTTGTTCCGGAGAAACTAAATGCGGCTCTTACCTTGCACAGATCATTGTCTTTCTTAAATTTCTTAGTCAACATTTAAAAAATCAATCCACATGAGATGTCTCTCAACTCATCTATTTTTTGTTTTGCAGTTTGTTTAAATTGTCTGATTTAGAATATTTTTCATTTTTAGAAGAAACACTAAATTCGTCTATTTGGAACAGCTGTTGAAATACGATGGAATAGACATAACAAAATGGGGCCTCACACGTGTTTGTAAAACAATATAGTATTTTAGTATAATGTCCGTTTCCCGGTTAACAGTGGTATCTACGTGTTAAACTATAGGGTGATTTTTTTAGTGCGTCCGAAATTTAAATTCAAATAAAACAACGACCAAATTAGAAGCCTTGAAAAATTTGATGTGAAATACCATTTAATAATGGTTTATCGGTGTAGACCAAAGAATTGCCATAACCCCTAAGAAAATAATCTATAGACTTTAAATCACTCGACCTTGGTGGCTAATTAACAATCGATTGAGCAATATATCGATATGAAACAATATATGAAATCAAAACCTGATAAATATGGAGGAATCAAACTTTATCCACTAATAGATGCAACGATGTTTTACTTATTGAATATTGAACTTTATGCTGGTGAGCAACCAGATGGGTAGTATCAGAGTATCAGTTGAGCAACGCGATGGATGTAGTAAAAAGATTGATTACACCAATTTCAGACACAGGACAAAATTTGACTATTGATAATTGGTACACCAGCATTCCTTTTGTCGAAGATTTAGCCAAAAATCATAAAGTTTCAGTTGTGGACAGGTTGCGTAAGAACAAAAAAGAAATACCACATAAAGGTAAATCTGAATATATTAGTCAATTCCGATTTCCTGACAGGACTGCTGCATATGTTGTGTGTGCCAAAAAAAGATTTGTGGCATCACTTCATTGTGCAGCTGATATAGATGAAAGTACAAATAAAAAATGAAAGCCAAGCATGATAACTTTTTATAATAAAAGAGAAAAAATTTATCCGTTGTCAAAAAAAATAACAAATGGCCTTTGACACTCTTTTTTCGTTTTATTGATATTGCAGGAATAAACGCCATGATTATCTTGAAGACAAATAAAGTAGTTATAGAAAAAAGGCGAAAATATTTACGTTGTTCGGAATGCAGCTGATAAAAGAGTATGTAGATAAAAGAGCTACGATGGTCAACCTTCCGAGAAAACTCAAAGGAAAAATTAAGGACCACCTAAACATAAGTGACGAAAATTCATGTAACGAACTAGGCACGGTTTCCACGGAATTAGGCAAGTTTCAATGCATGTAAAGGAAGCTGCAAAATATGTCCTGCTAAAAAAGAAGACAATCCAAGACACAATGTGCAGCTTGTCTGAGGAATATTTGCCGGGATCACACTACATTTTTTTGACTGATGATGAAGAAAACTAAACTTAAGATTAACCAATTAAATACAGGCAGATACTAAAAAAAAATGTTACTATTTCATTGATCTCATTATCAAACTTGTTAACTTTATAAATTTGATGTTATTTTACGTAACGATTACGTACAATTTTATTTTAAGTAAGAGCTATTCAGCGAAAATGTTTCCTAATCTAAAGAGAACGTGTATACATATAATTAAACTTAAAATTAAAAGATTAATACATATAAATAATAAAAACTGCTGTTTTTTTATTACTTGATCTCGCCAAAGTGTAATTTTATAAATTTTATTTTATATTTAAGCAAAATTTTACCAAATTGTTTCCTAATTCAAAATTAATGTGTGTAAAAAAATAAAGTGTAACAGATAAACAGATTTTTTAATTTCTCTTCTAAATCCCAAAAATATTTAATAGGTCTTTAATCTTACGCGCGACTGCTGCTGTAAGAAATGATCGATCGTTCCCTTGAAGGTTAAATAATTCATTCATGTAGTCGAATAACACAACTCAACTTACTGCGAACGGCGACGAATTGATAAATTTGGATCTTCATCAACACTTTCAGCAACAACGGCGATATTTTCTTCAGAATGCACAGTTTTTTCTCTTGTTTTTGTTTTAATATCGGCGAATGCATCACGATAATTCGGCGAATGCATCACGAAGTTTAAATTCACGGAGCGCTCTATAAGTTTGGCGCATAGAACACTTATTTTGCTAATAAATTTCGACAATTTGTAAGCTTTGCTCTGATGTAAAAGGTTCCATGATGATTTGCCAAACTATTGAGACACAGATTTACAGAATTGCATGCAAACTCACAATTTGTTTGACAGTAACCCTTATGGAAAGTTCGGAGACACTAAAAACAAAACTTCAGGAATCGTTTCGGAAGTCTGATAATGATCCTATTTTGTAAATAGTGTGTATTTTTATTGGATTAAAGAAAATTATAAAGTTGTATCTGAATATGCTTCGATTATTTAAGAGGGTATTTACATATACACTCAGTGTCAAAATGTTAGGTACACTTGAATAATTATTTTATAGGACTTTTTACAATAAGCGATTAACATGAAGCGTGAAATTTTTACTAATAAAAAAATAAGTTACCTTTTTTTGTAACCAATTGGAGTTTTGAACATTTTGTTTTTATCAAAAAATGGAAATATCATATAAAAGTTTTATAACAAAACTATTTTTATTTTTATTTTTTTTCCTTATAATTAAAAGGTTAATAAATTATATAATATAAAATATCAAATTGAAAATAAATTTTTAAACCTAGTACCGATGGCGCGTCGACAGTTACCGAAAAAAACCCGAGGGCATGTGACCACACAATGGTAAGAAACGTAAACGCGAACGCTAATATCGGGTCGACTTGGAACAATTCGGGAGTTATACCGAAATTTCCTTTCGCGCCCTTTCCGAAAAGACGTTCGGAAAGAATCGGAGTCCCGGGTAAATAAAATAATTTATCGATCTTAGTCATTGTTCTATGGGTTTAACATATAACTTTAACTGCATTTATTGGTTTGCTAGCGATTTGAAAATATACTTGTTTTTAGTTGTTATTTACGTTTTCGGTGCTGTTTTCGAAGGTATTCTCATATATCTTTACATAAAGGTATGGAGGCTCAAAGGTTAGTTCAGAATGAAATATTGAAATTAGATTAGGGTTCCTTTTGTTTTTTGCATTCGTTTTTATAACTTTTATTTATATTTATTCACGTGCCAAATTTGTAGGAAGATATATTCCTGCGTATCCACAGAGAATCTACATGTAGCAACACAAACGAGGGTAACTACAATGAGAAAGATCTACAGGATCATTTATTTTGTAGGATACGTATAATAATATTCAAGAAAGCGTGAATAGACAAGAACAAAACTCGACTATCAGTTTGGAAGGTCGTATTTTATTTGGTGAAAAGTCTTATACTTATAAAGGTTTTACAGAATAATATCATTTGCACATAGTACAGAGTATAGAAATTTATGTGACTAAAAGCTTTCCACTTAAAAAAATGGGTTAGATCCCTTCTTTTATTTGGGAAATCTCTAGCTGGTCATGCTTTATAGATAGTTAGCAGCTGGATTTTTTTATATTTGCAAATATTATCAAATTGAGAGTCTAATGTGGTGGTTTGTAAAATAAGTAAGGCGAAAAATCGCCATCTTTTTAAAAATACTGAAAACCTTAATTAAAGCAATAAAGTAGTAGTAACTTCAATGAAATTAAAACAAATATGTATATAATTTTGGGTAGTGATTATTTTTATTCTGAATTGACTATTACTGTAGTTTACATATTATAATCTACTGTAATATATTATCCATATTATCTTCGTTGGGGAAAGTTTTATTATGTATATTTAACAGAGTATTCAAAAACATTGTTTTACTTCTTGAGAAAATTGTCACAATCTAAGGTTTTAGAAGCCAAAGGAATTGCTGCACCGCTTATTCATACAGAGTGCATTGGAAGAATACAAGAGTTTGATTTTCGCAGTTACTAATCAGAATATATTGCTTTTACAGACTATTGTTATCATTGATGTAGCATTAGTGATTTTACCATTACCTATATTAACTAATTATGAACCATTAGCTAATATGAATATACATGTATTTAATATTTATTTAAAAACATTAATAACTAATTACGTTTAAAAAACAAATTTACTTAATTTTCTTTTTATAAGTCAACATCAAGTTATTATAATAGAAATAAAATTTAATATTATAAATCTGTGACCATAAAAATATCCACAGCAAGTATATTATCAAAATTAACCTTTATAAACCTTTTGTCACACATTACTGAACTAAATTAGTAACCAACGATATTTTATTTTGCACTTAACCAACAATAATTTTGACAGCATATATAGGTAGAAACCATTGACAATATTGATGTGAAAATATTTTACCATAATGACGTCACCAACATGGCAGCCAATCGCGGGGCGTTCGTAGGTACGTGATTTTTTAAAATCTTATATGTTATAATTCAAAAAAGTTTAAAGTTTTTCGCATCGATTATCAATATTATTTATGATAAAGTAAAAATATCTATATTTATTTTTTTATTCAATAAACCATATTGGATTTTCATATAAACCATGACACTTCTTCCTCCCATTTGCCGTCTCGATAAAAATGTTCCTTCTTCCTGAGATCATGAAAAATTATCAGACCCGTCTAAATTCCTTTTTTTCCACTGGTCAGTCCATGATATGACCTTTTCAACGAAAGCTATTAGGGATGATTTGTGACAAGCATTTAATGCTGCTTTCCAGGTCATTTATTTGTTACAATATTTTCAGACTTTTTAATAATCTTTCGGGATTCCTAAGTCTAGTTTGCATCTTAGTTTCCTCAGCAATTGTTCTTGCGGTTAGATAAGAATTAAATGCAATTCTCAACATTCTGAGAGACTCATTGGTATTTTTTCTCCTCTTGACAGGTCTATTCTCTGGTCTCCCTGTGACGATGAGTGGACAATGAGTTCCATATGTCTCACAGAACCGGATCTACTTGACAACCGATGAAATACTTCATTTTAAACAACGTCATATGCCCACAAGATTAAACGGATGATGGAAAACTGAACTAAACTAATAAATTGACATAAAACCTCTAGAGGATTAAGAAATCTTAAATATAAAAAGTGTATCTAACATTTTGACGCCAAAAAATGTATTTACTAATAATTGTTTATATTCTAATCAAAGGTCAATTACATGTTTTCCTTCAATTTTCTAACTAGTATTTGAAACAAATAAAAATCACTAAGAAAGAATAATTAACCTTAATTATTTTTAAATTTTGGGAAATTTCTACGGTATGTCTACCATTTTGACACTGAATGTTTACTGTTATATGTATCATGTTCTTTTATTTAAAATGTTCTATTGTTCATCAGAGATATTGTGTTACGTATATAAAAAGCACCAAAAACTAGTTTTTTTAATTATTCAGAAAGGGCACCTAATCAATTACGAGAGGAAACAAAGCAGGCAAAAAAGGCTGGAGGCGGCGAGTTCTTGTTTGTGTTCGGCGCAGGCAAAATAGAATTCCCAAATTTATTTAAAATGATGTAGGCCAACAGCCTCGGGAGCCTCTCGCGAAATGAAGAATCGAAATTAGAGTTTTGCTGCCTCGAGACAGGAATAACATTCCGGCATTTGCATATTTTAAAAGATTTAGTGGAAAATGTCGTCGTAATACCTCCCGGTTGAAATCATTTTTAAAATGTCAACGTGTGATATTTGCCGATAACTTTCGATTTTTACGGTTGTTAAATGATTGCCGGTGTCTTAGTATCAGTGGCGTCTCAAACTTATTTAAAAACCTTTTTTTTTGTCCTAATATCAAGGTTCATTACTGTCCGTGGTTATATAGCCACTAAATTTTTTGCCGTGTACAGATGCCATAATAAACTTGAAGAGATTTACCACTAAACACCAAAACACTTTTTTTGAACTGCTCGACGCACGTTTCGCTAACCATGTTAGCATCATCAGGAGATATTTAAACTCTTAGATTAAATCATCATATTTAATCTCTTAGATTAAATCATCTCCTAATGATGCTAACATGGTTAGCGAAACGTGCGTCGAGCAATTCAAAAAAGTGTGTTGGTGTTTAGTGGTAAATCTCTTCAAGTTTAGTGTTTCACACCCAAGGTTCCAATAGAAGAATAGATGCCATAATCTCAGATGACCATAATCTTTTATAATATAAAAGTAATGTGTATTTTTCCCGTAGTCACCTAGTGGATGGGGCAAGTGTTACGCTATCATTTTCTTTTGCAGCCATTTTTTTTTCGTGATACTAACTGTTTAGGTCTGGCTGTTGTGTAATGTAGATATGCAAGTCTTATTATGGGTAAATAAATTGTAAATTGTAATTTACATAAAAATAATTTGATTCTTGCAACTTAACGTGAATTTAGGCAAAAATATACTAATCATTTGGCGCCTCAAAAAACGACAATTTATCGTTCATTCAAGCAATTTTAAGAATTCAAAACAGTTGGGCATAGGCCCCGCAAGAACAGTGCGAAGCTCTGAAAATAATGCATGTGTTGAGGAGTCTCCAGCAGCGTTGATTCGATGACGTGATGCGGAACTGGGAATTCTCTATGTGACTTGCACATGTGGAAGTGACTTGCACAGGTTTCCCTATAAGATTCAAATTGTTTAAAACTATAAATAACTATAAATAAACAATAAAAAACGATTAGAATACTACATGCTATCATAAACCACTTGCATCAAATTGACAATTTTTATGCAAAACTGATTTGACGGCTCCGGGTTATTGTTATAGTAATTTTTGAAGCAAAAGCTTTACATAGATAAGTCTCAAACCATATAGTATCTCAATGACAACATGCGTGCTGAAATTGATGCATTAACACCAGATATGTTCAATTCTTCTATTGGAACCTTTGGTGTGAAATACTAAACTTGAAGGGATATACCACTAAACACCAAATCACTTTTTCTGAACTTCTCAGCGCACGTTTCGCTAACCATGTTAGCATCATCAGGAAGTGATTTAATCTAATTCTAAAACTAAACTATGTTCGATTTATATGAAAACCCTACATAACGAAACGTGTAAAAATCATGAACCGTGAAGTTTGACTAAGCTTTACATTAATAATTGAAAAAGTTGACTGAACGGAATAGGTTCTTTGCCTCGGTTCATGATTTTTTTATATTTTTCTGTTTGAATGCTTTCATATGCATCCAAGGCTCTATTATTATTAACACTTTTAATTAGTCTTAAATTACTAATATCTATACTGTGGTCATGTTCGATAGCATGTTGGGCAACACAAGATTTTTCATTTCTCCCATATCTAATGTGGGCAATATATTCTGTATATCTTGTCAATATGAATCTTTTTGTTTGCCCAATATATCTTCGATCACAGTCTTGACAACTAATTTCGTAAATCCCCGACTTTTCATGTTGATGATGTAAGGGAAAAGGGGGCTTCCTTCCTTCCTATCTTCGATATCATATCTCGTATCTCTTCATTAGAACGCATTTTATGTCTGGGCATTTTGTTCTTGACTTAAGTGAAAATTTTTCAAATACTATTTACTATAATGTATTAGAATTATTATTATTAATCTTTAAAAGTATTTTAACTATTTAAATATTTACAGTATTAAATATTAATAATTAATGTAAAAGTTGTCTTAATGTATTTATTTTAATCATAGCCTGCCGACTTTAAGAAAAGTCTTACATTTCAAAACCTCAATTTAAAAGACTACAACGAACAATTTAAACGCAGATATCTAGAAAACGATAACTCGGAGCAACGTTTGCAAGGTGTACCTTATATACGTAAAAAAGCGAATAAACTAAGGAGCAAAAAAGTTATGACCATTCAAACGTAGAAAAGTGTCGCAGACAGTGCACTCTACAATCTACATAAAAATTTTCGAGACAGTAAAATTTCTTATCTTAAAAAACCCTCCACTACCAACTTTTGTTTAAGAAAGATACTTTTTAAGAAATTTATTGACGAAAATTGAAAATAAAATTATAACTTTAACACCCTGTATCTTAGTTATTATTAACTTTTAGACTAAGGTAAATTGAGTTAAATCGCAATATTTTTACCCAAAAAATCTGCAGTTTGGCAGTGTACCATTAATTAGAGGACACCCTGTAAATATATGGATCTTGGCGAAATGAAGATGAAACATTTTTTTAATACATATTTTAATTAATATTAAATAAATATTTGTTTTATTTAATAAGGATAATAATTCTCAAACAGTAGTTTTAGAAGCGTTGAAAAAATGTTGAATATCAATGTCTATACTATATATTTTATGTATTTTAAGAGACTAGTATTGGAAAATTGAATACTTGGTTCTAAAAAATATATGATATAGTTATTACAATTTTAATAATATATTATATAATATATTATAATAACTGTAATTTAATATAATTCAATAATTATAATATAATATTATATTATAATTATATAATATAATAAAAAAATTATAATTTTTTTCTACGTTGTTGATGCTCTTCTTAACTTCCCCGATTACTTTATTTTAAGCATAATCAATTTTTATATTTGAAAATGAAATATTTTTAAAAATGAACCAATTTACCAACTTAAACATAGTTTTATAAATTTTGGATTAGTGCATCAGCAATTGAGGCTAGTTAGAGACTAAACCTGCAGGTCAAAGAACCGAAGGAAAGTCTAAGAAACCATAAACAACAGCTACTAATAAATCCCGTACCCCCGTGGGAGTTTAACCTTTCGTTTGTGCTTAACTTTAAGTCGTTCTGGGAGCCTACCGACTGGCAGGTGACCAAGGTTGAAAAATCTCTCAGAAGGCATCTGATTTTACCAAGCTTGTGATTGAGGAGCAATTACTTGTTGGGTTTACACTTTTGCCTGATATACATTATGCCTGGACTCTCTGTAGAGGGTTACAAAGAGACCAACCGAAGTGTCTGTCATTCTGGTTTCAAGAATTTTTCGATTAAGGAAAAACCAACCGAAGTGTCTGTCATTCTGGTTTCAAGAATTTTTCGAATGCTTGGAATAGTTTAGAAGTTCAATACTTGGATATTGTATCAATTTTAAGTATATCAATAAAAGCTGTGCTTCCTAATATAATTTATTATTAGTTCTGAAAGGTTAAATCTGTTTGAGACTGGGTAAGATCGGATACATTCTCAGAGGTTATTCAATAGTGGTCATCTCCCTACCAGCCGTTAGGCTCCCAGTACGAGTTAAAGTGAAACTCAGACCGAGGGTTTAAGTCCAGCGGGAGTAATCGGATTTATCGGTAGCTGATAATCAAGTTTCGAAGATTTTCCTTCGGTTATTTAACGTACAGGTTTACTTGCCCAATAGCCTCAGTTGCTGATGCACTAATACTAAATTTTTGCAACTATGTTTACGTTGGTAAATTGATTCATTTTTAAGAATATTTAATTTTTAAATAAAAAATTCATTATTCTTAAATAAGTAAACTGGGGAGTCCATTATGAACAACATCCACATCGAAACAGAAAATAATGATTACATTTTCATATTATACTTATAATATAATATTTTAATGATAATATAATATTATAATTATAATATATTATAATTATGATATAATATTATAGCAAAATTATTATATTATAATGATTATGAATTAAAACCCACGTAAATATTAATATAGCAAACAATCTCGATATTGCGCGAATAGAAAATATTACACTCTTACATCCATTTGAATCAATTTCTGAAACATTTATTCAATTCCAGTGACTATTTCAGGAACCCCATTTACATAGATTTTATGGTTTGTAGTTTAATTTTGATTTGTAATAGTCCTTAAAGTGGCGACTCGTGAGGGAGGACGTTGAGGCGCCGCCCCTCCAACATTTATCACAGTAAACAATTTTTAGAGCAAAACACCATATTTTATTTCTGTTCAGATTCTTCCCTTTAACTCATTTTCCTGGTTCACCTTCTGTATAGGATTTCAATAGCACGAAAAGTAAAAAAGACGAAGGGGATAGCAAAAAAAATCTTGAGCAGCACTATTTTCGTCTACGTCCTCTCACTTTAAAAATCCACGAGCCGCCATTGAGTCCTAGTCATTTTCTTGTATTGTTATGTTTTAGCGGTAAATATATGGCTGAAACATAAAAAAAATCACGGTTGTTTTTTATCGAAACAGTTGTTGCCAATTGCCAAAATATTTGGTCTTTGATATTCCAATTCATGATGTTTGAGTATGAGATGTGATATGTATTGCATTTTGGCAACTTGAAGTAACTCTTATTGGTAACGTGTGTAAGTATGATAAATATAAATTTAGGGTAGAGTTTTGGCTGAAGTTGTTTATGTACTACACATCTTCTAAAACCTGTCAAATAGTTTTGATTGCAATGTATATATCTGACATTTTTTATTATCCTTAATTAAATGGGTTCCTAGGCACTTAACGCACCATAGAATCTTATTAGAAAAGTTTATTGTGTGTGTCCATAACTCTGACATCTCATAGACTGGCATTTCTTTTTTGGAAAATGGTATCTCGGCAATAATATCCTGATTCCGTAATACATTTTAATAGTATGACATGTTAAACATGACATATTAAAAAAGTATATAAAATGATGCTTGATCTAATACTAAACTTTTAAAAATAATTAACGAGGGTCATTAAGAGTACCAGGAATGCTATAAGAACTTCAAATTAGTTAAATATTACATGAATATAAAATAATCTTGTGCATTAAGAATATTATTGCTATATCGACTTTACAAGGTGTGTAAATAAAATAATAAGACTGGTGGTGTAGCGTTGCATCTTGCAACATTGTTGGATTCCCCTTTGCAGGGGAGGCGGGCCATCATCTAATTCGTATTCAGCCCGTTTGATACGTCTTCAGTCTTACTGATGCCTCTTCAGTACGTCTTTGAACTTCCTAAAATCACTTGGTGGTCTGAATTCGTGAAATACATTTTTTCTGGTGCTTTCTAAAAATAAGTGAGAACAATTTTGAGCAACAGTGTGTTATCAAGTTTTGTTTCAGACTTGAAGCCTTGAATAGGCCTATGGAAACAGTTAATGAGAAACTGAAAATGCCTGAATGGTTCAAGGCATTCTCAGAAGGTCGAGACTCGATTGACATGAACCACGCAGCGCAAGACCTTCGGCTGCAAAAATTCATAAAAATTCACATAAACCAACGTCAGATTTTGATTAATGAATTGGGGATGAAAAAAAATCTAAAAATGGTTTCGAAACGAAACGAAGTACCAAATCCAGGAATGGCAAACTTTAACTTTACCACGGCCAAAAAACCCAAAGTGGACAGGGGATCGTCGTTTTAATATCGAAGAGCGTGAAATGCGTTCGGAATTTGTTGATAATTTGGCGAATACATCATGTTAAATTCACGAAGTGCTCTATAAGTTTAGCGCACAGAACACTGATTTTGATAATAAATTTTGACAATTTGCAAGCGTTGCTCTGATGTTAAACGTTCCCTGATGATTTACAGACTTGCGCGCAAATTCACAGTTTGTTTGACATCAACCCCTATCGGAAGTTCGGAAACACTAAAAAATCACTATTTAGAATTTTGAATTATTTAGAATTGTAATTTCAATTCAATAAAAAAATTACAAAAAATCAGTCTCATCATTTTATTTACGTACCTTGTATTTGTAGATATACCCGATAATTTTTAATAATATCAATTAAATGGTTTTAATTTCAGTACTCTATTCATACTTTCTTAAAGTAATTATTTTAATTGGTACTTATTCCTTAGCGAAGTATTCCGATGGATATAATTAATTAGATAAAACACTGCCCTGAAGAAATATCTATAATATCTATATTACTTCATTCACAAATGGTTTTTATATTATATTAGCCTATTGTATTGTATTTATAGTGTCTTAAAATTTGATTTAAACCTTAATAGAATAAAGAAAATTAAACAACTTTTTAATTAATAACTAATAATTACAAAATAAATGTACATTCTAATTTTGAAATTGAAGATTTTTTTAAATGGCCATAGCTAGAAATCTATGAATAACTTTCTATAATTAATAACAAAAATGTGTTTAACAAATTTCTTAAAGAAACGCAGATTTGGCATTTCTGAAAATATGGGAGAGGGGAACAAGTGCCAAGCTACTACTTTAATTATTTATAACTGATAGAAGACAGATCAAGACAGTTTTTTTATAATATTTTTGTTTCGGCTTTAAATTTTGTATTAATTCATTTTTGAAAATTATGTCAATCAAATGTGACCTATTAGCAGCAATGCAACATTTTCTTCCCTAATATTTGTCAACATATCTGATGTTAATGTAACGATTTTCGATATGGTTGAGGCTTACTATATGGTTATGGCCATAGTTAGAAATCTATGAATAACTTTCTATAATTAATAACAAAAATGTGTTTAACAAATTTCTTAAAGAAACGCAGATTTGGCATTTCTGAAAATATGGGAGAGGAGTACAAGTGCCAAGCTACTACTTTAATTATTTATAACTGATAGAAGACAGATCAAGACAGTTTTTTTATAATATTTTTGTTTCAGCTTTAAATTTTGTATTAATTCATTTTTGAAAATTATGTCAATCAAATGTGACCTATTAGCAGCAATGCAACATTTTCTTCCATAATATTTGTCAACATATCTGATGTTAATGTAACGATTTCACCACGGATGTTTTTCTTGAGTTACTATATGGTTTGAGGCTTATTTATTTAAACATTTTTCATCAAACATTCTCATAATAAATAATCCGAAGTCATTAAATCAGGAGATCAGAGCGGTCACAATAAATCTCCATTTCGAGAAATTAAACGACTATGAAAACTGTTCTTCAGAATCTTGATTGTATTATATGAGGAGTATGCTGTCGTATCATCTTGCTAGAACCACATATTCTCCAGTCGTTGATTTTTCAATTGAGGCAACAAAAAGTGTGTAATCATATGTCTATGCTTTTTATCATTGACTGAAACTGCATCGTCACTATCGTCTTCAAAACAATATGAACCAATAATGTTTGAGCATAAATACCGCACCATATTGTAACATTAACTGGATGTAATGGCATTTGATAAATGTTTATCCACTTGACTACTTAGATGTAAATGAACTTCACCACTAATTATTAATTTAACATGGAAATTGTCAATTTTATGGAAGTGAATTCTGATGGCATTACAATATTCTAATCGTTTGTTATTGTCCGTAGGCCACAGGTCCTAAAGTTGAAGGAAACATGTACAACATAAACTGCGTACAACATAAACTGCGTGTATACATTCTCAATTGTGTACAACGTTGTCGAATCGATGGTTCTGCAGACTCCTCCACACGTACAATATTTTGATGGCTTCGTATTGTTCTTGAACTTCTGATGCAGGCTAATACCCAACTGTCCCGAATTCTTGAAATTGCTTAAATAAACGATAATGATCATTTTATGAGGTGCTGAGCGGTTAGATATTTTCACCTAAATTTTCGTTGAGTTATAATAATTGAGTTAGTAAGATTGATTAGATTTTTAAAGGTAAATTCTAATAATTTCACTATGTTCTTTTCCCGTATTTATTCCTAATATAACATGTTCGTCTGCACTACACAGCAATCAAACCCAAACTATCAGAAATAAAATGCCACTAAATCAAAATGGTAGTGTAACACTTGTCTCAGACAGTATACGGTGAAAAACTATTTGAATTATCACTGAACCTGAGAAATGACCACATCTAGAACGTGAATAAAACTGGTCTTTTTTGGAGATTACTTCCTAAGAAAATATTGGCACTGAATAATAAAAAACAGTCCCAGGAAGTAAAACTGAAACACAACGCTTGCTTTTCTCACTTGGACAAATGAAACCGAAACCGAAAGATATCATATTAACCCAGTCGTTTCAGACAAAGCAAAAAATCCTAGGTTCTTAAAAAACTGTAAATTCCATGTTGATTATGATTACTTAAAGAATGCTTGGATTGTTTCAGAAATTTTTGAGAACGATTTCCTTATATCTTCGTCCTTTAAGTAAGTTAGTAAATACACAACAAAAAATGAGGTAATTTTTCAGATTAAGAAATATAAAAACAAAAAAGACTTACTAAAAATGCTATTCTATTATTAGATAATGCTTCGAGCCACCCATCTGTAGAAAATGATTGATTGATCGATCATTTGATTTAATGTCATATCACATCATCACATCAATAATTCACATTATTCACATGATCACCTGATTTAACCAGTGGATCGAAACGTTATTCGAATCATGAAATCTTACTATAGATCAAGCTTGCTGTGGCTTGTTGTAACACAATTTTATTTTCCAGGTCTGAATATCTCTCAAGGCGTCAAAAGCGTTTAACAATACAAGATGCTATAATGAACCTATCATTAGCAAGACAAAAGGCTTGAGGTTGGCACCATAAAAAAAGTGAAAACATTCTGAATGTTGATGAAGATATTAATGGCTCTGACGCGGAAAAAAATTTCCACTCAAAATTTTGAAGGAAAATAAAAAAGTAAAAAGGAAGCACTTCAATAAGCTAAAAATTAAGTGAGGGAAGTGAATAACCAGGTATATTTGTTCAATTTCTAAATATTATTCATCTAATTAAAATATAATATTTTGGTCGAATATTTAAAAGAGAATATTCTAAAACAGAACGAAGGTGATTTAAGCGAATAATATGATGGCGGTATGATGATATAATTTGATGATATAATAATAAGACCAATAATAAAAAAAATCAGAAACGAATAATTTAGTATTTTAATAGACTGTAAACGTTTATTTTTAAAAATCAAAATTTACTTTGGTTTATATCACAGACCTTTTTTAACAGTCTTCGGAAGCAGTTAAATTGGATTTGTTTTTATGGAAAAAAGTTTTTTTTGCGTTGAAAAACCATCGCGTGTACCGAAGAAAATTTTAAAAAACATCATGGTAACTCTGCTTCTTCACAATTGATGGTTTATAAGTGATTTAATGAGTTTCAATGTAGTCGAACCAGCACGACTGACGCTCCATGTTTACGTCCGCGTCAACAAAATCCCTGATAGGGTGTTAACCGATTTCAGAGCAAAGACACGGAACATCCTACATAAACATTTGGGCATGAGGAAGCTATCAGCGTGATGGATTCCGCACTTGCTTACTACGGATCAAAAATGGAATCGAATGGCCACTTCACAGCTGTGTTGAGACATATTTAAACGCAATCCGAATGAGAATTGGTCAGTTTGCGCTACAAATTAATACCGCCTCTACCCTATATCCGGACTTAGTCCTCCCGGTTTCTTACCATTTCCTAGCATGAAGAAATAGTTGGCTGAAAACAAATAATTATTTTGCATGATTCTACAAGTCGTAATGTCTAAAAGGCATAGAATAATTGGAAATTTGGTGGACGAAGTATATTATGCTAAAAGGAGACTATGCTGAAAAATAAATCGATTTTTAATAAAAAAAAAACAATATTATATTTAAAAACGATCTGATTTTTCACTCTACTGCCATTGTTTTGTCGTTTACAAAAGAGATTATGTCACGAAAACTAAAAAAAAAATAAATCAAATATTATTACCCCACTGTTGAATCTAATTAATTTGGATTTGAAAAGAGCTATTGGCATTTTCATTTAATGGAAAATTTTCGTCAGGCAACAACAGTGAAAGTTAATTAGTACATTAATGATGATGATGTGATTTTGGATACTGTTAGATATAAAATTTAAAATACCGATGATGAAAAACTGTCTGATTTTCAATTTAGAACCGACCGATATTCAAAGTACCTTTGTTGTTACCAAAAGAAAGTTTTAATGAAAGAAAATTGTTAGTGATTCATAATAAACTAACAAAAGGTGTCAAGGTAAAAGGTCAGCTTTATATACTTTTCATAAAATACATTACTATAGAATATAATAGTGATATATATATATATATATATATATATATATATATATATATATATATATATATATATATATATATATATATATATATATATATATATATAAAGGTGGGGCAAGTCTCGCGCTACATTTTTGATAATTTATAACTTATTCATAACATTTTCATTACTTATAACTTATATATAACTAATAATAATAATAACTTAATTTAACTAAACTAAAAGAAACAATACTAAATATTATTTTTTTCTATAATACGTTTATTTCGTCTTTTATGTTAACTAATTTTTGAAAAGTATTTTAATCAAATATGAACCAATAGTAGCAATGAAACTTTGTGTCTATTTTATTATATTTTTCATAACTTTTGTTAACATATCTGGTAAACTTGAAGAGATTTACCACAAAACACCAAATCACTTTTTTTGAACTGCTCGACACACGTTTCGCTAACCATGTTAGCATCATCAGGAGATTATTTAATCTATTAGCAGATTAAATCATCTCCCGATCATGCTAACATGGTTAGCGAAACGTGCGTTAAGCAGTTAAAAAAAAGTGATTCGAGGTTTAGTGGTAAATCTCTTCAAGTTTAGTGTTTCATACCAAAGGTTCCAATAGAAGAATTGAACATATCTGGTGTTAATGCAGATATTCCAGCACTAATGTTGTCCATGAGTTACTGTATGGTTTAGGGCTTATTTATGTAAACTTTTTTTATGTAGACTTTTGTGCAATCTTATTTCTGTAAACCTTAAAAGTCCCAAAAAGATAATCCATAGCACTCAAATCTCCAACTGTTTGAAATTCTTGAAATTGCTTGTATAAAGTGGAAGATTATACAATTTTTTTTTTCTAACATCCATGTCCTAACAGGGTCATACATTTTTTTTATGTAAAGGCAAAGGATTCCAATGCATTGGGAAAAAATCATTTTCTTGTTTAGGCTGTTATTTGTTCACAGCAGCAATTATCTTCGAAATTAGGAAAATAACTTCTTCTTAATGTTTCTTCAGCTTAGGGAATACGAAATAATCACTAAGGTCAGAATCCGCGGAATAGAATGCGGGTCAAACATTTTAACATCAGTGTTATGGATGGGAGCCATTGAAATGCAATAGCTTGAAAGAAGTTATCATATAAAAGAGTTCTTTATTTCCCAGCTCTTGGTAAATAAAGCGTTTTCGACACCGCGCAAAATATTGGCTTGTGATGGTGTATCAGACTTGTATCAGACGAATTTGTGTTAATAATTTTCCCAAATTTTTATTAGCGGTAATTTATCTGTCGTTAAGATTCGAGGTATCTAAGGACCAGATACTTCTGTAACACTTTTTAGTCAGTGGTGCAACATCTTTTAAATGATGCCTACTGAAATCACACGTTTTTGCTACACATTTTACTGTAATTCTTCGATCATTGAATACTTTGCCATAAACTAAATGAAAACTTTCTTTCTGCACGACTATTTTTGATGTTCCCTCAACTTTTACTTATTTTTCAACTGTAACAAAACTTGGTTCCTTATTTTTATTCTTAAACCAGCTTTAAATTACTTAGCTTGAAAGAGCAGAAATACCAAGTACATCGGTTAGTAATATTATCGATGTATTCACAATTTTATATGATTAACTCAGAATACACTCAGAAGTCATAGAACACAAATTTCTGAGTATATCTATGATTAAGAGACCACAAGACTAGCGAATAAATATGGCAAAACACACAAAGCATGTCTTCTGTATTTTTGCATAATAGCAAGGATCAGTTTTTAAAGTGACAATGAATGGATACATTACCCATATTGAGACTCTGAGAAGAAGTAAAGCATAAGGTGATCTCTTTACAGATGGTAAGATGACCTAAAAATACTCGCAGAACTTAATTAGTACCAGGTTGCCATGAACAGAAAAAAAAGGTCTAATATGACAGAGGCATATATCTGATGGATAGGTCACGGATGAAAAAAAAACGACTCATATATAGCATATATGAGTCGTTTAGTTTCAAAACCAGATACATCAACTTTTTGCATAATTGAGATTTTGCCAAATTTTGTAAGGTTAAAGTATTTTTTACGTATCACAAACGTATTACGTATCATATTATGTATTACGTCATATCACAAACTTTAAGATTCAATTCCCGATACATCAACTTTATATTGGCTTAAAAATATAAGTATGAGAATTTTACTTTCAAAACTGAATAGATCTAATAAATATTATGTACATTGCTGCATTACATTAACTGTAAAACAGGGTTAAGAGGAGATTGATGTGTCAGCTGTTAGCTGTCAACGGCGTCACCTGTCTGGTTTGTAGTTTTGATTGTTATTTGGAGCGTAGAAGTTTCGGTTGAAGTAATGCATATCAATCCTTCTTAGTGGACACATTTCAAAGCTAAAGACAAGGCAAGATTCATTTTTACTGAAGTATACAAATGCTACAAGTCCGATAAAAACAATTATTATTAATAATAAGAAAGGACCGACATCAATGACTGAAATATTTTATTTTTATAAAAGTAAAGAACAAAATTCATGTTTGTCAAAAAGGTATTTTTGGATACTCTGCGGCTACCTAACAATAAAATTACAGCTGCTGTTTCCCGACACACCCGAACTGTTGAAATGCTCACTGAGCGCCAAGGTGGTGATCGGAAACTGAAGAAGAAGAAGAAGAAAGAGGGGAAATCCCACCATATCCCTCTCCACCGTCAATTCCTGAAGGGAAAGGACGGTGCCCCTCTTGATGATATCTTTTTTAATTAATAAATTAAATTTAAAGTTTCAAAGGAAACGAAAAACAAACAAAACTGATCATCCTGAACGAGGTAGTTTACCCTCCATCTTATTCTGTATCGTTACAACTTTATTTAAAAGAGCTTAACAATTATAATGAGGCTAACAAAAAAGTAAATTTCATGAATCAGTTATGCAGTTTTCGCAAGAGCTGTACAAATAAACTTAGAGAGAATGGGCCCCACAAAAATGGGCAAAGCCCGGGAGGTACCTGATACCCTCCCTGACGAGCAATTCTTGCAAAGAGCCAATAATAAATGAGCCAAAATAAAGAGCTTTGCGAGTGCGAAATCAGCAAAACAGATTAAAAATAACTTAAAATAAACTGCTAGAAGCGCCAATCTGACTGGTTGAGAACCATCCAACGATCCTCGCAGAATTGTCCAATCGGTACCCCAGCGGCAGCAAAGATCCGTCCAACTGTCCCCAACTTAACTGAATGATCCTGTGTAATGGACTGAATCGCTAACGTCCTCTCCAAACGCAAGAAGACTGAACCGTAAATTAATCTAGCTTGAAGTGGCGAGCCAATCCGAACGCTCACTCAAGAGACCTGAAGTAAAAATAGAGGCTTCCATACGGAAAATTAAGAAAAACTCTATAACGGCTGGGGTGTCTCCAGCTCGTCCTCGACGAAGCTGTCCAAGCGATCAACACAATTTAAGGAGATCAGCCTCTCCAACAAGTCCTCCGACGCTATCGGCCAGTCGGGACCAATCAATCCGGCGAGATCATTTCTCTGTCTTAAAAATTTTCTGCAGTTATATATTCTATGAATCGGGTTATCTTCCTCTCCGGAACGACAGTCAAGGCAAGCCGCATTTGCAATTCTGCCAATTCTTTTAAGATGTATAAGAAACTGTCCATGCCCGGTCAGCAACTGGACAGATTTCCTGCCAAAATCGACGTTCCAGTTCTGTCTGCTCACAATATCCGGAACAAACCGAAAAGTGACTCTGCCCTTGGAATCAGCGGCCCAATCGTTCTGCCATTTAGATAGTGTCCTCGATCTTAGCACATCTTTCAAGGCTTTTTTGCCAAGTCTAGGCTCCGCCGGCAGAGTCCGATCATAGCGATCGACCCTGTTACCCGATTTGTGGCTAGTGGAATCGATCGCCTCAAAAATGAGATCCTCAATAGGTGGAATATTGGCCAAAGTAGCAGCCGCCATCGTCGATGTTGTGACATAGGCACCCAGAATCGTTCTTGAGATGACACCCCTCAATGATTGGAGTTTAATTAAATTTCTAGCCAAAGTGAGCCGTTCGGCGAATACATGGGATCCATAGGTCAACAGCGGAAGCACCGCCCCAAAAAAGATAGTACGCAACGACCTAGCCGGCAACGAATAAACTCTGCTCAATTCCTTCTTGAGTACGTGAAACAGGTTTTTGCTTTTCTCGCACATTTGTTTAATGTGTGCGGAATATGTGAGTTTATCGTCTATAATCAGACCCAAATATTTAGTCTGAAAGGATCTGCCGATTCTGTTATCACCAATTCTAATAGTGGGATTCCTGGTCAGCTTGGCTCCAAAAACCAAATAGGTAGACTTTTCGGAAGAAATCTGAAGCTTGTTATTTACTGCCCATTCAAAGACCATTCCCAAGGCCTCGTTCATCTTAGACTCCAGAGCCGGTCTACTGTTGCCACCGACTATTACGGCTAGGTCGTCCGCGAAGGCTATCACTTTAAAATCGGGAAAATCATCAAATTTATCCAGCAATACGTCGACGACCAGATTCCAAATGTTCGGACCCAACTTGGAGCCCTGAGGACAACCTCTCTGCAGTGTCTTTCGAGCTGCATCCGGACCAACGTCAAGTTTAACTTCCCTGTCCTTGAAGTATGAGATCAATATCTTAAAGAGATAAGCCGGAGGATTCTTCACCTTTAGCGCGTGCAGCACCGCCGGCCACCAAACGTTATTAAAGGCGCCTTTGATGTCGAGAAAGATGCCTGAAGTATATTTATAAGAGCTACTATTGATGATGTTATTGAAGTTTTGGAGAGCTTGGCCGGTGCCCCGACCCCTGACGAATCCAAACTGTCCTGCGTGGTGCGGACCCGTTCCATCATCATAAGGAAAGAGGCGTTCCTTGACAAAATGCTCCAGTGCTTTACCCAAAATTGGTAACAGGGTAATGGGTCTAATATTACCCAGATCGTTAACCTTCTTGCCCTGTTTAGGAATGATAATCAACGAGCCCATCTTCCATCTCCTCGGAAAGTACGATAAAAGCAGACAGTCGCTGTATAAACGACTTAAAAAGTCGGACACAGCAACCGCCAGCGTCCTCAACACAATGCCCGGAATACCATCAGGACCCGGCGCCTTCTTGATGTTTAAGCCGGAAAGATAGTCCGCAACTTCCTCGCTGGAAATGTGTAAAAATTCTCCATCAACCCGATCGTAATCCTCGGCCGTCATCCTTTGTAAGGCATGAAAGGCAGAATCCTCAACCAAATTGTCATCCAAGATAAATTCATTTATAATTAAGTCAGCTGTTTCATCAAAATCCAACGTGCAATCGCCTTCATTGTTTTTAACTATGGATTGAACCACGTTCTGCGTTCCTTTCATCTTGCCGGCAGCCAGTTTGTAAGGGATGCCCCAAGGATCCCCACGCAAATTCTCCTCCGCGAAGTCACTCCAAGATTTGGCTTTGGCTCTTGAGATTTCCTTTTTAAATAATTTTACCTTGTCCAGGTAACGCTGACGCAGACCATCTCTGGTAGTTGGTTGTCTCTCGTTTTGATAAAGTCGTCGGCATCTGTAACAGTTCCTCTTCATATTCTCCAGGCGCACGCCCCACCACAACGGCTTACTAGGATAGATGTTCTTCCTTGGAATTGCTTGATTGGTGATATCTTTCAAGAGGAGCTCCAGCTGGAGCACCCTCTCGTCAATATGGGCCACCGTGGGTTCCCATAGCAGTCTTTCAATATTGGCCAATCCAGTAATGGCCATATCCATTGCCATTTCCACGTTGATCTTCGTGATGGCCGGCTTGGTACTAGTCTGACAGATATCGTGATTTAAAAGCCATTTGTATGTAATCAACCTATGATCGCTGAGTGAATCGGCTGCAATATCCCAATCCTGAATTTTATCGGCGGTTAAGATGTTGCCGCACGTGATGTCGATGTTGCTATCGCCCAGAGGACTAGAGAAGGTGTACAGATGTTTCCGAGCATTATGGACAACAAGACCCTCCACGGAGAAAAATTCAGCGAGGATGTTCCCCCTGTCGCAGGTGTAGCGAGAAAACCACAACGGGTGATGGGCATTGGCATCAATAGCCCATAAGATAGGACCATAGTCTAGTTTCCCAATGGTACTCCGCACAACGTCGAGCTGAGAATGGAGAGGAAAATTCCTAGCAGGAGACCAATACGCACTGCACAATACAATTTTGCTTTTGTTTAAGTTTATGTTCGCAGTTGCAGTGTATTCACATGTGAACTGAGCAATCTTCAAACCGACGAGGGTCGGATTCACCAGCACAATGCACGCCTTAAACTTAGAGCTCTGATCTGCAATCAAACCTGACCTACCCAAGCCAGGAAGACTGTAAACGTTGTTCTTAACAAAAACATACGGTTCTTGCAACAGCAGAATATCTATGTTCCTGTCTACTGCCACGCTAAGGCAGTCCAGCGTCGCCGCATGACTATGATGAAGATTCTGCTGACCAATTGTAATATAATTTCTACTTGTCATTGTTGTCCCCGAAATCAATACTAGCCACAAACGCTTCCATACGTCTTTTGTAAATGGTGCATCTGGAGTCCCTAGGTCTATGTTTAACGTCAGTAATCTTGGCCTGCAAACAGAGAGTGCACTTGTGTTCCTCTGGTTTATTTTTCATAGGGCATGTTCTAGAGTCGTGCTTCTGCGCACAATAACCGCAAGCAGAGTCACCATTACATTTGCCAGAAGTGTGGCCGAATCCCTGACACTTGTAGCAGGTCGTCAGCTGAACCCTGTCTTCGATGTTACAGGAATGCCATCCCAGATAAATAGTTTTCCTATCCAGGAGTTTCCTCCTAGCAGCAGCATTCACCTCCACAACCCAATGCACATAATGCTTATCGCGTGGACCAAATTTGAATACAGGACTGATATGCAAGTCCGCGTCTGCCCAATCGTCCATGAAATTCTGCTCGAGGATTTCTTGTTCAAGTTCCTCCTTCCCGATGCTAGCCGGAACGTTGAAGACCGTAAGTCTGGGCTTCAACTTGCCAACACGCACTACGGAGAGGTTTAATTTCTTAACTTCCTCGGAATTTACAACCTTGTCAAAATCATTGGACGCAGACTCAATGATGACCTTATTGTTCTTAGTAGAATATATTCTGGTTGGCTTAATGCCAATCTTGCTAGGAGAAATCTTCTGCATGGCCCACCTCTTAAGCTCGTCACCCGGAACCTCTTTGCCGTCCACGGACCTAGACAGAGCAATTTTGAAAGTTTTAGCAACCGGAAGTGGCTTTTTAATGCCACTTACCTTGACCGCGCTCGCAGCTACGCTAGCATAAGAGTGCTCCGGTCTAGCCGTCAACGATTCCTCGAATTTCTTGCTCTGTTCTGACACCATACTATTCTGGCAAACGATCATACGTTTGATTTCCAGTATATCAGCCTTCAGGCTGTGTTGCTTAGAGTCTATGACATCGTTGACTTGGATATTGACCTCCTCTAATTTGCTCAAGATGGTCTTTGCGTGTTTCGAGAGCTTCTTCTTCTTATTCTTGTCCTCGATGGACTCGATACCCAATTCGAGCTTCCTGATGTTGTCCAGAATGATATTCATCCTTTCAGCAAACAACGTCTTTTCATCTCTAGATGCAGATGAATTGTCTCTGACCTTCTTACCAACGTGCGAGGTAGATGTCTCATCACCGGAGTCATCCTCAGGGGATGGAACCCTCGGTCGCTTCTGCTTAACGTAGCTGACCTCCATTACTATGTGTTGACGCTCTTTCAACACCCAAGTTCAAACTGGCCCAGCCGGAGCTTCGGCAGAGCCCACCGGCCCGCCCTTTTGAAGGAGGTTCCCCAACCTCCTTCTATACACCTCTTAGCCGAAGATTGGAGCTTATGGCGCACAGCAGGTCACACTGTACGACTAATGGCCGATCTAACGTTGCCCGCTAGGAGCCCTCGGGGAGGGGGGTGCCGCTTTAACCAATAAGTGAATCACACGAGAAAACACTTTAGCGTCTCCCAGCAATAATCGCACCTCGGATAAACCTCATCGGTTACGATAATGCCACTGCGCAAAGCTATCGGAAACTGAAAATAGATGAAAATAAAAGAAACTCCATTGTAAATTTTATTAAAAAACTTAAAGTAATAGAAAGTCACACTGTAAAAGTAAAACTCGCAACCGCTTATATTTCAATTCTGATCTTAACATGAACAAAATGTGGAGAATATATGATGTACAGATTGTCGATCAATCCCTGATAGTTAAACCGTCACATTATAGATATGTACATCGGATAATGTTCAATATAGGTTTTGGAAGCCGAACAACAGATGAATATTCAAATTGCATTTCCTTCGATGAAAGAATATAAACACTGAAAAAGGACCAGAAAGTAAAGAAATGTTGTTGGTTGAAAAGAGATACCATAAATTAAACGCGCAAGCATTTAATTTGTTTTTAAAAGAAAAAAGATATGATTTAATAATATAATTTAATTGCCAGAAGAGTCAAGTTCTACCTGGGGTCCCAGATCAAAGTGCTTTTTACTCTAGACAGTTATACAAATATAACCTCACCATAGTCGTCGGTAACTCAAAATGTAAAAAAACAAAAGGAAATGTATTTACCTATGTAATGAAATGAAACAGAACATAATAAAGGACCCATCGAAATAGGCTCTGCAGAGTATAATATCCATCCAGTATTAATATTCTGGAAACTATTAGAGTGATTCGCATGACTTCAGATGGATGTGGCACTCAAAATAAAAATTTTATATCGAAAAATAATATTCGATGTAAAAAATGAACTATCACAAAGTAACGGACAAATCAATCAATAAATAAAGTTTTATATGATGCGAATGTTAAGTGTATGGTTTTTGAAAAATGCCCCTCAGAACGTCAAGAGTATAGAATACATTTTTCTTGTTGTTGGGCATTCATTTCTTCCACCCGACAGAATTTTCGCACATATTGAAAATATATTAAAAGATCTGATGTCATAATAGATCCCCAAGAGTACACAATTTTTTTACGAATTCGCAACTGTTGGATCTCTAGCTGGAATAAATTTCGATTGGAAAACAGTTGTTACAAAAGTTGTGCGTCCAGCAGTAGCAGTTCCAATTTAATCCTTGTAAAAGGTTTATATCGCAGTGTAATATCAAAAACGATAACATCCTTGTTAGGGGCGAGGTGCACTATAAAACATAGGAAGTTACAAATATGTCTGCAAAAAGCAAAACAAATTAAAAATATCGAAACTCTAAAATCTATACCTGTTGGCGTAAAAGTTTCCCCCTTAAAGTTACTCTTAATTAATTAGATGGTTTAGATGTTATGATGATCATCATAACATCGATTTATTTTTAAAATCAGGTAGATCTAAACCTTTTTATATTATCATTTAATGGCTGTAATTACAGCAAAATATAATTGCATCAAATGTCTAAAGAACGTCACAATTTGAGAATTATATCCCTTCATTCACGACCTCCACAAGTTTTTTATGCATTCTTATAAAATTTGTTTTTCTGATGTATCTAGGTTTGCAACTAAATGAATCATATAATGTTGATATTTATTTATTGTGTTGCATTTATATTCTTTGCATTATCACTATATTTTATCACTATATTTTATAACTAAAGTAAATTTAGAATGTATTAAAAAATTGCAATTACAAGGATCATTTTTTTTTTGAAATTATAAGTTATTATGCTAGCCCTATAGTAATAGATTCATTAAATAGAGTCGAACTCGACGAGACTCGAGATAATATTTTATTTGAAAATAGTGGAAATGGGTGAGTTTCTCATACATCATGAGATAATAGCATTAAAGTTAATTTAGATGGTATTATGATGTATATCATTGTTGCAAAAATAAATTATGGATGTCATCATATAGTCTGCTCACTTGCTATTCACTGCGATTACTTGCTGTTTAGTAAGCTTTTTATTGAAACGCTTTAACATATATTAAACATACCATACATATAATATTCAAGATAATTTTAATAATAATCGATATATATTTCTGGACGTAACATACCCAACAGCAACATCGCTGAACGAACAGTGGTAATTATTTTCATTATCATGTTTTATATACAAACTGCTGTTTTAAAATTCTAAAAAGTATTTTAAAATATACCTGTGCTTTTAATAATTAATATATTCACGTGATGTCATTTCTTTAAAGTAATTTTTTATGAAACTTCTCAAAAATGAGCTACATAAATTTTATCTGAATAAAATCGTAATACGTCTTGAGAAAAAGGCAGTTAGCAACAAAAAATACCTTTAGTATTCGATCATCAGATCGTTTTCCTGTTTTATCCCACATGCACTCCTGAGGCAGTCCGTCGTGGCCTTCAGTCCGATTTATAAATGCTAAACTGGGATCGAGAGCCTGGGGCCAGTCTCGATAACACGCCTGTAGCCTCAGGCCAGCCGACATATGGCTGTCGATCGTGAATAATAAAAATGTTAGTTTTAGCATTTGGTATTAAATAGTATCGTAGCGTAAAATATAAGTATATAATAAAGTTAATGTGTGACTAATTCAAACCTGTAAACAATTATTTTCTGTTTGCTTTTAGTTTTTGCTTTTACATGGTAATATTTTCCAAATGTCTTTACAATGTAAAGGGTCTTTCAAATTGAGCGGTTTTTTAATGCTAGAATAAAACACAGAATTTGCGTTGATTCCATAAAACTTCTTATTGATAATTGAAGCATATAGTATGATATTTAAAAACGAAAGAAAATATCTACCATGTGACCACCTCTTGCAACTTCATAAACATCTACTCTTTTGTCAAAATTTTGAATGCCATTTTGGCATAACCGTGGCTCTACCTCACTAATGACTCGAGTTATCTAATTCTTTAGTTGTCGATTCACTGCAGGATGAAGTCCTCCCCAGCATACTTCCAACTAGCGCGGTCCCCAGCTTTCCCTGCCATTCGGGTCCAATATATTGATGATGTCATGGATCCATCGTGTTTTAGATCTTCTTCGTGTACGCTTATGATTAAGCGGTATCCATTCCAGGATTGCTCTGATCCATCTGTCATCACATCGCCTCGCTATATGGCCTGGCTACTTCAATTCCATTTCAATTCAATCTTTTCAATTTCAGTCATCCATTTTAATTCCTTCACCTTTCCAATGACGTCACATATTTTCGTCTGTTCTCTGATCCATGTGCAGGTCTTTCTGTCCCGCTTTGTAATGCCAAGCATACACCTTTCCATTTTCCTCTATGCTACCCGAAGTTTTTAAACTGATTGTGATGTGAGTGCCCATATTTTAATGATCAAAAACTTTTCTCTTCAATCAAAGTGCGAGTTTGTTCTTAAACACTATGTCGAGTCTGCAAAATATCTGCCAGCCACACTTAACACGCGGTTCCGCAAAGCCTTTGCCCAAGATATATGTGGTGGTCCACCACCTCTAAATAATTTCCTAAAATAGATATTCTTCTGTTTTCTGCAAAATTTTTAACATAACCTGACACTTTTTCAGGTATATTTTCAAGCCAAATGGTTCTCCCGCCCTTTGCAGCTCTTGTATGTGTTTTTGTAGTTCATCTGGACTTTGTCATAGGAGAACGATACCATCTGCAAATCTAAGGTAGATTAAGTATGCACCATTTATTTTTAGTCCATCCTGTTTCCAATCCAGATTACGGAATACCTCCTCAAGGGAGGCTGAGAAAAAAAAACAAGCGATATTGGGTCATCCTGTCATAGACCCCGTTCTATATTGATTTTAACTTCAAGATCATCCATGTGAACTTTGGTTAAACAATGCATTCATTATCGCTTGCTTTGATATTGAGTCAAATGCATTTTTATGGTCAATAAAGCCAACCACAATGGCATGGTGTATTATTGTATCTTTTTATGGTCTGTTAGACAACCTGGATATGATCCATTGTACTGAATGCACTTCTGAATCCTGCTTGCTCTCTTGGTTGTGCGTCATTCAATGTCCTTAATATTCTTTTATATATTATCTTGGTTAAAACTTTGTACAATATTGATAAGAGGCTTATTGGGCAGTAGTTTTTAAAATCTTCTTGTGCTCCTTTCTTATGAAGAAGAATTACTTAAGCATTTTTCCATAGGTTGGGTATTTTTTGAGTACAATGAGTACAATTTTGCCAGTATTTTATGAAAAGTTCGACCGACTGCCTTCAACATTTCAACCGTTTCACTGTCCTTTCCTAGAGCCTTTCCATTCTTCATCACTTCCATAACATTTGTTACTTCGTCCAACAGAATATCTAGCTTTTACTCTTCCGTGGGCATTGCACTCTTTCCCTGGTTCTGATCTTCATACTACTTTGAATAAAATTTTCTAATAATCTCTAATATTTCCATACGTTCGCTGCAGATGGTGACATCCTCACGCATTAAGGCGAACATTTGTGTCTTTTTATTTCTCACCATGTGTTTTGCTTTGTTTACTCCCTTGTTTTCTTCTAGTGTTTTTTGCACTAGCTGTATGTTGACCCCTCAGGGGATCCTGAATTTACATGTCCAGGATACGGGGCGTGACGTCCCCGGGGTCACCAGTCATGTTCTGTGTATGTCTAGTTATGTCATTTCTCGTTATTCCTTAAGCTAAACTGTGAGCAACCGTGGCTATGACTGCATGCCACCTGAGGGGATCAGGTGTTGCGAACGGTACCTCTGGGGTACCTCCCGCCCCCCAGAGTATCTAGGGCTGTCAGGGTATGGGGCACTGCTCTGATCATGAACTACATGTCCTCAAAACACAACTCTACACCACCTAGCGGGTCCAAAAGACCCAGAACTGAGTCTCCGGCTGCGCCGGCAATGTACAATAAGTTTTTATAACTAAAATTAAAGATGATACCCAATCCTTTAAGAACATATCGCCTTTTCTCATACACAAAGCTTTACAGACACAACTAGGAACACTAACAGATACTAGAAAGCAATTCGATGGTTCTTTATTAATAGAAGTCGCAAATGAAAGACAATTAATAGTTGCCCTTAAAATGAACAAACTTCATTCATATGATGTATCCGTCTCTCCACACCCACATCGTAACATTATAAAAGGGATAGCGCAGATATGGCTAAGTGCTCAGATAAAGAAATCATTGAAAATATGAAGGATCAAGGCTTAGTTGGACTTTACAGAATTATCCCTAAGGGCTCTGAACAGAATTCTTCAAAGGCTCTGCTTGTTCTTTCCTTTAAGACGCACACCCTACCAACAAGAGTAAATGCAGGATGGTACTCACTCCGGGTCCGACCTTATATCCCTCCGCCTCTAAGGTGTTTCCAATGCCAAAAATTTGGTCATACTTCCTCTCGTTGCACCTCTGCTGAAATTTATCCGTCGTGTGGTTATCCAGGTCACAGTGAATCCCCTTGCTCTCTCCAGTGTATGCGTAAACTGTCAGGAATCCCATTCTCCATGATATAAAGGGTGTCCAATATATAGAAAAGGGTTTGAGATACCAAAAAATAAGAATTGTCGAAGGGTTATCCTACCCAGACTCAAAAAGGAAATATATCTCTCTACATCCATCCATCAACATGAATTACAGCAAAGCTGTAACATCACACCTCGTGACCCCCTCCAGGTCCTCTGTGTCGGTTTCGACGCAGTGTGACTTCCCTCATTTTTCCATTATACCCAAATCCAATCCAGATTCTCAATCCTCTCTACCCCCACCATCCTCCTCCTCCTCATACCTAACTACCCCTTTGATAGTCCCCTCCCCTCAACATCGGCAAAACTGCGGCTTCTCCACTAGGCATCAGTCTTCCCTTACTCCCATCGTTGGTTCTCAGTCTAAGGCTCTATCGGATATTGATAATTCTCCCGACAACACTACCTCGACAAGTGGTCAGCTGAGTGCCACTAAGCTCCCAGTCAAAACCAAAACATCCATCTTCCCTGCATCCAAAACGCCTTCATTATCTAGATCTTCCTCAGACTCTTCGGTTCGGGGTACTCTTTACAATAAAAAACTACCAAAAAAGAAAATCATCCATCATCCCACCCACCAGTCCATGTTAGTAGACGAACAACCTAACCAGGACGACAGAAATCTCCAATCAAAGGGTTCTAAGAAGAAGCATAGTTAATCCTTGTCTCTTCAATACTTAAAACTTTATCCTATTCACTTTCACTATAATTCAATGGAACCTAGGAGGTTTCAATACGCATATTGATGAGTTAAAACTCATCACTACTCAGTACAACCCCCCCCCAGGCTATATTACTGCAAGAAACAAATTTTAAAATCAATTCACAGTACAGATTTAAAAACTTTAACATCTATAGAAAGGACAGAACGGATGCCGCCAGAGCGTCAGGTGGAGTAGCAATAATCATTAATCCATCAATAGATAGCTCCCTCATTCATATAAACACAGCTCTGGAAGTAGTAGCCATCAGAATTGAACTCAAAACGCCCATCACTCTCTGCAGTATTTATCTTCCACCATCTTCCTTTATATCAGAAGCTGAAGTGCATGATGTGATATCTCAACTCCCCTCTCCCTACATCATATGTGGGGATTTTAATGCTCACAGCACAACATGGGGCTCAACACATACAGATTCCCGGGGTCAGTGAATGGAAAACATCATACTTAACCTCCCTATTTACCTAATCAACTCCCCTGCTCCTACCCACTTCTCCCTCTCAATGGGATCATTCTCCTCTATATCCCTCTGTTCTCCTTCTCTTATCCATAATATGCAATGGAGCCCTGTTGGGGACCTTCATAGTAGTGATCATTATCCACTTCTCATGCACCTCCCTTCTTGCCCTTGTCATCCTTATTCCAGACCCTTCTATAATTTTGGCAAAGCTCACTGGGACTTATACCACTCCTCATTCTCTCCGGTAAAAATTAGATCTGGCGATCCAGATTACAATATATCGCTCTTGATCCAGAGCATCAAACAGGCTGCTGGAGGGTCTGTAACTCGCCAAGAAAATAAATTCTCTCGTCCTCCTGTTCCCTGGTGGAACTCTCAGGTCGCACAAGTAATAATGCTTAGAAAAGCTCCCTCAATAAGTTCAAACACCATCCTTCGCCGACCAACTTTATCGAACTTAAACGAGCTAGGGCGGCAGCCAAAAGAACCATCTTAGCTGCCAAGAGGACCTCTTGGTCTTCGTTTGTCAATTCCGTCAGTCCTCAGCAAACAAGCTTTATATTATGGAAAAAGATCTCCCTCTTTAAAGGGAAACCAACCAACCACATCCAGGGTCTTTTACACAACGGTACGTGGAAATCCACTGATCCAGACCTAGCAGAGAGCTTTGCCGATCATTTCTCTGCAATCTTCAGCAATGCAGACCTTTCCCCTGAATTTGTAAGATATAAATCGCAAAATAAACCAACACTCAACTTCAACGATCCGCATTCGTCTTTCTACAATCTGCCCTTTTCTTTAAAAGAATTACGCTGGGCTCTGCAAAAATGCAGACCCAGCTCTCCAGGTCCTGATCTTATCCCAATTTCCCTAATCCAACAGCTTCCTCCCTTCATGATTCAATTCCTTCTAGAAGCATATAACGACATCTGGATAACAGGAACTTTTCCATCTGCCTAGCGCCTTTCTATCTTGATTCCCATTCATAAGCCCGGTAAACCTCGCACGCTTACTTCTAACTATAGACCTATCTCACTCACCGACCATCTATGCAAGATTATGGAGCGAATGGTACAACGCAGACTTTCATGACTTCTTGAGAAGGACTCTCTTCTTGACATCCACCAACTTGGTTTTCGCTCAAACCGGTCAACAATTGACCACCTAGTAAGATTTGATCAAAATATCAAAGAGCCTTTTTCCAGAGGCCATCACCTTATTGCTTCGTTCCTTGACATGAAGTCTGCATTTGATACAGTTTGGAGATTCAAAATCATAAAATACCTACATCAATGGGGATTCAGAGGTTCACTCATAAAATTCATTAATAACTTCTTATCTAGTCGCACCTTTGCAGTGAGAATAAGAGGTCAATTGTCTTTCTTTCGCGCTCAGGAGAATGGGGTGCCACAAGGATCAGTCCTAAGCCCAACTATATTCAACATAGCTATTAACAGCATTTACGAAATATTTACCCAAAAAGTCGAATACTGTCTATACGCAGATGATATCCTATTTTAGTACTCCTCCCGCAGCACTCGAGTGTGCGAGAGAAGAATTCAGAATGTACTCGGAGAACTCACAGCTGGGACCATCCATTCGGGCTTCAATTTTTCACTTGAAAAATCCTCAATTGTGCACTTTTGCAGAAAAAATCAATGCCCTAGACTTCACTCGTTCACATTCTTGGGCCGAAACATTCTTTCTCAGACTTCCGGAAAAGTCCTTGGTCTCATATTTGATCATCGTCTTTCATGGAAACCACAATTGACGGAACTTAGATCCCGCTGCACAAGGTCACTAAGACTCATAAAATATCTTGCGCACTCTACTTAAGGTGCTGATTATCGTTCTCTTAGGAAAATTTACTTAACAGCAATCAGGCCGAAGATAGATTACGGCTGTACTGTATACCATTCTGCTCCAGCCTCTCTTATCTTAAACTGATTGATCCAATTCAAAATTCTGCTATCAGAATGTCCCTGGGTCTTTTCCGCACTACTCCTGTCACCAGCCTCCACTGCGAAGCAGAAGTAGAACCCTTGTCGTATCGGCGTACCCAACTTCTTATGAACTATTGCTACAGTTTGGCCTCCAGGCCATTTCTTCCCCAAGGCAATACTCTCCTTAATCCCTTGACTCCCAGCAACTCATCACTTCACTCCAGAACTTCATCCTCGCCAAGCTTGCTTCACTCATTTACATCACTCAAGGACAAATTCAACCTCCCCCTCTAGACTGTTACCCAATTACTCCTTTAAAACACCCTCCATGGTTCTTTCATTCCATTCCTTTTGACTTCTCACTGCTCCAATATGATAAACAACACACCTTAGTATCTACTTTCAACCATATCTTCCGTTCTATCCTGAATACACTTCTCCCGACTAACATTATCTTTACAGATGGCTCTAAATCTAACTCCGGAGTGGGATCCGCATTCGTATATTACTCACAAGGCTACTTACTCCCACTTTGGTCTCCCACTATCGATTAAGCTCCCAATCCAGTATTCTGCCTGCAGAAAACCTAGCCATGGAAAAATCCCTTTCATTCATATATACTCAACCTCCTTCCAAGTGGGTAGTCTGCTCGGACTCCGCTAACTCACTAGGATCATTAGAAAAAGGGTCAAACAAACATCCAATCGCATCGCTTTGCTTAAACCTCATTGAAGATATTCTGGCCCTTGGCTCCTCTCTCCGATTTGTATGGGTCCCTGGCCATTGTGGTATTACGGGAAATGAAAGAGCGGACACTGAGGCTACAATAGCCTCCACTATCCCCTTGTCCCTCTATAGTATTTTTTGATCTCAACTCATTCACCAAATCTCTTATTAGAAAAGAGATACAAAATAGTTGGAACTCTTTGGAAGGTCGTAATAAATTAAAAGAAATTAAAACAGACTTTTGTACCAACAATTTTCCGTCATTCCCTTCTAGAATAATATCCACAATTTGGTTCAGATTAAGATCGGGACACAGTGCTATTACTCATCAATATCTTTTGAGGTCTGAACCTCCTCCCAGCTGCTCTCAGTGCGGTGAGCCCCTGTCTGTCCGGCACGTCCTAACGGAATGTCGCGCCTTCACTAACATCAGGACACGTTACAACCTCTCAAACGATTTGAAATCACTCCTTCGGTTAGACAACCTTGATTTGCTTCTCTCATACCTGAGAGATATATCCATCATAGACTTGATATAGTCCATCCCTTTCCAACAATAGCATCATTCTCTCTCTCTTCTTGTTTTCAATCTTGAGTCCTCCAATCAGTCTACTCAATTCTCACAAGCTTGATAACATCCCCCAACACTAACTGTATCGCCTAAATCTCCACTTTAAGAACTAACAGCCTTCTTCAACAATATAATATGGTCGCTAAATGGTCACTGTTACCGATGCGACCTCCATTAAATCTTACTTCTTACCTGTATGTTGAACCGACGCGTTTCCTCTCGAATATGTTTTCTTATAGTTTTGCAAAGCTCAACGTACTCGATTTTGTCATAAAGACTCCCTTCATTCCCCATTGTACGCCGTTTTTTCATTAAATTAATGGTCTCAGTGGAGATTTGTCACTGTTTGCAACTTTTTTCTATTATTAAAGAGACCATTTCAAGCACATTGTCGATGATTTTCTCATACTGATCTGTTATTTCCGCCTACTCTGGGTCTTGCAACACAGCAAAGCGGTTCAACAAAGCAATCTCAAAATCGCATTGCTCTTCTTCGATCTTATCAGTCCTGTACGTTCTCTTCGACAGTTTATCCCAACCTTTGCTCGTAGTATCACTTGAAATATTAAAACGGTTAAGGACAGTGCAATTGCAAAATATTGTTTTATCATTTGTCGTGATATAGTCAATTTCACTTGTGAGACCAGATGGACTTTTTCATGTCCATTTTTTGTTGATGTTTTTCTTATAAAACGAGTTTATAATATGCAGTTCTTGTCCTTCCGCAAAAGTAACTAATCTGTCACCTCTATTGTTCTGCTCACCACTTTCATATGGGTCGGTTGCATTTTCACCAGTTCTTGATTTTTTAATTCTAGCATTAAAGTCACCCATCAGGATTTTTGTACCTGCACTTCTTGTTGCCTAGAAATTGGGTCACATCATCATAAAATACCATGTAATAAAAATATGGCTCGCAATTGCCTAATCCATTCCACACCTTTGTTTTTGAACTCAGTGAAGTGTTCTTTGGTGCAATTCAGGACTATATTCTGGGACTCGAAATTTGCAATTTTATATAATGACTACCCTATTTAAATGGAAATGAGATACATCGCACATAATGCAGGTCAAATCTTCTATTTCTTCAAACTAGTCAAACATTGTTTGAGTGAATGGTTTAGTCTCCTTTACTGATAGGAGGCTTATTGGGCGGTAGTTTTTTAAATCTTTCTGTGATCCTTTCTTATGAAGAAGAATCACTTTAGCATTTTTCCATAGACTGGGTATTTTTTGAGCTTTGCGGCATTTTGAGTACAATGTATATATCAAGTATATTATGTAAAATTCGACCACCTGCTTTTAACATTTCAACCGTTACATTGTCCTTTCCTGAAGCCTTTCTATTCTTCATCGCTTCTATGGCATTTGTTACTTCATCCAACAGGATATCTGGCATTTACTCTTTCGTAGGCATAGTTGTTTTTGACTGCTTCTGATTTTCATATAACCTAGAATAAAATCTTCTGATAACCTCTAACATTTCCGTACGCTCCCTACACAATGAGCCATCCTCACGCATTAAGGTAAACATTTGTATTCTTCTATTTATAAACTTATGTTTAGCTTTGTTTATTCCCTTGTATTTTTCTAGTTTTTTTGTACTAGCTGCATGTTGAACCGACGCGTTTTCTCTCGAATACGTTTTCTTACAGTTTTGCAAAGCTCAACGTACTCGACTCGGCCAAAAGGACTGCCTGCATTCCTCATTGTTCGCCGTTTCTTCATTAAATCAATGGTCTCATTGAAAATTTTTGACTGTTTGAAACTTTTTTCTGGTGGTGCAATTGCAGCAGCCATTTCAAGCACATTATCGATGATTTTTTCATACTGGTCTGTTATTTCCATCTCTCACAAAGCAAAGCGTTTCGATAAAGCAATCTCAAAATCACTATCCCTCTGCAGCAGCTTCCCAGAATTCACTTTGCCTTTCTTCGATCTTACCATTCTTGTACCCTCTCTTGAACAGTTTATCCTAACCTTTGCTCGTACCATTCTATGGTCGCTTCCAACATTAAAACGGTCCGGAAACGGTCAATTTTACTTGTGAGACCAGATTGACTTTTCCAAGTCCATTTTTTGCTGATATTTTTCTTATAGAACGAGTTAATAATAAACAGTTCTTGTCCTTCAGGAAAATCAGCCAGTCGGCCACCTCTATTGTCCGCTCACCACTTCCATATGGGCCGGTTGCAGTTTTACCAGTTCTTGCTTTTCCAATTATAGCATTACAGTCATCCATCAAGATTTTGTGCATTTCTGCATTTCTCGTTGTCTAAAAGCTGGGCCACATCATCATAACATATCTTTATTTCCTCATCACTATAACTTATAGTCGGTGCATAAGCTTGAGCGATTTGAAGCGTAAACTTTTTACTCAGCTGAATAACGCAGTGGGCTAGTCGGTCAGATATACTTTCAAATTTTACGACACTATCCTTCAACATTTTGTTAATGAGGAATCCAATTCCACCACATCGTCCATTCTCCGTACGCCGACTGTAGAGTACGTGACCAGTTGTTTCCAGTTTGATTCGGTTTTCATATAGCCCTGTGATATCCTAATGTATGTTGTGAAGCTCGATCAACAGTTCTTGCAGTCGTTCACCTGTTTTCATTATCCGAATATTTAGAGTTGCAATGTTCAAGGTCCAATTGAAGCTTGATCTAATCCGGTGATTCTTAGCACTCTCTGCCTTGGGACAGGTCTTCCCACTGACGTAGGTAGTTGACCATCCGGAAATGAGGGCCGTATTTGAAGTTGTAAAGCCATGTTGGGAGGGTTGGACCTTAATCTGCCACGCTGGTCCAGTGCGGGTTGGCAGATTTTGGATCAAGTTAGTCTGAGGTCTCTGACTATGTATATATATATATATATATATATATATATATATATATATATATATATATATATATATATATATATATATCATCATCATCATCATCATCATCCCGTGTCGATCCACTGCAGGATGAAGGCCTCTTCAGCATGTTTCCAACTTTCGAGGTCCTGGGCTTTCGTCTGCCACTCTGGTTCAATATACTTAACGATGTCATCAATCCATTGTGCTTTCGGTCATCCCGTGGTCGGTCCATCTCCGTTGACGTTTGCAATCAAACGATATCCACTCCAGGATTGCCTTAGCCCATCTGTCCTCCCATCGCCTCACTATATGGCCGGCCCACCTCCATTTCGATTGCTTTACTCTTCCAATAATGTCACAGACTTTCGTATGTTCCCTGATCCATGCGCAGGACTTTCTGTCTCGTCTTGTAATGCCAAGCATACATCTTTCCATTCCCCTCTGTGCTATCCGAAGTTTTTGAATTGATTGTGATGCGAGTGTCCAGGTTTCAATTCCGTATGTCATAACGGATAGAACGCACTGATCAATGACTTTTCTTTTCAGGCAAAGTCTTTTATAAAATGCTCTCACACAATGTTGAGCCTGCCAAATGCCTGCTAGCCACATTTAACACGCCGTTTCACCTCCCGGGCGATATTCCCCTCCATTGAAATCCTCTGCCCAAGATGTATAAAGCTGTCCACAATCTCCAAATCCCTTCCTACCACTGAAATTCTTCTATCCTGAGCGAAGTTATTGAACATAACCTGACTCTTTTTCAGGTTTATTTTCAAGCCAAATGGTTTGCCAGCCCTTTGCAGTTCTTGTATGCGTCTTTGCAGCTCCTCTGGGCCTTATGAAAGGAGAACGATATCATCTGCAAATCTAAGATGGTTTAAGTTTGCACCATTGATCTTTACACCATCTTGTTCCCAATCCAGTTTACAGAATATCTGTTCAAAGCCAGCCGAGAAAGAAATAGGCGATATTGCGTCACCCTGCCGTACACCTCGTTCTACATTAATTCCCACTTCAAGATCTTCATAAAATTTTCTGACAACCTCTAACATTTGCGTACGCAACGTGCATACTGTACCATCCTCACGCCTTAAGACATATATTTGCTTTCTTTTGTTTCTCAGCTTCTGTTTAACCTTGTTAATTATTTTGTTTTCTTCCAGGGTTTTTTACACTAGCTGCATGTTGAATCGGCGCGAGGCCGCTTTGATACGTTTTCTCATAGTTTTCCAAAGCTCAGTGTACTCGACCCTGCCAAAAGGACTACTGGATATTTTTGTCTGTTTGAGAAATTTTTCTTCTGGTGCTATTGAAGCAGCCGTTTGAAGCACAATGTTGGCAATTTCTTCATATTGAACTGATAGTTTCACTTTCTCCGGATCTTGTAATCCAGCAAACCGGTTTGACAAAGCAAGCTCAAAATCGATTCCTTTCTCCAGCAGTTTCCCATAATCCACTTTGCTCTTCTTTGATCTTACCATCCTTTCGCGTTCTCATCGACTGTTAATCCTAACTTTAGCTCGTACCATTCAGTGGTCACTTCCAACATTAAAATTGTTAACGAGAGTACAATTGGTAAATATTGTTTTATCGTTGGTCATGATGTAGTCAATTTCACTTGTGAGCCCAGATGGACTTTTAAATGTCCATTTTCTAGTGATATTTTTCTTATAGAACGAATTCATAATATATAGTTCTTGCCCTTCAGCAAAATTAACCAATCTGTCACATCTACCAATTCTATCTACCAAATTTGGCAATTTATAGATGCCATTCCAAAAGAACAGTTTCTCCTTTGAGCTAAACCATTCATCAAGCCATCGGCCGGCTTCGCTAGGTGATAACCATAATTTTTTTTGCTTAGGATTTTCGAAATAAATCCATTTTTCATCACCCGTTGAAGCAGGATTTTACTGACGTTTTTTTCGATTTTCTAATTGTCTGTCATTCAATTCATGTCGCACCCATTTTGTCATCTTTTGGATCCTTCCCATCGCTTGTAATGTTCACAAATTGCGACTCGGCTCACATTCAACTTTTCTGCCAATTATTTTTGAGTTTGTGTTGGGTCTTCATGAAATAACTCCTGCAATTTCGCATCTTCAAACTTTTTTATCCTACCAGGACGTTCTTTGTCTTGAACGTTGAAATAACCACATTTGAATTGTCAAAATCACGTTTCGCATATCCTTATGGTTGGAGCATGCTCACCGTAAGTCTTTACCAGCAAACGATGACTTTCAGCGGCTTTTTTCTTTTGATGAAACAAAAAAAGTAATGCGTGGCCCAAATGCACATTTTCAAGCACAAAACTCGACATTTTCAAAAAAATATAAATCTATAACGCTGTTGTTTTGGCGAAACGTAACTTGAGCTTTAAAGTTAATGTCAGGGCTAATATATATCTATAAACAATATAGAAAGTTATGAACATCGCTACAGTAAGTACCAGTAAGATGACAAATGAGATTGTGCGAAAACGTCTGCAAGCTCCCGACAGGGACCAATTCGACAACTGGATGTGCTCCCGGAAAAAACCTAAAACATGTTTTTCCATCCGTGAAACAGTACGAATATATATATATATATATATATATATATATATATATATTCTCTATGGATATCTTCCTTTATAACATTTTTCTAAATCGAAGTGTTAGAAATTACATATAGAAGCTGAAAATATGGCTATGTATATGACATTTTCATAATCTAAAAACAGTTATCTAAATGAAGAGTCACACCATCACAAATACAAGCGGTTGCAAATATTAAACAAGATCATTTAAACTAACTAACGATGAGTCCAGAAAACAAGGAATAAAACGAATTTCCAGAGCATTACAGAAAAAGAAAATAATTACGAAAGCAGCAACATCAGAAAGGTTCTAAACCGAAAGCCAAGCCCACACAGCAGCAAAACATAAGAAAAACCGCACTATCATACACAAAGGAGATACCGTACAAGATAGAAGGAATTCGCGACACAACATCTTTAAAAAGATGACACGACATCTTTACCACTTGCAAGCCCGCGGCGAAAACAATCAGAGGAATGCTGACCAACTCCCGAGAAGCGGGGCATATACAAAATATCATGCGGATATTGCGAAAAGTCCTACGAAGAACAAACCAATCGACCGCTAACCTTAAGATTTAATAAGCACAAATTGACTTTCAGCAACAAACAAACAACGTCAACACTGTGCCAACACCATCGCAACACAGGACACAAGTTCAATTTCAATAGCTGTAAACTAATACCACGCACAAAATACTGCAACACAAGAAGCAAAACCCTGTTCTCCAAAAATACTATCTGAAGTACCACTCTAGCAATAGGAGCACACACAGGAACACTGACAAAAAAAACACGCAGACAACAATCCTCGTTCACATATAAAGGACGTACACACCTACCTGAACCAGTCAGTTCACATCGGTGAATCCTCCCTGAAAGTGCTTAGAGAAGTCCAACGATAAAATGAACGCTAAAGAAATTTGGTTCGGTTTTTCTTTTTTCTCTTCTGCAACCTTCGTGAAACGCTAAAGGGGGAGAAATAAATGTTTTACAGTGACACACTCTACCTGAATTGTGGTGAAATTATTTTAGAGACTTGGATTCGGACTCGAGTCTCTCCCGAGCCAGCAACTTGAACACTTGAAACTCACTAGTGCAGTCTTATACAGACGCCGTGAAAACCTCAGTGCAAAATAGAATATTATAATGAAGAAAAAACATTGTTGATGAAATAAAAGACGATTTTAAAAACATTTCATAATATATATGGATTCTAACATACATAATATTAACATCTAATACAAAAAAACTTGAATCCTTCCTTAAAAAAATACAAAAGTTTTTTTACTAGTTTTTACTAGTACTTTTAAAGTTTTTTAAAAATACAAAGAGTTTTTAAAAATGTCATTATTTATCAGATAGCTTTAAGCTTTATTGCATTTCTTCCACCTACAGAAAATTACATTCAATATTTCCCAATAAATTTTGCAAATTGGGTCAGATTTGATTTGCTTGTTTTCCAAAAACTATTTGTTGCATAAATATTTCATAATAAACTTGATAGTTTAATGTTTAAAAGAGATAATATATTTCTCCTAACCTTGATATATTTTCATGGCAACAAAATTGAGATGGCTATTCGTTAAATGTATAACTTGTGAACCTTTTTAACTTAATGCTGTAATATTTTAAATATTTGTAAGTAAATGTATTGTGCATTCCCGTAAGAAAAAAACCAAAAAATAGTGATATGTTACAGCAAGTTATTACAAATAATTATAAAATAACTTATGTATATTGGCGTTTAAACAATATATGCACCTGTAAGAGAAGTAATAAAAATTAGCTTAGATATATGAAAACATGAATTATAAAAGTATAATATGTATATTAATGCAACAAAATCCGGGGTAATGGAAATGAGATTGAAACAAAAAGAAACACAGTGCAATCGGGGACAGAATAGAGTAGCCATCAAGGTATACTATTGATTGTTAAAGATTTTTATCAGCGAAAAGGAAGTGAGTAAGTGAAAGAAACACTATTATTAGAAACAGAAAGCAGGAAACTGAAGAATGATGATAGATAGTGAGTGCAGAAGATGACGATAGTGAGTGCAGATGATACGAATCTCCTTAGGATAATACAAATGGGAATTAACAAACTGAAGAACACGGAGATAAGGAAGAAATGTGGCGTACAGTCGGTTATAGCATTAAGGCTTGTGGAAACCTATGGATGAAGCCGGCAATTTTTATGGTGAAGATAGTCTGAGAGACAAAATCAACTAAAAAGGGAAAAAGGAGAATAAAAAAATCTTGGGGATGATTAAATATGAAATGCCCAATTTTTGTATTATTCTGTCTATTATATTATGTATTATTTAACCTATATTAATTTATTCGTATTATTTTATCAATATCTTCAAACTATCAATGCAATAAAATCTTCCAACAAAACTCGTTGATCGTTTCCAAAGTCCTTTATGCTATATGTGGTCTTGTGGTGTTCTGAAGCAAAATAATCGCCCTACTTTACTTGCGAGTATAAGGCCTATTTTCCTCCATAGCTTCATTAACACGAAATATTTACTGCTGATAATAGCCAGCAGTAATCATTTGACCAGATCGGAATAACTCATAATGCATGACGCCCAGCTGATCCCACCTTATACACCTTTTAAGCGTGGAAATTTGGTTTTGCGGTACTGGTTGATGGCTTACCAAGATTAACCCATGATTTTAGGTATAATATACGTTTTGTCGCAGATCATACTCTTATGCGGGAAGTTATATTTCTTTAATCTGGAGAGGAATAACACAATATCATTAAAGCGTCTACTTTTATTCTCAGTCGTATTAAATACCAAGTTCAAAGGAGACTCAGTAGCTCTCTACAAGTATGGTACTATACGAAACAGTATATTATACCTCGTTTTGAGACTGAAAAATGACAGTTGAAAATAACTATATAGCACCAAAAAATTCGGATTCCAGTAGGGTCTGCAGTTGATGAATGGCAGGGACCGAGAATTAAGTTAAGGAGCTAATATATATTGTACTTAACTATACAGAACACTCACAGTCGCTACGAAGACCTGAGCGGTTTTCGTTACACATAGGGCTCAAGCATGCTGCACATACTTGATGGAAATTCGTTTTAAATAAACGAACTAATATTTATATCAAAATTTCTACTATATTTTTAATTTGTATTGCAATTGTTCCTGTAAACTGGGCCTTTTTAAATTTCAAGAATATAGTGTTCGTGTTTGAAAAAGGTACTGTGAATCGAAATAATTGTAATAAAAGTTTTAAATATAGTAGAAAGTTAGATATACATGTTAATTTGTTTATTTAATATATTATATTTTGCTTAATATATATTAGTGGTTCTTATTTCTTTTTCACTTAATATATTAATTATTTTATTTTTACCAATGTAAATATTTTTCTTGTATCATATTTCCATTAAATATGTATTATAGAGTGAAAAGTCAATTATAGAGAAAAAAAGTTAGGTCTAGAAAAAAAGTTATTTTTTTCTAGACTTTCTAGCATTTTTGCAATCACGGAAAAATACGAATTTCCCGTATTAATCATGTTTTGCGTGAACAAATTCACTGCGCAAGCCGAAGAATTGTGGGAAAAGTAGAGAGGACTCTGTTCCGTTATATTTCATAGTTCATAAGTAGTTTACTGGGTTTCGATATATGGTCGAATCTCATTATTGTTAAGTTCCGCACTCAGGATAGAGGACAGTCCCATAGAGATCACTGCTGAGGAAATGGTCAAAAAAATCAATGATATTATGTTGACTGATAACAAATGAAAGTTAGAAACACATGATGATACACATCTTAGAAAGACGCGAAAAACATCTTATACAAACATTTGGTTATAAGAAAACTATCAGCGTAATAGGTGCCACGTTTGTTCACTGCGAACTAAAAATAAACCGGGTGACCACTTTACCGCAAAGTTTAAATATGAATAAGTGCAATCCGAAGGAGTTTCTGCGGTGATTCATGATTGCCATAAAACTGGAATTCTTCAGAAACAGAAATGAAGGAATAGTTAAAACAGCGGGTCCCCTGTTTTCTGGTGTTGGCAACGCATTATCTTCATCGACTATTTCGAAAAGGAAAATACGATCTCAGGACAGTATTGTGCTGCATTATAGGTCAAATTTTTCAAAGGGATAAAAATGCCCTGATTTGGCGAAGAAAAAACATCGATCCATTCCTTTGCCGTTACAATAGTGAAATCGGTCAATTTCCGCTACGAATCGATACTGCATATACATTATTATCCGGACTTGACCTCCTCCTACTTCTTTTGCTTTCCAAACAAGAAGAAATGGCTGACTGGAAATCAAATGAAGAGATCACCACCGAAACCATAGAACTGTTTTATAGTGCTTTATATATATATATATATATATATATATATATATATATATATATATATATATATATATATATATATATATATATATATATATATATATATATATATATATATATATATATATATATATATATAGTGTTTTATAGTTTAGAAATAAGTCGTGGCATAAAAAGCCACGGAAGCTATAAAATTCTTGGAAAATCATTGGACGATTTGTATTGAACTAAGAGAAGACTAGAAGATACAAAATATTTGATTTTTTACTCTATCCTCTCGAAGAACCGTGAACGTTCTTTTTGTTGTTTTTTTTTTGCCAATAATATTTACTGGTTGTTATTTATTTCAAGAGGAAATATCTGAAGCGTATTATTTATTGAAGTATTTTTTATTTTTGATTAATTATTTATGGAAAAATTACGATATTATAAAAATGCATCTATTAAGATGATTATTTTATTTTTAAATACAATCAAATAAAAAAATTATGCCACAGTCCCATTTAAATATGTAACATAAATATACGGAAAATGAAAGCTTAATTGTGGCCCATTTTCTACCAGAACTTCAACATTTAATTCCATGTAATAAATTTCTTTTTCGGTATTCTAATAAGAGCTCAGCTGATATCAGATCCTGGCTTGAATAATATTGACTGTAAGCACTGCTTTAATAAATCATAATCGTAATCTTAAAATAAAGAATTAGTATGCCACTGTTTGATAGTAGAAACGATATAATTGGTTTTACATATGCCAGCTTGTTGATCAGGTTCCATTAATTCCACATATGTAAACCAGTTTTAAATAAGACCACAACTATATTCAGACGGGAAATAATATAAACACCATTCATAATAAAACGGCTTTATCTAAATGGCTAGTTATTAATCACGAGAATTTGCAAATAATAATAGATCTGTTGATTGTGGACTATTAAGTTCATAATTGATGTGGTTTAATGTAATAAGTAATGTTATTACGCCCAATCTGAAACGTAATATGTTATGTCATTTCCTTTCACATCAAAAGTCAAAATTTTATACTAACCATTTATTTTCAGTTTATTCGTTGATTTAAGTTAGTGATGCGTCCTCGTTCTAGGCGCCATTTAACGACTTGACTTATATTACATATATTTTCGTATTATTATTATTATTTTATTTAATAGGACTTTCGGTCAGTTAATAAGTTTTAATTTTTTTATTGTTTTATTGAGGTTTCGGTTCAATAACGAACCATCCTCAGAATATTTCTACAATAAATATTATTATTGTTAAATATGTCAGAGTCAAATATATGTCATTTAAAGATTTATATAAAAAAAGTCACATATTAGTTAAAAAAATTGGAAAATTAATTGTTTAATTAGATATTGGTAAGTTTTTAAATGTAAATTTGTGTTTTTTATAAAAATAATGTTTATTGTAGAACTATTCTGAGGATGGTTCATTATTGAACCGAAACGTCAATAAAACAATAAAGAAATTAAAACTTATTAACTGACCGAAAGTAAAGTTTTGGGGTTAGAGGCGCATCAGCAACTGAGAAGGCTATTTGGCGACTGGACCTACAGCTTAACGTGGGTTCCGAACCACGGTTCATCAGCTACCGAAAACCCCGGTCAGCACCCCCCTCAGGCTATCAACCCTTGGTTTTGTGTTTAACCGAAAGTATCTCGAAAGTATCTCTCGCATCCGGCCTTACCCAGCCTCGAACTGGCAGGACTGAGGGGTGATTCCTTGTCAGATTTTAGACTCTTACTTAGAAACATTCACAAGAATTTTAGAAAAACTTTTTTGCCTAATACGGGATTCGAACTCGCTCCACATTAACTGTCGTAACGTAAGGCTGATGCCTTAGACATCACAGCTAATGTGACTCCCTGACCGAAAGTCCCATTAAATAATATATATATATATATATATATATATATATATATATATATATATATATATATATATATATATATATATATATATATATGGTGGCGCGATGAGTTTGATTTGGTTAAAATCCCTGTATGTCGTTGGCGCGATTGAAGAATAGGCAAGGGGAATGAAAAATGGCCGATATTGTATAAATATGTTATATTGTGTAAATATGAACCATTTCGTTTTATAAATATAGAATTTGTTAATAACTTGACTACAGCGCGCGCCTATCGGATCCTAGCCTAGCTATGAATCATCGATTCAAAAAAACAAATATATTGTGGGAATATGACCTCAATCGGCCAAGTCTTTCAGAAGTTACTAACAGGCGCACCAACTATAAGTTACACGTAACCACGCCCTTACAATTTTTATTTCGGGACTGATTTTCATAAACTTTGTTTTGTTGGATAGATCTCGGAAAACGGTATTAAGAAACTGTATCACATGTTTTTTTTGTTAATATCATGGCCAACTGCGTCAACTTTTATGGCTCTCTTTTTCGAGAAGTACTATTAGGATTTTTTTAGAGAAACTAATAACGGATTCTTGACGAGCACCACTTTAAACTGTATCGATTTTTTATGGTTCTAAATTACTGGGTGTCCCAGATATTTGTGATATTTATATTATAATTTTTCTAATAATTACATGTACTTTCTGTTATTAAAACTATGTCAATTCTAATTAACAAATGTCGCTTTGACTGCTTGATTTGTGTTATAGTGATTTCAAACGGCAATAATGATTTATTCTTTAGAAGAAAAACTAGAAATTATAAGATTAGTTGGTGATGACACGCGAACTTTTTGTGAAGCAGCAAAATAATTTAATAGAAGACATCCAGAAGACAGAACATCAATCATATTACAGTTTCTTGCATAAACCAATATTTTGATCAAAACGGAACTATTAATAAACTTCCTAATCAGCATCGTACTTGTGAATTTCGAGCAACTCAATTAGTTCTTGACTATTTTAATGAGAATGCACACTCAAGCATTAGGGACACTAGTAGAATTTTAAATATCCCGAAAATCACTATCTGGTTATGCTTGAAGAAAAAAACAGGAAACCTTTTAAACCAAAATGTCTTCAAACGCTTGAAGTTGGTGACACTGAAAGAATAATAGAATACAGTTTATGGTTACAAGGCATGTACATACAAGATCCTACATTTCTAAAAAATATTTTATACGTAGATGAAATCACATTTACGACAAATGGTATCGTATCATCACAAAATATTAGATCATGGGCTCAAGATGGCCCACATTGGGTGATACAATGTAAAAGACAATATTCTACTAAGGTGAACGTTTGGTACGGTATTTTAAATGACATTATTACTGGACCATATTGTTTTGATGGAAATTTGAATGCAGCAAAATTTCTTAGATTTTTACAAAATGAGTTTGATGATGAAATTGATGCGTTACCTCTTAATATTGGTACAATTTACACTTACAGTTTGACGGGGCACCCATTCATCATGCAATTAACGTAATAAACTGGTTATATAACAATTTTTCAAATCATTGGATTGGGCGAAACAATCCTGTAATTAATTGGCCGCCGAGATCCCCGAACCTCGCGCTTCTTAATTTTTTTCTCTTGGAGACAATTAAAAATAAGGTTTATGTTTCGTGGCGCCAAACTGGAGACGATGTTTGTGATCCTATTAGGCAGGCTTGCCATAGCATTACCAAAAAATAATTGAGAAAAGTATTGAACAATATCCGACGGTGTATTGAAAAGTGCCTGATTAGAAAATGGCGGAATGATAGAAATGTCTAATATTTCAGTTTTATAATGCCAATTTTGATGGACCTGAACATAAAGGAAGTTTTTTGTTAAAAAATATTCTGTAATTATTAGAAAAATTATTATTTATTAATTATTATTATAAAATTATCATAAAATAATAATCTACTAGTACTGGGTTCGTTAGGTCTGGCGAGGGATGTTTGGGGAGCTTGCATATTCACAATATCGCTGTATAGTTTTTGAGACAGTTTTTGATAAAATCCAGATGCTTAATGTCAATAAGGGTCTAGGTTCTGATGGATTCCCGCCTGAGTTTCTCCTCAACTGCATGTACCCGTTAAACCAACCCTTTGATTTTCTTTTTAACGGGTTGCTTCGATTGTTGATGATGAACAACAATCCTAGTTTTGAAATCATCAATTCATGTTTTTTTTTGTTATTTTTCGCTGATTATTTAAAAATTTTCAGCAAAATATATTGTGCCGAAGATGCAGTGGCTTTGCAGGTGGATCTCGATAAAATCAGCAAATGGCGTGTGATAAATCAAATACCAAATATCAGCAAATGTAAACTCATTACTTTTAATAGAAGCATCTCACATGTCCCAAATAATTGTCTTGTCTTGTGTCTGGTCCCCATACTGTGCGGTGCACTCTGGGGAAGTAGAAGTAGCCCAGAATAGATTCCTCAGGTTCATTTCATACAGGTTGGATTCGTCCATGAGTGAACGGTTTATTGGTGAAGTAGGATGATGTGCGGGACTGGAGACTCTGTCTCTACGGAGAGATATGGCCGACATTTTTATGTTATATAAGATCATTAATATAATTATTGACTGTCCTGGGCTCTTGAGTTTAATAAGTATAAGGGTTCCACCAAGAAGTATCGTCACCGTTGCAATTAGGGGAAATTCTCACATATTCTGATTGCTTTATGGCAGCCTTTAAGAGGCATTTAAAAACTATTAGATTCTATTGAACTCAATAGTTAATTTAAGAAAAGTATTGTTAGTTATATTTAAGATTATTATTATTCTTATATGTAAGAAAAGGCCTTATTGTGATTTGTATGGTTTATGAAAATGGGTGTTTTCAGTCAAAAAAAAATAATATGAATAATAATAAAGGTTTATATATATATATATATATATATATATATATATATATATATATATATATATATATATTATATATAAGAATATATATATATATATATATATATATATATATATATATATATATATATATATATATATATATATATATATATATATATATATATTCTATATATATATATATATATATATATATATATATATATATATATATATATATATATATATATATATATATATATATATATATATATATATATATATATATATATAGAAGGAAAATTAGGCAGATGGGAAGACCATTTTGAAGACCTGTTGAAGGTAGAAATGATGACAAATGAAGACGAAAGGAAAGGGCCTTGAACGAGAATGGGTTGGATCGGGTAGTGGAAGTTCTTTCTGAAGAAGAAATAAAAACAATAATAAAAAACCTGAAAAACAGCAAAAGCGCAAGACTCAATGGCATAACAGCGGAGATAATTAAATACGGAGGAAAAACATTATTTGCAAGATTATATGGACTGATGAACCGAATATGGGAGGAACAAAAATACCAGACAGTTGGTGGGAGGCTATTATATGTCCCATATATAAGAAAGGCGATACAACAGAATTTTGAACGAACAAGTGGGGGAATACCAAGTAGAGGGAATACCAAGTACCTACTGATCAAATCTTCGTCCTGAAAATAATCCAAAAAATAAGTATGAACAGAAACTTAATTTAAAGTTATTGTTCATCGACTTCAAACAAGCCTATGACTCATAACGAGGAAGTTGTACCAAGTGTTGAACCTGCTTCAGGTCTCGAAGATCATTCAAATGACAAAAATGACACTAAGGAAAACAGAATACAGAATGGTGGTAAAGGGGTGCCTTTCCACAGAAAAATTCGAAGTAAGAAGGGGATTGAAACAAGGGGATCTCCTGTCTACATTATTTTTAAATGCTGTGCTAGAGGTAATATTCCGAGAAAGCGGAATAATAGCAGGAGGATAGCAAGAGATAAATATTAGCACACGCAAACGACCTAGTACTCATGTCAAGAACAACCACAGAGCTAACAAATATCTTTAGACTGTTTGAAAAAAAAGCGCAAGAATATGGCCTGCACATTAACGAAAATAAGACAAAATTCCTTGAGATGGGAGAGGATGTGGATGATGAACATTAAATTATGATTAAAACGAAACAAAATAATCATTATAAATTTAAAAGATTTTGAGTATTTGTGAATTACCATAACGAAGGCGATGAAATAAAGGAAATGGAAAAAAGGATGGCAAGAGGAAGCAAAGATGTGGAAGCATATACAACATGCTTAGATTAAAAGGAATAACATAGCCAGCAAAATTAAGATTATACAGAACAGTTAGTCAACCCACGCTACTATATGGCTGTGAATGTTGGGTAATGAACAAAAAAGAAGAACAAAAACTGAAACGTATGGGAGCGAAGAGTACTGAGGAAAGTTCAAGAGACAATATGGAGAATGAGAAGTAATGCAGAAATTAAACTTCTACATGGAAAACTATCTATAATTCAGATAGTAAGGTCTAGTTGGGTCACGTGTTAAGAATGCCAGAGAACAGATGGGCAAAACAAGCATTGCGCAGAGGAAATGGACGAAGAAGAAGAATTAGAGGAGGACCAAGAAAGAAGTGATTGGAGGCATGCAAGGAAGATTTAAGTTTAGCAAGGGCAGGAGGACGGGAGGATGCAGATACAGAATAAAATGGGGAAAAATATTAAAGACAAAGCCATGGGTCTATAAGGCCTGTCGAGCTGCTTTATATATATATATATATATATATATATATATATATATATATATATATATATATATATATATATATATATATATATATATATATATATATATACCAGGTGTCCCATTAAGGATGGATCGCGGCCGTATCTTGCAAACTATTTATCCCACAGGTTTGGGGGGAAAAAATTGTACTAAAATGATCATGAGAAATTCACCAAAAATATTTTTAAGCTTCTAAAATGACCGCAAGAGGGCGTGACGAGCTAAACATTTTTAAAAATAATTTTTTTGTGTATTTTCAAGTGTTAACCGAGTAAGAAAAATTCTCAGTTATAATTAGCAAACTGTCTCCTACAACTCCTAAAAAAAAGTCGTCTAATGTCCGTTTGCCTAAACCGATTTTCCTCAATTTGAATTCATTTAAAAGGCATTTGCTGGGACAATCAGATAATCTAGGAGATACATTATTTAGTTTATAAATGAAACCGCGAGGTGGCGTTACATTCAACAATAGTTTTTTGAAGTTTTGTTCAGTTTTTTCAAATGGAATGGTACAGCTTCTACTACATGGCAAGAAAGGTAATTTAAAGAGGAATCGTCCAGTGTGACAAGAGATATTTCGATTTTTCTGAAAAAAATCAGTTAGTTTTAATTTTTACCGTAATATTAAATTAAAAATTGGTCTTAATATTTAGGTCGCAATCGCAATCGCAACAATTTTATTTAAAAAATAAAATTATCAGTATCAGTTTCAGTATCAATCATTATAAATGTTCTAATCCTGACCTTGATAATATTTTCTAATTTAATTACATAAGCGGAAAAAATGCCTTTCCCCAATTGTTGCATTTTCTCTTTTGTGATGCTTAAATACTACTTGACAGAATATTGAAATCAGTCATTAATAAATATACCTACTCTTTCTTTTAAACTAAATGAATGGATGAATGAAATTATGCGTTTTCGGGTTTCCAAATAAACGCATGCAATCCTTAGGTATATTACACAAAGAATGTAATAAGGAAACCATGGAAACAAACAAAAACAGTCAAATTAACTTGTCAGTTTTGAAATGCATACCATGGAAACAAACAAAAACAGTCAAATTAACTTGTCAGTTTTGAAATGCATTACATTTTCAACATTGCATTTATTGATTATTAATAATTATTATAATAATATCTAACAATGCCTTTTACGAATAACGAGGCCTATGACATGTTGGCGGTGTATTTCCAATGTTTTGAAAATGCATGTATTGCAGAGCGGCAATATGCAAGTTAATATCCCGAAAGAAGGCATTATTCGAAGAAGGTGTTTTACACGTCTAGCAAGACGCTTACGAGAAACAGGAATTGTGCATCCAGATCCAGTCCGCACCAGGTTACGTTCGATTCGTAATGGAGATAATGTCGTAAATGTTCTGGCTTATGTTGAAACCAACCCCCATTTAAGCATCAGACAAATATCTGAAGAATTAGGTGTTAGCAAGACATCCGTTCATCGAATCTTAAGAGATAACAAGCTGCACCCCTATCATGTTGTCTTACACCAAGCCCTTTTGGATAACGATTTCGACAGACAGTTAGACTATTGTCACCGGTTAAAAAATATGTGTAGTGGAAATAAACAATTCTTAAAACGCATACTATGGACTGATGAAGCTACTTTTAGCAGTGATGGAGGCGTTAACTTACATAATATGCACTACTGGGCAGTTGCTAATCCACACTGGATGTTAGAAATCAACCACCAAAATAGATGGAGTGTGAACGTATGGTGTGGTGTTTTGGGAGACAAAATTATTGGTCCCTTTATTTTTAATGGACATTTGAATAGTGAAACATATTTAAATTTTTTACAAAATGGACTGCCAGAACTAATGGAAGATGTTTCGTTGGAAACAAGAAGACAAGTGTGGTACGGCATGATGGATGCCCTGCCCACTTCTCGCAGGTGGTTCGAAACTTCTTGGATCATCCAATCCAATCCAAATCGATCATCCAATCCATCGTTTCCAAATCGTTGGATAGGACGGGGTAGTTTATTTTCGTGGCCGGCGCGCTCACCGGATTTGACAGTCCTCGATTTTTACTTGTGGGGAAGACTAAAAGACCTTGTTTTTCAAACTCGTCCTACCACACGAGAAAACATGATTGAAAGAATTCAAAATTCAATAACCAGCATTTCAAGAGCGGAAATTGAAGCTGCCGTTTTTAGTACTCGTCGAAAAATAAATCTTTGCATTTCTAAGGATGGAAGGCATTTTGAACATCTAGAAAGGCGTTAAAGTTCAGATTCTGTTAATTATTAGACTGTTGTGCTGTTAATTTTATTTGACTGTTGTTATTATTATTATCTTCGTTGTTGGCAACGGGCCAACGCTCTTTAAACACGCCAAGCCTTTAAACACGCTCCAAATTAATATGGCACGAAGAATTTGGACCAGTCTTAAGCCTGGGTAAAGTGTGAAGGAAGGCAAACATTAGGTTAATATTTTTTTAACTTAATGCAGGTAGTAGTGATATAATAACTGATTTTTTCAGAAAAATCGAAATATCTCTTGACATGTCAGATATATCGATTTCGGGTTTTCACTGGATGATTCCTCTTTAAATTACCTTTCTAGCCATGTAATAAAAGCTGTACCATTCCATTTGAAAAAACTGAACAAAACTTCAAAAAAGCTATTGTTGAATGTAACGCCACCTCGCGGTTTCATTTATAAACTAAATAATTTATCTCCCAGATTATCTGATTGTCCCAGCAATTGCCTTTTAAATGAATTCAAATTGAGGAAAATCGGTTTAGGCAAACGGACATTAGACGACTTTTTTGTAGGAGTTGTAGGAGACAGTTTGCTAATTATAACTGAGAATTTTTCTTACTCGGTTAACACTTGAAAATACACACAAAAAAAAGATTTTTTAAAATGTCATGCCCTCTTGCGGTCGTTTTAGAAGCTTAAAAATATTTTTGGTGAATTTCTCATGTTCATTTTTAGTACAATTTTTTTTTCCCCAAAGCTGTGGGATAAATAGTTTTCAAGATACGGCCGCGATCCATCCTTAATGGGACACCTGGTATATATATATATATATATATATATATATATATATATATATATATATATATATATATATATATATATATATATATCATCATCATCATCATCATCATCAGCCCGTATCGATCCACTGCAGGATGAAGGCCTCTTCAGCATGCTTCCAACCTTCACGGTCCTGGGCTTTCCTCTGCCACTCGGGTCCAATATACTTAACGATCTCATCAGTCCATCGTGCTTTCGGTCTTCTTCGCGGACGTTTGCGATCAAGCGGTATCCACTCCAGGATTGCCTTGGTCCATCTGTCGTCCCATCGCCTCGCTATATGGCCTGCCCATCTCCATTTCAACGGTTTTACTCTTCCAATGATGTCACAGACTTTTGTTTGTTCCCTGATCCATGCGCAGGACTTTCTGTCTCGTCTTGTAATGCCAAGCATACATCTTTCCATTCCCCTCTGTGCCACCCGAAGTTTTTGAATTGATTGAGATGTGAGTGTCCAGGTTTCACTTCCGTATGTCATAACGGGTAGAACGCACTGATCGAATACTTTTCTTTTCAGGCAAAGTGGGAGTCTGCTCTTAAACACTATGTTGAGCCTACCAAATGCCTGCCAGCCACATTTAACACGCCGTTCCACCTCCCGGGCGGTATTTCCCTCCATGGAAATCCTCTGCCCAAGATATACAAAGCTGTCCACAATCTCTAAATCCCTTCCTAAAACTGAAATTCTTCTATCCTGAGCGAAGTTATTGAACATAACCTGACTCTTTTTCAGGTTTATTTTCAAGCCAAATGGTTCGCCAGCCCTTTGCAGTTCTTGTATGCGTCTTTGCAGCTCCTCTGGGTCTTGTGAAATGAGAATAATATCATCTGCAAATCTAAGATGGTTTAAATTTGCACCATTGATCCTTACCCCATCCTGCTCCCAATCCAGTTTACGGAACACTTCTTCAAGGCCAGCCGAGAAAAGAATAGGCGATATTGCGTCACCCTGCCGTACACCTCGTTCTATATTAATTCCCACTTCAAGATCATCAAGGTGAATTGTGGCTGTAGCTCCATCATATATCGATTCTAATAGGTTTACATAGGCTCTCTCTACACCTTGGCTAAGCAGTGCATTCATTATCGCATGCTTTGAGATGGAATCAAATGCTTTTTCGTAGTCGATGAAAGCCAAGCACAGTGGCATGGTGTATTCGTTGTGCCTTTCTATGACCTGCTGTACAACCTGGATGTGATCCATTGTACTGAATCCACTTCTGAATCCTGCTTGTTCTCTTGGTTGTGCGTCATTCAGTTTTTTTAATATTCTTTTAGAAAGTTCTTTAAATCTTCCTGTGCTCCTTTTTTATGTAAAAGGATCACTTCTGCATTTTTCCATAATATATATATATATATATATATATATATATATATATATATATATATATATATATATATATATATATTAGGCCCCAAAAAAACCTTCCTTTTGATGAAAAAATACGGTGGATTTTTTTAACAAAAATAACTCGTGCCTCAAGACGATCTAAATTCATTTTTTGATAAAATCTTAGTTTTTTTTTAAAATATCTCTTAAAGTATACGGATTTGAGAAAAAGATATAGAGGCAGTTTTGTAGGAAATTAAATTCTCTACAAAAAAGATGCTCTCCATTTTCTTCATAAAATTTATATTTATATAATAATAATATAATAATAATAAATTCATTAACTCCATATAGCCAACATTTACCAATTAAACTTTTCGACGTGCATTTTGCTAACCATGTTATCATCTTTAGAAGAAGTTAAATAAAGTGATTTAGTGTTTACTGGTAAATCTCTTCCAGTTTAGTGTTTTATACCGAGGTTTCCAATATAAGGATTGAGAGTGGAATATTAATTAATTATTTTTAGATTAAGATTATGATTTTCCGAAAAAAAATATTAGATTAAATTAATTACTACAAAAATTAATGTAAAATATTATATGTTGAAATTGGAATACAGAATGAGCAACAATTAAGCTTTCATTCTGAATATATTTGTGTTATGTATTTAAATGATACTGTCACATACATTTTCTATTAGCTCTATTTAAAAATAGATGGAAGGTTAATTTTTAAGTTCTTTTAAGAGATGCATTTTTATAAAAGTTGAAATTAAAATTAAAAATTTAAAATTTGTAACCATATCGTGAATGCAACCGATTTTTTTCCTAAATCATTAACTAAAAAAAAGTATTTACATAACACATTGTTCACTCAAGTATTTACATAACACATTTGTTGTGAAATTAAATGCTGTTCGTTAGTCAGCGCATCACTTGAAAACAGCTGGGCCGATTTAGCTATTTTTTTTCAATGTTCAGAATAGTCCGATTAAAGTCTTTAGTAAAAGAAAAATTGGAGAGGTTGCCCTTAAAATTGGAAAATTCGGAAAAAACTGTATTTTTGTATGAACTCACGATTCGAAGGATGGATATGCGTAATTCTTTTTTTTGTTTTGTTCGTTATAGTCTTGGAAAAGTTTTCGAAAAAACGATCACAAACAAATTTACTGAAATTTGCACAGAACGTCTGTTCAAGTCAGCCAGTGGCCAATACAAATTTGTTGGTAAAAAATGCACAAAATCACAATGGAGCGCTTAAAACAATTAAAATCAACAATAAAAATGATGTTTATCGTCATTCTCAATGATAAAGTAAAAAAAATATTTTTTAACGATATTTTTAGCTCGATACAATTCGTTCAACGATTTTCTAAGCGTTTTATGTCTTCCAAAAACTACGACTTGTCGAACTCTGTAATAATAGTCCTCTGTTGCGGCAATGGTCCTTCGTTTGGGGTAAATTTCTTTCCAACCAGCCATTTATTCATGTTTTGAAAGAAAAATATGTCAAAAGGATCCAAGGTCTAAGAAAAGGGGAGATGTGAGCATTTTTTCTTTGCACAAATGGAGACTATTTATCAACCCTTTAATAAAATTTCACGAATAATGAAGCAAAATAGTTTATTGCAACTGTCTTTTTCTTTTTCAAATAGTCGATGAAGATAATACGATGCGTATTATCTGTGTTATTGCGTAAACTGTATCCAGTACTTTTCCGGCTGATGGAAGAGTCTTCACCTTCTTCGGGACATGTTCGCGAGGTAAGACATACTGTTTTGTCTATTCTTTCATTTCTGGTGTGTAGTAATAAATTCAAGTTTTATTAACAAACACAAATCAGTTGCTTTTAAGGGCTCATTCGATTCCGTTTTTGGGCAATGTGATAAAAGGCGACTCCCATCGCACTGATAGCTTTTGCATACCAAATGATCGTGTAGGATATTGCGTACGTGTTCGTCAGAGATGTGTAACAGCTGAACAATCTGGCTCACATTCACTCTGCGGTCGGCCAATACGATGTCATGGATTTTGTTAAACATTTCCTCCGTAGTGCCTTCAACTAAGCATGTTCAGTGACGAGCATCACTTGTTGATCACATTCAAACTCAATATATCACTCATAAACTATAAAATATAAAGGAGTATAGTCTCCTAATCTTTTTTCAACTTGTCTTCGGTTTATGGTATAGGTTTCCCCCGCAAAAGTAGTACTTTAATAAACTAATAAATAACAACAAAAACAACCAGTATGTTTGAGTTATTTAGAATGCACTCGAAATTAGTATCAACTGAACGAACATGTCAAAAGTTATCCATATTTCAAAACAAAGCCTTAAGGTATTTAGTTACCGCCAAGGTTAGTATAGATAGCGCTGCAAGGTAAACAGCAACACTCTCTTTGAAAAGGGTTAGTATAGATAGCGCTGCAAGGTAAACAGCAACACTCTCTTTGAAAAGGCGATAGGAAATTTTATAAAAACCTGAGAAATGAATATAATAGAAATCTGGTAGGGAAATCTGCTACACCATCTAGTGAAGACCAATAGGCATTCTGGTCCTTGTTTTGACTAAATCAATTGAATTATTCTGGTAGATGCACCTACCAGAATAATTAAATGAATACCTTAGAAAAACTTTCATTTGTATTGAGAAATGTAATGGCCAGCAGGGAGACATTTACAAGTACTGGATTAAAAACTCATATTTCTACCCTTTCATGATAAAATATTGTCTATAAGTCAAAAAAGTCTTGGCTGGCCAATTACCTTTCTTCAAACAATAAAACCTTCTTCCTCCAAACATCAGATTTGCCGGTATTGTTCACAGGACAAATAGACAAAACTTATATCTTAAATGGAGAATAAACAAGGCATCGAAAGAAAATGAGAGGATGTAAAGAACAACTTATTATAGATCCAATTACACTGAGCCACTCCCGAAAAACAAATATAAATGTATCATGTTGCTACACAGATTATCAAAATGCTTTTCACTCGGTTCCGCTCTCTTTGCTAATTAAGATACCAACTAAATACAAAGTTCATCTAGCTGTAATGCATTATTCTAATAACTAATAAAAGAGAGGAATATATTTATGATTTATCTATCATCAGGGCATCTATTTATCACAATATGGAACCACCAAGAAGAATGGTTGAACCAATCTACACTTTTCTTTGGCACTTAATCGCCTTTTCAATCAATTTAAAATGACGCAAATCTGATACAAACTCAAAACAAAAATGATGTGATATTATATGGGTCATCGTCAACCAACAGGTTTGTTACAGGTTCTAGAGAAATGTACGACATACATTGATATGTGGTTTGGATTAGATAAATATAGAATTATCAGTAAAAAGAAAGGATCTAAGTTAGAGATGGTAGGATCTTATCACCGTAGTTTATTACCCTGAACATAGTCATACAATCAATGAAGTCAATGAAGGAAGGACAAAAACTTTCGAATACAACTGTCCAAACTTTTAACTAAGATTCTAACTAAGGGTCAGACTCGAAACAATATAAAATTCTGATCATGCTAGAGAAAATTCATTAAAAGCTACAAACATATTTGCTCCACCAGCCCAAACAGTACAATTTAATTTAGAATCATCTTTTAGTCAATAACACATATCTCGCAGCAGAGATATTCGATCATTCTTTGATGGAGATATATATATATATATATATATATATATATATATATATATATATATATATATATATATATATATATATATATATATATATATATATATATATATAAATATATATATATATATATATATATATATATATTTTGAGGGGATTAGGAAATCTTCTAAAGACATCCATGTGTTCGATGTTCAGTGACATGGGAATGTCGGATTCATGCCCTTGTTGGAGTCATGCCTACCGACTAAAACCCTTCCCCCTCAAGGATATCTGCTCGTGGCCTGGAAACCACCGTTAGGCATTATTTCAGGACACACAACAGATTGTCAGTCCAAATTTGCCTTACGTCTTCTCTCGTCCTCTATTTTTGTCCTCATTATTTTCTCCACCATGCCCATTAGTCTTGCCCACTGTCTTTTTCCTTCCAAAAGCAGAACGCCGATGTTGTGTTCCGTCACTTCTACGTTGCATTCGGCAGCAGTAGCAATCCCGAGCGGTTCCCATCTCGGGCAGTGGAACACACACAATAGCGACAATCCTTGTCCTCTGACTTTCCCATTCTGTGTAAATAATATCTGAAGGATCCATGGCCCGTTATTGCTTGTGTGGTGTAGAAATTTATCTCCCCTAATTTTCTGTTGTGCCACTCTCTCACGTCTCGGATAAATATTTTTGCCTTTCCCTCATAGTCGTTCCATTCTTTGTGCCAGGCTTCCAGTAATTTCTGTCTTGCTTGGGTTTTTGATTCCTTTCCCCTTTCGAATATTGATATGCTTTCCATGATTCGGAGTCTTATTGGTGGTAGACCAGCAACGGCTAGGATGGCCATTGTGGGCACGGTTCTATATGCACTTGTAATGCGTATTGCCATTTTTCTGTTTACTCTTTCGAGCATTGCCTCGTAGTGCTTATACCATATATATATATATATATATATATATATATATATATATATATATATATATATATATATATATATATATATATATAGAAATGGACTCTTGGAGAAGGGTATTAAAAACAAAGAAAATTAATTTACCCGCGCTCCACGTTGGTGCTTTGTCATTCCTTCATTCGCCATCCAAAGGGTCAGCAAGTGTCTCTCAAGACCGGTTTTTGGCCTTAAGCCATCATCAGCTGGTTCTCAAGCTGAACGCCTGGAGAACAGATGAAGAAATGACTAAAGCCATGGCCATATAAATCGTCCATGTCGAATGGTGGCTGCAATCACATGCAATGCGAGACCGTTCGTGGCCCGTCTAACCTCGGGTAAGTACCAGGTATGTTCAAAAAATAGTGAATTAGGCTAGATGTTTTTCTTTGTTTTCGATATCTTTCTCCACGGGCCCAGAAAAAATACAATATCATACAATGCAACAGTAGCAAGATCCGATTCTAAAGGAAAATAAAAGGAATTATCAACTTTACTACTTTTGCATAGATAGTTGATGTCATGTTCATCTTTTCTGTCAATAATTTTCTAAAAATTTTACAATAACAAAATATTTTTTTTTTTTTAGGCATCTCAGTAAAGATAGAGGGATGCCATCTGAACTGATAGATAAAATCATCCATATCTTCAGGTATTATCTGAATCGACAGAATTTTGTACAGAACATGCAAACAGGATATTGGTAACCTTTTCTTTTTTTCTTCCTTTTTTAGAGTCTGGAACCGGCTTTTGGATATTCTCTACATTCAGTTGGGCTCGCTAAAATGTTGCCCATAGATTCAGGATCACTTTTTTTGAAGCATAAATCATTATGACTCATCGCTAAGTACCTGCGCTTCTTTAGATACTTGTTGCAGTGATGACGTAGAAGCTTCAGGTTCCGTAGACTGGCTTGAGACCTGTTCGTTATGCTGCAACAAGGAATCTTCAGGAACTGTAGGCTGGTTTCATGGCTGTTCATTCTGCTGCAACAAGGAAGCTTCAGATTCTTTAGGACGGTTTGTGACCTCGCTTGGCATAAAATCGTTATCTGTGAAGATGCCTTTGTTGAAAAAAAATATACCTGTTTTCATAAAACTTGACTTTATATTGATGGGCGTCACTGTTTTCATTTCGAAATTGGAAATGCATTTTGCATTGTGAAATGCTTTAGAACCTCAGGAACAACTGAGAGTTCACCCACCCCGGCGGTTGCGCTATACCCAATGTGCCGGTAGGTGTCCTTTCAACATGTGGATAACACTATCGCGGACGGTAGGTCATTAGCTGTAGCAGAAACTGCGCAGCATGTTGTTACAAAGATACTTCGTTCACCACTTGTGACTTTATTAAGTTGTTTTGATCATTTTGCTGCCAATACTTTTTTTGGCTTTGTACCGTGATCCTACCGATCTCCTCAAGACAGAATAGTGTAAAGTTTATTCACCGAAGAAAGACAGTCGACATAAACAATGACTAACGCGTGATATTTTAGGTAGAAACGCTGGGCGCCCCCGTTACTGGTGGGAATCGATCGAGGCGATTTAAACCACCAATGAAAACCGAAATGATAGGCGGGTTGCCGTTCAATAGAAACACATGTTCGGCGGCAGTAACTCATTCACGGCCCTGAGTTTTTTTTTTCTTTATTGAATTGCATTCAATTTATTAATAATTCTATTTTGTGTCCATAAAATGTCTGATACGGACACAGCTGATGAAGTTATCGATATTCCCTATATAGCTATACCCTGCCCAAAAAGAGCACAGTCCTTAGTGCGGTCCTGTAACGATCACGTGTAATATGCGTCGGTTTAGTTTCTTTCTTCAATAAATAGGCTATAGTGCTATCGCCAAAACTAGGAAACTTTCTCACTATCTCTTCTAAATTGTAATAAAACTTCCTAACATTGTGCTGGTTGAATGACGTAGCTCTTGAAAAGCTGCTGGCTTCTGGTTTTCGCAAAGTTAAATTAGGGTTTCTTTTTCGGAAGCCATGCGACCAATCTTTTCCTGCAATTTTTCTTTCTTCCCAAATTGCTGGCATCTTTAGCTTTAACCATTTCATAGTCAATCGTAGCAAGGCCATGGCTCATTTTTGAGCATGTTATTAGATATTCTTTTAGTGCTGCTTCTTGAGTATTTGAAAATACTTTGTTAACCGCGTGATTCGGCGTCAATCGGAGATTGCAACTTCCTCGTCTGAACAAGTTTTTTTTTTCTTTACATAGCGCTGTAAAGTATTGTAATTCACGTTCTTTCTCGCAGCTGCTTTTCTCAAAGGTACTCCTTTGTCTACCAACTCTATTGCTTCTTTCATATCATTTGCACCGTATAGACCAATTTCTGTCTTCCTACTCCGCTTCCGAACCATTTTTGATATATACACCTAAAAGAGAGAAAAAAAATACCCAAGAAGGCACTCTATAACAAGTTACACTGTGCCCCACGTCCTAATGTACGATAAATATCGATAAATTTTGTGGACATTTTAAACACCAACTAATTGAAGATTAAATGAAAAATATATTTACTCACCAGAAACTATTTGTTTTCCAACACAAAACTTTACTAACCAAATTCTTCACACATTTTTTTCAAAAAAAAAAAACATAATTTCGAACATAATTCCGTTTACCTTCCAGTAATATGACATTCGATAACTGCTGTTTAAGATGGCGGTGCATGAGATTGTCTAAACACGTAAAGGGGCGCTATAGACAAGTTAAAAAGAGACAAAGATATTCTTAATATTACACTATGCTCCGTGTTACACTGTTCCCCACTTGACCCAATGCATCCTAGTATTAAATTATTTGAAACGGGTGGGAAAAGTAGAACGGATTAGGGAACAAGTTTTGGCGATTGAAATACACTTCGTCTTATGCTGTGTCTTATGCTGATGCTTCCCTTAAAAATCTTGATGGCTGACTAGCCAATGTTGCTGCTGTTGGTGCTGCCATTAATACACTGTTTTTGGTGATCTATTTAAGCCAACTTGTGCTTAACTATTGCTTAAACTTGTGTGTGTAAGTTTTAGTACTTTTTTATTCACAGAGTGACTGTCATGCTAAACCTTGGAAAAATACTCGGCTGTCAAAAATAAGGTCATATTACATTAGACTGTTTTAGGCTTTTATTATGTTTAAAATTCTTTCCATAAAAGGAAACTTTCAGTTTTTGGCATCTCTATGTTTAAAATAGAAAAAATAATATATTTGACTACCGTCTCCTCTACCTCCAGAAGCACCTTTAGGTCATCAATCAGCACATCATCGCATTAAAAAATATTCCCACTCTGAGTTGATATTGTGATATCATCAGCAAACTAAAACCTACTAAACCGAATAAAACACATTTTTATTTTGTTATCTATCACTTTTATTTTTTAACTTTGTGTGACTATAGTTTCGTGAAACAATGTGACATTAACAAACACTACTTTAAAATGGGTTAAAAAATTAAATATCACAAAGTAACGGACAAATCAATCAATAATTACAACCTACGATACTGGTTTCTTGGAAAGTTGTAGATATAGCTATATATCCACAGAGATATATATATATATATATATATATATATATATATATATATATATATATATATATATATATATATATATATATATATATATATATATATATATATATATATATATATATATATATATATATATATATATATATATATATATATATATATAATAAATAGGTAAAAAGTCAGACAGATCTCTAAGGTAGGTTATTATTCATTGATGGTCTTTTTCGTCCTCCAATATAAACATGAAATCGTCTATTACTAGATGTGTTATTAAGTTTATTTACCATTTTGTATCATGGAAGATTGCTTTTTTGATAATTTTAGAATTACTTCCTCGTTATAATGTATGCCAGTATGCTGTCAGTTCAGTTTACCTTAGGAGTTAATATAGTTAGTGAAGGCTACAGTTTCAACTTAACTCATAGTATGATTGATTAGGTCTAAATTAGCTGGCAGAATATCTACAACAGTTTTTTTTAGAGTCCGTTGTACAAAACGTGTTCCAAAAGTTTTTTTTATGAATTTTAAATGCGCGGTAATATCTAAGGTTACTTAGCGCCTTTTCAAATCCTCCTAGTATTCTGAATCTCTGAATCTGATTATCTGATCTCTGAATCAGCATGAATAAATTTATCATTCATTAAATTTCTTTCATCTCAGTTAAAGTTAGGAAAGGCTATGTTATTTTAATTTAAATAAACACAAATATTTACATCGAAAGCAGATGTTTAACCGATGTACATATAAAGGAGTGCATAAAAAGTTCTTCTGATGTACTGCGTTCCAACCATATATGTCTGACCCTACGTTTTCTGATATCTTCTACGTCCATAGTTAGTACGTAAATAAAATCTAGATCCATTACTAAAGTAAACAGTGTCCCATTCCAAGTCACATTAATTTTCACCTCGACACCTTTCCAAGTACTTATAGTGCGCAGTAAGAGGAAGAACCCAATAAGGATGATAAACACCCATCTATATCACAAGTTAACGCATGCGACCTTCCCACAATGCATTAGACTACTTAAACCCCTGGGTCCTTGATAAAATACTGTTTCCATAAGCTTGTTAAAGTTTTGCAAAAGTTTCCGTCGCACTGCGCCCATGTTTGAAACAAAACTTGATAGCACATCGTTGCTCGAAATTATCACTCCTTTGCAAAACGCACTAGAAAAATTCGGTTCACGAAAAAAAAATACTACCGACCACTAAGTGACTTTAGGTAATTCAAACTCGTATTATAAACGCATCAGATGTTGATCTGTCTTCGCTCCAAAAGTATTTAGTTGTTGCCAGATCAAACCCTATACCGCATTTATTAACACATTCTACATTGTATGGTGCCACCTCTTTCATACTCGTATATTGGATTTTTTTTTCATTTTAATTAGAATGTTATTTTTAGTCGTTGGTAAAATCAGTATATATTTAAATCACTCAGTCTGTTAAAGGATATTATATTTAAATTACTTATTTTAGTTGCCAGATCTCAGGTACGTGTTTAATACATTATATCGAATATAAAAGGAAAATTAAGAAACATGATACATTTACAACAAAATCGATACATTCTAGCTTGTCTAAAAAACGTGACCAACAGATTATAGCTTGGGGAGATGTTACGTGATCCACTCGAATTCTTGGAATGAATCATTTTAAAACAATAATGAAACGAAAAAAAAAATGTGTAGTAGTTCAGGCGATATTGAATTATATCTACGTAATCTCAAGGATACCTTAATTAATAGATATACATATAAAATGTCATGCTTATTGGTTGGAAAAATAGTTTTTATATATAATCAAACACTTTTATAGAATAATTGATTGATTTGTCCATTACTTTGTGATAGTTCATTTTTCAAATTAAATCAATCAAATTTTACTTTGTTAATTATCACTTATTTTATTTTTTGACTTTGTCACTATAGTTTCATAAACAATGTTATATTATAAAAACTTACTTTCAAAACTAAGATATGACTGCTGTTCATCCTATAAATTATTTTTTACCTAAAAGTTAATAACTATATTTTTTTACCTAAAAGCTAAACAACCATGTGATAAACAATACTGTAAGATTACATATTTCGGTCCAATTTTAGAACAAATAACTTGATCTTTAAGGAAACATAATTTACATACAGTGTTGACCCCCAGTCAACCAGTAAATGACCGGTTAATATATGTCCGCTATCTGTGAAATGATTGGTGTTTTTTTAAATCTGATCTGAAAACTTCGGCCTGTATGCCCCACTTAGCAGCTACTGCGCTCGTTGTAACAACACATAAACTCCTGATTTTTTATTTTGTGATGTTCTACCTTTGGCATTAAAAAATAATATAATGGTTGGTTCAACACTATATGTAAATTATATTTCCTTAAAGATCAAGCTATTTGTTCTTCTATTTGTTCTGGTCTTTAGACCAGTCTATACATTTATAAAATGATCAGACCGATCTCCGAAATTCTCCACCACTTAAAATATTCTAATAAAAAAAAAATACTCTCAATAAAACTTGAAAAAAAGCGTGAGGTGCCAAAACCCGGATAAATTAAAAATTTTTTCAAACATAATTTTTATTTTAAAAACGGAAAAGTTACACAATAAAAAAAAAAAAATTTTTTAAATAAATTGTTTGTAAGGTCATAAACAACACATTTTCTAAATATGTCCTCCTTCTGCTTCCGCTACAATTCTCCGTCTGAAGCGCTCGCAGGCTCGTTTTAATGCGTCACAGTCCATATCTGCCAATGCCGCTTCAATAGCGGCTCTCAATGATGTAACGTTTGGATATCTGGACTTGTTGGTGACCCTTTCAACCACGCTCCATGCATAGAAGTCCAAAGGATTTAAATCTGAGCTGTTGAGAAGCCACAATTCTTTGGACCAAAACAGGTCGACGTTATTCTACAAGCAATTTTTAATCAAATGACTTGTGTGGGCGAACGCACCGTCCTGCTGGAAAACATACGGCTTTCCAGACGACACAGTTTCTATCGACGGCTTTACTATATTTGTCAGAATACGCAAATAAATTTTTTTGTTAAAGAAATGCGGTGGCATCAAATCACCTCACTGGATACAACACTTGGCACGTTAACATTCATGCGACGTTAGATTGCGACATTAGATATATATATATATATATATATATATATATATATATATATATATATATATATATATATATATATATAAGGAGTCCCTATACACAGTCAATAACTGGTCTCATTGGACGCAGTCCAAAGAATTCTAACACTGCATACATACGCCATCAATAAAAATATATTTAGCTCGCCGAACAGGTTTGAACAAATTGCACTCGATCATGCATTAAGTTGGTATAGAGGTTTCGACATTCAAATGACTTTAAAAAATTATTCTTAAATCGCATTTTTAAAAGAAAGGAATCACACATTATTATAAAAGTGCAAATGAAAGTCCAACGGTATCAAATCGCATGATCTTCGTGGCCAATTAACATCACCGTTTCTTGTAATAACTCGTCCAGGAAATGTTTCTCTCAATAAATCAATTGCTTCATCAATAGAGTGAGGTGTAGCGCCATCTTGTTGGAACCACATATCCTCCAGATTAATATTATTCAATTGAGCCCACCAAATTCCAGTTATCATCTCACGATATTGAACACTGTACACACTTACAGCTTCCCCAGCAGCATTCTGAAAGAAATATGGCGCAATTACACCGCCTAACCAGAATGCACACCAAAGGGTGACTCGTTTAAGATGTAAAAGTTTCTCATAAATCAATCGATGATTTTTCTCACTCTAAATGCGGCAGATTTTTTATGTGCGTCATCTAAAATGATGATTTTTTGAGAAACAAATACGTTATATAAAAATATACGTTGTGGATTCACACACTCCAAATTGTTATGAATGTCGACTAATAGAAATTTCTGAGTCTTACTAAAACTTTCACATACCAAATCAATATGCTCTTGTGAAGAACCACTACGACTATATATTGTTCTTCTGTTATCTTCCACCGAACCATTTTCTTGAAATTACTGAATAATTTAATTGACAGTGCTTTCAGATGGACGATTGTGCAAACCGTAAATATTACGTAATTTTTTAAAAACATTATTTACTGAACGCACATTTTCATAAAATAATTCAACAATTTTAAATCGTTGTTGCATTTGTGGGACTCCATTTTTATAAATGTCATATATTAAACTTCTGAAATAAAACAATAAAACGAGACCTAGTCAAATTCACAACGCTATCTGTGTTTTATTCAAGAATTAAAAAAACTGCTCAATTTGCAAGACCCAATAGCATGCTTTATTTGCGATGCTCGTACAATTATGTTTAATTTCAACAACCCAGCTTTTATTCTTGCATAAGAAGGGGCGGCCTTTTTTAACACATTTATCATGTCCGTATGAATTTTCCAATTAAAAATACCTTTTTTAAATAAATACTGAATGATAGTAGGACTTTTAAAATTTTCTATTCAAAAATAATACATAACTACTTTAAACATCTGCGGAAATTGTTGAATTTAAGCAACAAAATTTGACATAAATTAAAATTTGACAAAATTTTACATAAGTTGACATAAGTTCATAGGAATAATAAAGTATTCCAGTGCACTGTTATTTTTTGGCTATTAGTTTTATTAATATAATAGGGTAAACATTTTGTATCAGCTTATATATTGCATAATTAAAATTTAGCCATTGCTGAACAATATTTATTAAATTAATATTTAGTAAAATTTTATTCATTATATCAGATTTCACAAAGAAATTTATTTACATTGAAAAGTGCTCTTTTACAACAAGAAGGCATGAGTATTCGAGGATAGAGTGACAACTTTTAAGGTTTCGGCATTCAAATAATTTAAAAAAATTAACCTTAAATCGCATTCTTAAAAGAAAGGAATCATACGTTATTATACAAGTGCAATGAAAGAGTAAAAATTATGATACCAATTTAACTGGTTACTTATCAAATATATTATAGCTATTTCCTTTTCCGTTCTTAGGTACTTTTGCGTGCAACTATACGAGAATAAAGTGAAAACAAAAAAGATACATACCCGAAAGATGGCGGTGCGAACGTACAGGTGATTGCATTTCTGAAAGGTAGCTTCATTCCTAGTAAAGCTCTATAAATTTTTAATAGATATTATATTTAATTCGGTTTTCAGTCTTCGAAAGTTTTTCAAAGTTTTTCAAAAGTTCGAAATTGTTGTTATTGTGGAATAAAAAGAAATTTCGTTTCTTGATTAAGCACAATTTTTTGTGCGAAAAATGCATCGCGCACACCGAAGAAAAGTTAAAGTGAATCATTTTGGAAACTTTGTTTTTTTACATTTATGATTCCTATGTGGTTTACTGAGTTTCGATGTGATCGAACCATCACGAGTAACGCTCCGTGTTCAGGACGTCCAATTGAAATCATTACTGAGGAAACGGTCAACAAAATCATGACGATAATATCGCGTTAGGTTAGTCCATCGTAGGACGAATGTTAGAGATATTATTGAGATGATGAACATTTCGGACGAACGAGTACGGATATACTTCATGAACATTCGGGTATGAGAAAACTATCAGCACGATGGATGACGCATTTGCACACTGCTACCAAAAATATAATTCAGTGACAACTTTACAGCGACGTTTAGACATGTGTTAGTGCAAACGGAAGGCGGTTCTGAGGCGATCCGTGACTGTTGATAATATTTGTATTTATTACTACACATTTGTATTTATTACTACACAGAAATGAAAGAATAGTCAAAATACTGGGTTTCATCTGGAGGTATACGTGTTTCGAAGATGGTGAGGATGCTTCCCATTGCCCGGAAAGGTCATAGGCATTGTTTTTTGGAATTCACAAGGCATTACCTCCATCGACTGGTTTGAAAAGGGAAAAACGATCATAGGAGGGTATTATGCTGGATTATTGTTCAAATTTTATGAAAAGTTGGCAAAAAAGCCCCCATTTGCGTCCATCCTATTTTCACCCTCCGGCCCCCTCCGACTTATTTCTCTTTTCAAACATGAAGAAATGTTTGCCCGGAAAGGATTTCATGTCAAATGGAGCCGAAACAGAGAACAATTTTATAGTTCGACAAGTCGTACTTTTTGGAAAGCATGAAAAAGTCAAAAACCTTGAACCAATTCTATCGAGTGGAAAGGACACTACGTTGAAAAACAAATCGATTTTCTATAATAAAAAATATATTACTCTTAAAATGTATGAAGTTTTCACTCTATCCTCGAATACTCATGCCCTCTTGTTGTAAAAGAGCACTTTTCAATGTAAATAAATTTCTTGGTGAAATCTGATATATCGTATAATATTTCACTCCTATATATTCCACTATACTTTCACAATTCACCTTGATGATCTTGAAGTGGGAATTAATATAGAACGAGGTGTACGGCAGGGTGACGCAATATCGCCTATTCTTTTCTCGGCTGGCCTTGAAGAAGTATTCCGTAAACTGGATTGGGAACAGGATGGGGTAAAGATCAATGGTGCAAACTTAAACCATCTTAGATTTGCAGATGATATTATTCTCATTTCACAAGACCCAGAGGAGCTGCAAAGACGCATACAAGAACTGCAAAGGGCTGGCGAACCATTTGGCTTGAAAATAAACCTGAAAAAGAGTCAGGTTATGTTCAATAACTTCGCTCAGGACAGAAGAATTTCAGTTTTAGGAAGGGATTTAGAGATTGTGGACAGCTTTGTATATCTTGGGCAGAGGATTTCCATGGAGGGGAATACCGCCCGGGAGGTGGAACGGCGTGTTAAATGTGGCTGGCAGGCATTTGGTAGGCTCAACATAGTGTTTAAGAGCAGACTCCCACTTTGCCTGAAAAGAAAAGTATTCGATCAGTGCGTTCTACCCGTTATGACATACGGAAGTGAAACCTGGACACTCACATCGCAATCAATTCAAAAACTTCGGGTGGCACAGAGGGGAATGGAAATATGTATGCTTGGCATTACAAGACGAGACAGAAAGTCCTGCGCATGGATCAGGGAACAAACAAAAGTCTGTGACATCATTGGAAGAGTAAAACAGTTGAAATGGAGATGGGCAGGCCATATAGCGAGGCGATGGGACGACAGATGGACCAAGGCAATCCTGGAGTGGATACCGCTTGATCCCAAACGTCCGCGAAGAAGACCGAAAGCACGATGGACTGATGACATCGTTAAGTATATTGGACCCGAGTGGCAGAGGAAAGCCCAGGACCGTGAAGGTTGGAAGCATGCTGAAGAGGCCTTCATCCTGCAGTGGATCGATACGGGCTGATGATGATGATGATGATGATTTCACTCCATATTAATTTAATAACTATTATTCAGCCATAAGGTATAAAGGTGAAAAAATGGCTGAATTTTAATTATGCAATATGTAAGCTGATACAAAATGTTTACCCTGTTATATTAATAACACTAATAGCAAAAAAATAATAGTGCACTAGAATACTTTATTATTCGTATGAACCTATGTCAATTTTAATTTTGTTGCTTAAATTCAACAATTTCCGCTGATGTTTAAAGTAGTTATGTATTATTTTTAAATAAAAATTTTTAAAAGTCCTATCATTCAGTATTTATTTAAAAAAGGTATTTTTCGTTAGAAAATGCATACGGACATGATAAATGTATTAAAAAACGCTGCCCCTTGTTATGCAAGAATAAAAACTGGGTTGTTGAAATTAAACATAGTCGTACGAGCATCGCAAATAAAGCATGCTATTGGGTCTTTCAAATTGAGCAGTTTTTTTAATTCTTGAATAAAACACAGATAGCGTTGTGAATTTGACTAGGTCTCGTTTTATTATTTTATTCAGAAGTGTTATGTATGACATTTATAAAAATGGAGTCCCACAAATGCAACAACGTTTTAAAATTGTTGAATTATTTTATGAAAATGGGCGTTCAGTAAATAATGTTTTTAGAAAATTACGTAATATTTACGGTTTGCACAATCATCCATCTGAAAGCACTGTCAGTCGAATTGTTCAATAGTTTCAAGAAAATGGTTCGGTGAAAGATAACAGAAGAACAATATACAATCGTAGTGGGCCTTCATAAGAGCACATTGATTTGGTACGTGAAAGTCTTGCTGAAGACTCAGAAATTTCCATTAGTCGACATTTACAACAATTTGTAGTGAGTGAATCCACAACATATTTGTTTATATAACGTATTTTTTCTTTAAAAATCATCTTTTTAGATGAAGCACATAAACAAAATTGCCGCATTTAGAGAGAGAAAAATTCTCGATTGATTTATGAGAAACCCTTACATCCTAAACGAGTCACTCTTTGGTGTACATTATGGTTAGGCGGTGTAATTGCGCCATATTTCTTTCAGAATGCTACTGGGGAAGCTGTAACTGTGTATAGTGTTCAATATCGTGAGATGATAACTGGATTTTTGTGGGCTCAGTTGAATAATATTAATCTGGAGGATATGTGGTTCCAACAAGATGGCGCTACACCTCACTCTGTGGATGAAACAATTGATTTATTGAGAGAAACATTTCCTGAACGAGTTATTACAAGAAACGGTGATGTTAATTGGCCACCAAGATAATGTGATTTGACACTGTAAGACTATTTTTTTTGGGTTACGTGAAAAGTCAGGTCTATAAGAACAATCCACCATCGATTTCTGAACTAAAGGACGAACTTATTTGAGTCATTGTTGAGACAGAGCAAAGGTTATGCCAAAATGTCATCCAAAATTTTGACAAAACATGTCTGTGAAACTGCAAGAGGTAGTCATTTGCCAGATATTGTCGTTCGTATTTAAATATCATACATTATGCTTGAATTATCAATAAGAAGTTTTTTGAAATCAACGCAAATTCTGTATTTTATTCAAGAATTAATAAAACCTCTCAATTTGAAAGACACTTTATAAACGGCCGAAAAATTTCAAATGCCATAAATTATTAATAATGTATTCTTTATGATTTTAGAAGCCAGATAACTGAACATGTTTGGGATAGGTGAGTCTGTATGGATTGACATTTAAACTTTTTAACAAAGGAATGAGATTTTAAAAAACTGTGAACAAGATAGATGCTTTATTTGCTTTCATTTAAACAAAAGGCGTTCGAATGCATGTTTTTCAACAATAATGAATTATTTTAATAAGAAGAAAATCGATTTTAAGGGCCATTCGGTAACTATGAATTAAATATAGATTGGTCAATAACGACAGAGTCGAAACAGCAGCCTTCACAAGAATAGGTAGAAACTGGTGAAAGTGCCTTAAAGAATGGAAAAACTGTTCATTTCACCCAAGAAACTATGTGCCATTATTTGGGATACATGAAGAATTTTGATGCTTGATTTTCTTAAGAAATGTGAAGAAAATTAAAAAAAAAAGTCACTTTGCAGAATGAAAAGATTGTTCGTAAAACCAGCCAGTGAACCAGCTGCGAATGGTGTTTTGGCGAAAGCTAACTTGAATGAGTTGAACTACGAATTGGAATGTCCATTACATGGAACATCCACAATATTCAACCGATTTAGTCTTTTCTGACTTCATACTATTTTTACCAAATATCAAAAACTCCTCGATAGTGTAAATTTTAAGTTGAATGTAAAAGTTATTGCAACTGTATAAGGGTCTTTTGCGGTCCTTCCGAAAAGAAATTTCAGAGAAACAATATAATTATTATAGAAACATCGGACAAAGTGTAATAAAGCCATTGGAGAATATATTAAAATCCGGGTTTCCTTCGTAAAGGTAGAAAAGATAACTAAAATAACTAACTGAACTAAGCTGTAACTAATCGATTTTCATAATTTAAAAAATTAGCATTTCAGTTCCGAAATATTTTGCAGGTGGTCAAGGTAGTTCTTACTCTTCCAATAACTCTATAAATAATATTACATACCTTTATATCTTTCTGGCCAATAAATGTTTCCATATCAGAATATGGTATAATTGAGAAACTTAGATATAACTGTCCAACGACATTTATCGATATTCTAGCGATTTAAGATGTCACTCCATCTTAGTGAGATCATATGTCATCATTAACAAGATTAACAAGAATTATTGAGTCAAGAGCGTCTCGTTCATATGAATAGAGTCACGAATAAACGCTGCTGATGTAACAGTAGATGCATTTTCATTAGTATCCTCAAAAAATTAAAAGTTAATAATATCAAAAAATCATATGGCACACTACACTATGGTATTTATAAGGCCTCTGTAGGGGCTTTTTGTCTATTTAACGAGCATTTTCGTCAGACCAACATCGAAATTTTTGTTTATTCGCAAAACAATAAAAGCTTTTATTTTCTTTCAAAATAGCCGAGAGCTCAAAATCACGAGAGGAGAGTGCGTGAGTGAGTTGAAAGTTACACCTTAGCAGTTTCACGTTAAGAGTATGAATCAAGAGTTTTTCGTTGAAAGGTTAACGTTGAAAGTTCCAGTTATGACGATGAACAAAACACTATAGATTCTGTTGAATGGCTGCTGTCATTCTCACTATGTTTACATGTTCTTTTTCTATCAGAAAGCTTTTTTGTATGGCAAAACCAATTTGGATAACGGATCATTACGGTTTATTTTGAATTGATGACGAAATTACCTTTAAATTATCACAGAATAATCATTAGTTTTGTAATATGCCTCAACGGTGAACACATTTTGTGCACCGTTACACTGACTCGGGTTTACTAATATTATAATACTGCATATATAATGACGGTAGTCGCTTTAAGTTTACCGAACAAATGCATGAGAAATTTGATATTCGAAATGGCCTGTTTCTCCGCCACACCCTGTATAATCGAGATGTTAATCAAATCTTGATATGAATTATTTTTTTCTTCTTTAATTGGACCTCCCTTGTAACAAATCTGGACTGCCATGATATTAACATTTCTTTTGAATTGTTCTTTTTATGAAAAAGCTATAATTAAAAATTGTAAAAACGCGATTTGTTATGTTACGAGCCCACTCATATTTTAATGTAGATAGACGGCAGTTGAAACATTGATCATTTTTAAATATAGCCCAAGATATATTGCAGTTTGAGCTGCATAAAATAGGCGTGTCTAGTCGACAATCCACTAAAAATGATTTAGAAGGTATAAAGTTATAAAATTTAATAACAGAAATGAAAGTGAGGCCCACGTTACAGCATTCTATTGACAGTTGCATTATCATAAAACATGATTTGTATGAAGATTGGCATGCAGGAGAATGGATCTATTTCGTTTATGATAAAAATCATGGAGAAATTTTATTAAATGCGACTAATAAAATTTCTCTGTCATTACAAAATTATTTCATTTTAAATGGAGAAATTTTACTATTTTCGCATTTAAAAAAGATAAAAACTAAACATTCTACCAAACATATTCATACATGCACTTACGTTTTTTTTAATCCGATAGGTTTTATTGGATTGCCTATATTAGGGCCCCTTCAAATATCGACCACGATCGACGTCGCTTAACTTCAGTTATCTAGAACTAAAGTTTGATGCGAGGTGGTTCCCCTTGGTAAGTATAAGTATTATATGTGTTAAGTATAAAGTAAAATAATTATTATGATGTAAAATTGTTCAACGGAACAAAATATTTCTTACAATACAAATTTCATTTATTTTTTAATTTTTAAATATACTATAATATATAATATTTAAATATTCTACTAATTTTGTCCAAATGCTTAAGGTGTTGTAAATTACTGAAATTATTAGGGATATAATTTTTACTGAAAATATTTAATGAAAGAATTTATTGTAACGTCGTATATACAAAACATTATTAATATATAACATTAATACAATAAAGTGTAAATTTTGACAAAAAGTATTTCATTAAACAGTTGTAATGAATTTCCATCGACAAAATCCAAAAGTTTACTGAAAAAGTTATCTTCTCTAGAGAGAATATTAACAAAATATTTACCACTCATGGATTTATACATGGATACATTCTTTTATTCACGTTAGTGTGGTTTTAATACAAAAGCTGCGTTTCACAACTTCGAATTCTAAAGATTGTTCCAATAAGAGTGTCAGAATTTTGAAATGTAATAGCGGCAACAGTGCTTGAAGTCACTCATAGACTGCTATGAGTACATTGCGTTAATTCATCATAGAAAGATACACAATACACGATTGAGTTTTAGAACGGTTGGAAGGTGACCCCCCCACTTTTGGACAAAAATAATCTTTTCCGACGACGCGTACTTCTAGCTTAATCGGTTTGCGAAAAAACATAATTGCAAGATTTGACCCAATGAAATCACTCAAGTGATTCAAGAGTTATCTCTTCATCCCCAGAAAGTCACTATTTGGTGCGGTTTTTGGGCTGAAGGATTGATAGAATCTTAATTTTTTGAAGACTTTGGTGTGAAATCGTTAATAATGAACGCTATAGGAATATGCTAATAAAATATCTTTGGACTTTAGCCTGAACTGACCAATATAATATAATAAGCAAGGTTTTCTTTCAACAACACTATGCGAGTTATAACAGATCTCACCAGACAATCGATTTATTGCAACTAAAGTTTCCTGTACACGTTATTTCGGAAAATGGGTTTTTAGCCAACAAGAACATGCGATCTCTTGCAAATGCGAATGCCTTTGGATTATTTTTTGTAAGGTTTTATTAAATCTATAGTGTACAAAAACAAACCACCGAGAGGTTGGCATCTCCTGTAATCCAGCAGCTCGGAAGTCGACATGCATTTCAACAAGCAATATTGTAAAATCACACTCACAATCACTCAGTCACACATTTATTTATTACATCACACAGTTATTTATTACAAAAATTCCATTTTTTACAAATCCAAATTATTAATCATTCAAAACAAACTAAACCCCATTTGGAAATGTTTTTGTTTCTCATCAATGTTCCATCAATGATTATTCCATGCATATTATTTCGGTGATAAATCCAAAGATCACGCCACCTAGTCGATCGTCGCACCCGTATACTCTTCTAAATATTGCATTGTTTGAAAAGCTGTATGCGGCCTGGCGTTATCTTGCTGAAAAGTGAGATTTTGATGACATTGCAGATAGGGCCTAACAATGTTACTAGCGATATCTTGCTTCTCAAGTAGATAGCCTCCATACCATAATTGCTGGAGTGATAGCTATAATGCGGAAGTTAAATTTTGCCTATCACCTCGAAAACGTCTGACCGTTCTACAACCATCATAATCACCGAAACAGAATCTAAACCCATCACTAAAGCATTATGAGTTCCATTGTGGTCCCATTCAGTTCAAACTCTGTTCCATTATAAAACCATTTTTTGTATTGAAGATATGCTCTACAGGGAGTAAAATTTCAGATTGATTTAAATATGTATGCTGGATGTTGCCGTTTTTTTGTTTTTCATTATATTTTAGAACAAAACATAATATATATATATATATATATATATATATATATATATATATATATATATATATATATATATATATATATATATATATATATATATAATTATTTATAAGATTATCCTACTAATTCCCAAGTATTAAATCTTATTGTTGTTATAAATCTCCTTTTCTCTTAAAGCTTCGCTGGTCATACTGAAAGTATTGTATTGAAAATAATTGAGATTGCTAAACCACTACTTGATTTATACCTAATATTCCTTGAATAATCATTTATAAACTCTATGTTCCTGAAGCAAGTTTTTAGTCTGAGACGCGAGCCATATCGTTCCTTTTTTAGAACCCATGGTCTTCCTATTTTGTCCCTAGTTAGCATTTACACAGCTGTGACTACATTCTAATGAATACTGGCTGGAACTTGAAACTTTCACTTTCGCTACAGTACCTTGCCCCGTTAGATGTAATTTCCATTAATAGTTTACAAATAACAATACAAAGAACATGTGATATATTATTAAAATACCTTGTGGTAAAATATAAAGACAATACAAATCACATTTTGGAAGAAATGAGCGAGTATATGGTAAGAAAATAACTTTAAATCAATGTACAGTGTGATACGGTAAGACAACTCAACTAAATATATGGAAGTACATATAGGTAACAGACGTTCGTATAATTGCATACAGGAAAAAATTACATAAGGAAAATATTGAAAAAGTCAATAAAAATGGAAAAGGCAATATTAGCAAAGGCTGTAACATTATCCAGTAAATTTATTACTGATTAATTGCAATCCGATGTACAAATTTCTATATACCAGTTTCTGAAGCTTTATTCTTCCAACATTGTGAATATTCAGTATTCCTTGGCAACTATTATTGAAACTAGTCATTTCATGGTTCATAGAAAATCTTATTAACTTATTATTATATCTAAATATCAAGTCCCCGAGAAAGATTACTTAGTTAATAAGTTAATTATTCCACAAGTTCTACTCCAAGTTTAACAACCTTATCGATATATACAATAGTTACTTTTACACACTCCCCATTCTTAACTATGTTTTCTCTTTTATTAAAAGATTCATGAACTAACCATTTCATATAAAATAAAATATGATATTTAATAACGATCCCAAATGAGAAACATAATTTTAATTGTTTTTTTAATTTTAGATAATTTAATTAAAGTAATCAGTTAATTAACATAATTTAAATTAAAAATTAATTTTATTTTATAAATTATTCAATTATTATTTATTATTTTACATTATATTGATTGTAATTATTGCTAGTGATGTTATAATTCAAAATCAAAAGCGTTTCATAATCTGCAACTTGCGATTAGTAGAAAATAACACAGGCTATTAATTTAATAAACATATGTTTTTGTATATAACAGTGTCATAACATAAAATGAACTCAATAGACTGCGCAGTTAGCTCTAAGTGAAACATGGTTATAAATCTATTTGAATGAAGAAACGGTTGGAAACATGTTTCACTGTATATTAGTTAAATAATCTAATATATGTCTCGGTCTTGCGACCATAATCCACTAGCTTTAACAGCTAACTAAACCAATTTTTAGTTATGGGTTTAACTGTGTATGATTATAGTATGATTATAGTTGCAAAAATCAAATCGTATGTCAGACTAATAAACTAATAATAAGCTAATAAATAAACAAATAATAAGCTAATAAATAAACTACTAATAAGCTAATAAATAAACAAATAATAAGCTAATAAATAAACCACTAATAAGCTAATAAATAAACTAATAATAAGCTAATAAATAAACTAATACTAAGCCAATAAATAAACTAATAATAAGCTAATAAACTAATAAAATAATATAACTAATAATAAACTAATCATTTTCCAATCATTCCTTTCGTGAAATTATTTGATGATTAAATTAATTCATGCTCTTGATTAAATTTTAAAAAGGTGACCTATAAGTTAAGACCTTTTTGACTGATATTTTCAAATTAATCCATAAAATGTATTAAATAAAAATTCAGTATATTAATTAATTTATTTCTGATTATATTGTTATATGATAATTTGTATCTACTAAATAACGTCATCGTATTATTTATCACATATTGTTAACATTCCAATATATCTGCCTCCTAATTAATATAAGTGAAGTGCGTTGGTTAAAAGTATTCAAATAAGACCTGCAGAGAGAGATGTAATTGAATCTTGTAGTTAGGATATAATGTATAATCGAGGAAATTAAAAAAACCTATCTTTTATATTTTAAGTGCCAAATTGGAGATCAAGATAAAAGTTGGGCTCCTCATGTTTACTGGGTAAGTTGTCACGTAAATTGGATGCATCGTGCTATGGACGCATCGCAAGAAAAATTCCATGCAGTTTGCTGTCCCTATGTTGCGGAGAGAACCTACCGACCATGTAAGTGATTGTTACTTTAAGTGATGCAAAACTAAAAAAGGCATATTTATTGGACCTCAAATAAGAAAGCTTCTAGGTAATTTCTGTTTTCAAGAAAAATTAAATGAAAAGGAATTAAAAGAAAGGAAAATTAAAAGAAATTTCTGGTCCACAAAAAAATATGAAAACTATTAAAACCTCATAGATGAACTCTTGAAAGCCTATAAAATACTAGGTTGTCGCATGTCCTTAAAAATGCATTTTTTACACTCCCATTTGGAATTTTCCGGAAAACTTCAAGACGATGGAAGCAGATACCAGGGATGCTGGAACCCATCTATGTCAGGCGACTACTGCAGGTTTTTAAAAAGGGATGATGCTACAGAACACAAGAGGAAAAAGTGAAAGTTTTTGTCGCTGTATTACATCTCATGAAATATATTTTTATACACATAATTCTCAGTAATGTCTTTGTATAGATTTAACACGTTTTATATGTTTATATTAAATACATATAAAATTGAGTATGGTTGTGCCATTTTCTTGATTTAAATTCATACTATGTATACGTTGTATAAATAAAACAAAGTTATCTAATTTCCACTTATATTTGTCTCTTAAACATAACGCGTTTCGTTACACTGTAGTTTCTTCACATGGTTAACAAAGAACGAAATTTTATTGTGACAAATAGTAGGTACTAAGTAACCAAGTAATTTTACATGTTTTTTTCTGCGAATTCCCAGTACCCTTACTCAGACTGTTTTTTTGACATATTTAATGCGGAGAATGGTTGAAGTCTATAATTGGTCGTTAAGACATTTTGACATGCTTCGCGGTTACTAAGAGACAGTTGGATGCTTTGTTATTATATCTAAATTCCATCCATAAAAATATCATATTTACAGTCAAAATGGAGACCAACAGTTCAATAAACTTTTTGGACCTGACGATTTCTAAAAATTCGAATAAGCATTCGTTTTTGATTTTCCATAAATCTTCTCACACTGACATCACGAGTCACAATACATCCAACCACCCACAATGATATAAACGGGCAGCCTACAATTGCATGATTCATCGTTTAATCAATGTTCGTTTAAATCCAGACAAATACAATACAGAATTAAATTTAAATAAGCAAATTGCGGTTAACAACGGCCATCCAGTTTCAATAGCTGATTAAATAGTCTCCAAAAAACAGAAAAATAAAGCACTTTAGGAAGCCTACCTTAGGATTAAAATTAAAAAATTTGGATTTAAAACTCTTTCTTATTATAGACATATATCTGAGTATTTCTTCTCAGCTTCAAACTTTTCAGTCTTTCTGAAAAGAAAACTCAGCAAAATTAATACAAATGCAGCCTTTAAAACCAACAATTCTTTACGAAAAATTGAAAAAAAAATATAAACAAAAAACGGGGAAAGACAATAAATCAGGCGTCTATCAAATGAATTGCGGCTTATGCAATAAATTTTATATGGGGCAAACAAGTAGATCATTTAAAGTCAGAATCGCAGAACACAAGCGCAACTATCTAAATAATAAAATGGACTCAACATACGCGGAACATCTTATTAAAGAAAAACATACATTTAATAATGCTTATAAATTTTTTCCCAAAGAAAATAAGGGTACCAAACTGAATTTACTCTGATGTTTGGAAATAACCGTCACAAATTCACAGATGTCCTTAATGACTAAATAAACTTGAACCATTATCCGCTATTAAATATGGCACAAAAACAGTCTGAGTAAGGGTTCTGGGAATTCCCAGAAAAAAAAAACATGTAAAATTACTTGATTGCTTAGTACCTACTATTTCTCACAATACAATTTCATTCTTTGTCAACCATCCGAAGAAGCTACAGTGTAGCGAAACGCGTTATGTTTTAGAGAAAAATATATGTGAAAATTAGACAACTTTGTTTTATTTATGGTCGCTAAATTGTCCCAGTCACCGATGCGACCATCATCTTAATCTAACTAACTAACTGTTGATTGTAAAAATATGTCGCCTCCGTTTTTCCTCACCACCGACCCCTTCTAACAACCAAAACTGTACGTGTTACAATAATTAGCTTATCATATTCGGATTTAGAACTATAAAATACTTCATATACACCTATTTTCATCAATTTTACCTCAAAAAAACCTTTTACCTTTAAATTTGTTGACCTGTGTTATAGGATAGGTTTGCGGTCTCAAAAAATACTGTCAAAAACTGCACAAAAATTACCAGAAATTCAACCTCGAGTACACAACATTTAAAGTTTGTAATATAAAATAACTTTTACATATCCAGCAAGTACAACCAGTGGATAAACTCTGGATGTTTAATACAATTCGTGATTAAACAAGGTAGGTCCTTCTGATGTTGCTGTAGTAATTATAGTAATTCAGAAAAACATTTTATACGAAAATTGATATATTTGTCACTTTTAATAATTACTATATGCTCTATTATATTCTACAAATTAATAGTTCGTACCTCTTTTAATAAAAGAAAAATTCAAACTTAAGAGAAGAGAAATGTAAAGGTACTTATTGTATGTATTGATAAGGTTGATAGTTATAAACAAGAAATAAGAAAAATTCTATCAAAGGCTTTTTATTTAGATAAAATAATAAACTAGTGATATTTCTGCGAACCATGAAAACACTTGTTTCAATAATCATCGTCAGGGAGAGACTACCATTTGGCACTTGCTGAAAAATATTATTGATATTTCATACTGAAAATTTTAATGAAACAAAAAATGCTTAAAATTAGTTTTCACCGTTCACTTTTACATATCCTAGAAAAAGTTTTTATTAGGTGAGCTGTTTTGACACGATCAACTGGTAGTCGAAGGGCGTTCTGAAGAGTATTTCTCTGAATTAATAGTCTGGTTTTTAGGTAACACCTCATAATAAAAGATTCCTTTCCAGTCCATCCAAATACATAGCAAAACATTATTCGGATATAAAGTGGCTTTTGCGGTTGAAGAAGGAGCATCGTCGTATCTAAAAATTTCTATTCAAAAAATCTATCTATGATCTATATATTTCTATTCAAAAAATGTATGGTTTTCTTTACGTTTCAAAAGAGAATCGCAAATTCGCGAGAAATTCGGTCTATCAATTCGGACTATCGTATCTGGACTGTCATCCAGAACGTGGTGCATCGCTAAGATTAAAAATTGTTTTAGCGAAACTTTTCGAACCTCCTACGGAACGTGGAATTTGCTTACGGAATCATCAAGGACCCGTACACTGCACATATCTATTTTGCGCCTGCAAAATATTCTTGTCTTTTCGGAAATAAAAAAGCATAATATGTCGAAAATATAACTTATTTTCTGGTATTTTTAATGCTAAACAAAATTTAAAAAACAACCAAATATCATAATTTTTTCCAAAATGTTTACTGAAATTCCTTTTGTCAAGTATATACAATAATAATATACCAATAATATACAATATGGGGCTAAAAATGGGACGAACTTTTGTTTCAACCAAATATATAAACCCACATAAAAAATGGGTTGATGGTAGACCATCGACATCGATTTCAAAGCCGAATATTCACTGTCATAAGGTAACTGACTCCATAATCTTTCAATAATCTTTGTTTTTGAGGGTTTTTGATAAATATTACTAACGTGCCTCTATAATGAACACATTATTTGAATCTGCACCACATATGATATAGTCCAAACCTTGCAGCATACGACTTTTATTTATTACATTTGTTGATATATCCTATGCATATATGGAACTTTAATAGTCTGCAAGAGTCCGAAATAAAGTGGCTTGAGTTTATTATTTCCACGATAAGGGTAGGTACTGGTGCAGGATTGAAGGACTTACTGATTGATTTATTTCGAATAATAAAATTAAATAATTGTCATATTGAAAATTAATCTTTTTTTTTTGTTATAAAACTTGTATTCAAAGTTTTAAATAAAATTATGAACGAATTTATGGATCATTATCATAAATTATTTATTAAAATGTTAAATAATTATTACATAGACAATTTATTTTGATATTATATATATTATTATATTTCTTGAACCCCCTTGAAATCCATTAAAATCTATAAATACATTTCTAGAAACACTCAGCCAATAAAAAGTATCATGCAGTGTGCCATTAACAAAGTAATTGGTAAAAGTGGACGTATAATTAAGCATTCATTTTATATTGACATATATATCTCTCAATCTAAAGCAACTGTGATTTATATCAGTCTGTTTATAGAAATACTAATGGAATGAATGAATGGGAAAGAAAGGGCTATCACTCAGTTAAATATACGTTAGTGAAACTAAATAATAATTATATAAAAATAAATATATTCTCACCTGTATTAAACTATGTCTATTAAATTTATCACTTATTTAAATTTATATAAGTAGATAAATTTACTAGAAATAGTTCTTTTATATCATTACATGTATTTGATTAAATACACGGATTAATTATGATAATGTAAATATTAATAAATTATAATTAATTATTTAACATATTAAATAACTGAAACAGACTTAAAACATAACTTAAGATTTTTTAAAATTTAATCAGAATATCACAAAGTATACCAAAGTATATATGTACCACAAATATATATGATTTCTTAATAAAGTTGCCTCTCAAAAGATATCCAAAATACTGGCCTGAAATTTCATTCTATTGCGTTATCTGAAAAGTACGTAGGGATTTTGCATTAGTTGCTCTTTTATAGCTTGTAAACAAAAATCTAAGTAACATTAGTAATCTTTATTTACTTATTATTTCCTGTGGAATTTACAATGTTCACTTTCCAATTCATCTCGATTTGCCTTCAGTTAATCAAATTGATTCAAATTGAAAATGTTGATCGATAACTTACATTTACGCTACATTTTGTTTTTTTATTTCAAAAAGGACGAAAATGCTGTCGAAATAAAAAACAAGATTTGGACCATTTAAGGAGTGGTTTGGTCGATTCGGGGTCAGAGATTTTGACATGGAAGACTGATTTCGCTCTAACTCATTGTTCCTCAAATTGGGGATCGCAACCACTACGGGGGTATCGTTCAGGAATATGGGCGGTCGCAATGTGTTCAAAAAATAAGACCAGTATACGAAACATCATTTTATTAAAGTATTTTTAATTTAAAACAATTGTTAGAAAATTAAATATTACTAGGATAACAACGTAATGAAATAAACCTAAATAAAGTAATATCCAAAGTTATTTAAAATAATAATTTAATGCGAAATTTTCGTTTTGTGTTGCATCAATAAAAACTTTAAAGAATCCTTCGCCACTTTCACGACCAGGGATTGATTTGCGGAATAACATATTTTCTTTAATTGACCACTCGCATTCGCATCGGAAAAATACAAAAATTGCGCCAAGTTCGGTACGTTTGTTGACTCGTCGAAGTGGCAAAAAATTCACTTGATTTAACTTTTTCAATCATTTGATCGTAAACATCATTTGCCATTTCATTAATACGTCTCTATATTATGTTATTTGAAAGTGGAATAATTTTCAACTTTTTTGCTTTTTCCGGACTAATCATCATATTGACTATATCAAGGGCAGCGGCTAAAATGAGCTTTTCCGCAATCGTGTGAGGTTTAGACTCCTTGGCCACTCTTAATGTTACTAAATAGATGCTTGAAGTGCTGCGGTCTCATAACGGCTTAATTTGTTACTAGCAGTTTATTAATTTTTCAAGACGACTGATTTACGCTCGAAAAATTCTGATGGTTTGTTTTGTAAATACGTAATTATGTAGTTATGTAATTATGCATGAAACTTTTATGCTCTCCGCGAACAGAACTTGATAACAAACAACATATTGCGGCTTGTCATTCAAGGTAATAAATTCATATTTTAAATATGCTTCATTATACCATCTGGTCTTTTTCTTTGCTGTTTTATCAGATTTAGACGGAGCATTTCGTTTTGTTGCAAATTTGTCCATTTTATGTAATATTATTAATTTATTTTATTACCACATTAGTATTAATTTATTTAACACTGAGTAAGAGAAGAAATCGTAGTATTTAACCCTGGGTGAACAAAGAAATCGCAGTTCTTGTTTACGTAAAAACGTAATTAAGAATGAAACTCTTCGTCTTGTTCCTTTGTTTTTATTATCAAAGCGCATACGTTGTACGAACCTGCCTAAGCGCACTCGGAACGAATGATCCATCTCACATGCGTGGGCGCTTCATTGTACAAGTACAGGCCACAGGTTCGAACTGGTAAAAGTAATATAAGAACAAAGGGTTACACAAGTCTTGTAGTTCGGTATTTGTGACTGTGTGCGGTATTTCGGTGTAAGTCTATCGTCCCATTTACATATACATCCGTCATTCACGATTCGTCAGTTAAGACAAAGACAAATAGATGATTCGTTTTTTTTCGCGAAGGGGGAATCGTTTGATAAACGTGAAATTATCATATTATAGTGAGGGGGTCGCAAAGGACACAATTATGATGAACGTTAGGACTTTGTTCTCGAACTTTTGTAATATTTTAATATTGGAGCTACTCGCACAGTTGAATGACGATAAATAGTCCAGACGATAAATATTCCAGATAGGTTTAATGAAGGCTTTATAAAATAATAATTTATTGTTTAAAATAAACTGTGATTTTATGTTCAACGTTAAATATATTTCGCTGAATTTAAATCCAACTTGTTTTTTCTTGTTGAAACTGTTTTTTTTTTTCTACATGAGTCGTCTATCCAATGTCATGCTTACAAATTTTACGTCGTCAATTTGTGTTAGCACTGTCAGCTATTTAGACTGATGGGTGTACATGTATCCCTCTTTAACGTGAATGTCACTTATACAGATTTTGTTATTTTTGTCCTCCATTCTTTCAAAGTGGAACTTCTAATATATGAACCTCTTTAAGTTCCTGAAATAAATTTTTAGTCTGAGAAGCGAGCCATATCTTTCCTTTTTTAGACCCCCTGTTCTTCCTATTCTGTCTCTAGTTCGCATTTGCACAGGGTCTCTCATATTTCCCCTGATTGATTATTGAGAATTATATATAATATAGCGAGATATAATTATATCTCGCCCCTCCCAATATCATATTCCCCCTGATTGATTGAGAAGTATATCCGTTAGATGTTATTTACATAAATAGCTTACAAATAACAATACAAACAACAGGTGATATATTACAGCGAATTCGAATCCTTTGGAACATTTACAATAAGAACGGAAAAGGGAATTACCCTCATAGCCTATTTGATTGGCCACATTTTGCAAAAAAAATGGCCTAGTATATATGGTAAGAAAATAACTGCAAAAATGCACCGAGGAATATAAAATTAGCGACAAAATTAATGAATTTTAATCTTTACGATTCTTCATAAATCACGATACTGACAAAAGGACGAATGGTCGCCATATTACCCAGTACGTTGTAAAACTTTGATAAACGTTAAAATAACATATTGTAGTGAGGGGGCCGTAATGTTTTTTACTTACATTTTTTGGCTATTTAGTGGCTCGCGATACTAAAAAGGTTGAGACACGATAATTTAACCTTTAAGCATTAATGTTGTCCATTACGCATTTGTGTCGGATGAAATAAAGGCTAATAAAGATTCATGTTCCCCGGTCTGAGAATTAGAGAAAAGTTAAATATTGGCAATTTGGCTCTTTTTGACATTCTGAAAAAAAAAAGGTTTACGGCTGCCGATACGATGTGTGGGTCCTTCACAAACTAGTGAGCGATATCTGCTGGATGGAAGCTCTTCCTGTGATCTTTTGCTGAAAAAAAAAACTAAAACTCCATTTTTGAAGCTGATATTAAATAGTGATGAAAAGTGGATTGTGTATCACAACGTACAATGAAAACTATCATGGGGGTTGCTATCTATTCCGTCCCAGCTTATATTGCTTAAATGATAAATCTTTTAAAACAAAAGAAGAGGTTAAAACAATATTTTGAAATTTTTTGGCCATAAAGCTGCAAATTATTGGCAAGAAGGTATTATAAACCTACCACTATGTTGGCAAAAAGTTTTAAATAATAATTACATAATAGACTTAATAAATATTTACATAAAATATTTGCGTTTCTTTTTCTCTTAAAAAATCCCTACTCTAACTCTTCAGACAACACGATACTTTATGCGTGTTTTGACTTGTAAATCAACAGAGAATTGTAAAAGGTAAATCAACTCACGTTTTTAAGTCGATTACCGTAAAAAAGTTCATAATCTATTGCTGATTTAAACTAAATAATTCACTTGAATAAATCTGATTAATTTTAATGCTATCGTTTCAGTATTCAAATCTTCATTGATCATGTTCGTACACATGATATAAATGTTTGGTTTCAGATTATAATCTATATTTGTCTTAACAAATATTCCATTTTCCAAAAGTTTAGCCATTAAAAGCAGTTTTTTAATAAAATTAATTTTAGCTCAATTAATTTTTAAAATTCGAGATAATTTATAATAAATTTTGAAGCCTTCTATGAGCCATCTGTTCGGTGTCATGCCAATACTAGTTTTTGTATTTAGTGACGACAAAACCATTACACATTATTTTAGCCTGGTTTAGATTATTGGAGCCATTTAAGTAATGCAACTGTTAACGGGAACTGCCAAAGGCTCATAATATAACGTTTGCACTGTAGAGATTTTTTTTTTCGATTGCCTAATTTATATTGTTTATATTGTTTTGCCCGTTTTATATTGTTTAAATTCGTTTAGTTTAAGAGCATATAACTTAAATTCGTGTCAACTTTATTAGAAATTGGTGTACGTCTAAAATTGCACTAACTATACAACAAAACATTTGTTAAAAACCTGTATTCTACTGCTACATACTCCGTTATTTCCCAAAGGTTTAGCAATCTAAGTATAGATTTTTTTGATCGTGATCTTTAAAAATATCAATTTTTCATCCTAGTTAAAGCAACTTCCACCCTGCAGGAAACAGACCGGTACTGTCGAGAAGTTCAATATTGTATTTCTCGACATTATCTGTTTGCCAAGTTTGTGATAGTGTCGTAGCACTCTAGAAAATTGTGGTTTATTTAATTTTCTAGATAATCTGTGAGTACTAATTTGTAACAATGGTTCTGCCAAGGTTTTACTTAACTTTCCACTTCACATATTTTTCTACCTCATTACTTTAAAAAGTCGTTTGCTTTACTATACTTTCAATCATAAACATTATAAACATTAATTTAACAAGTTAAATTCAAATGTTGAATTGACATTAGATAAAAAGAATGCTTTATAGATTAATTAAAATTATTATTTTTAATGAATATGTATTTCTGAACTATTTAAAATATATTCAGATTTTAAAAGAATATTGAAATACCTTAAATATTTAAGTTAAATATTGAAGTAAAAACTATTAAACTCTTTTGTGCACACAAAAAAAAGCCGATTAAAAAACTGATTTGTTTAAAAAACTTTTAGAATATTTTGCCTTACAGTTTCTAATGAATATAAATTTATTTTTAAGTTTAATAAACCATAAATGGCTAATATATCAAACTATCATGCTCGAGCGTACACGCTTTGTAATAAATTGTATACGTAATTGTACACAACCGAAAAAAGGCATAAGTAAGCATGGCGTACTGGCTAAAAAGAATTTTCATCCTCTTAAAAAGTCGGCGACCTTAAAAACTGCCACTTTGCCTGCAAAGACGCAGGCCATGATCACCACAACTTGAACGACTAATGAAAAGCTGGAATCAGCTGCAGGGAATATTGTTGTAATGTTGAAACTACATGTACACCGCTAATTATTAAAAAAAAGAAAATTTATGTAGATTACCTGCTCAATTAGCAAAAACTGAATTTTGGTAATACCTCAAGATTATCTCATAATCACCAAACTATCCAAAGATAGGAGCTACCCTTATTACACTCACTTTTTTTATACAGAATCAATAAAACAGGTACTAAAATCAAAGGCCTTCCATCCTGTCAACGTTGAGCGGCGAACAGTAAAGTTCACATCACGGGTGATTGTTCTCTCAGAGGAACATCCTTATTACCCTCCTCATCGTGCGTCAGTCAAACTAATCTCTGCCAAGTCAAGCTAATCTCTGCCAACTACCGTAGCATTCACACCGTAAACTTCTAATGCTCCTTTCACCCACAACGGTTTTGGACGTATGTTAAAAAACCATACGACAATTCATTGTGACGTACTTGTTTTTACTCTCAACGATTTATTGCCCTTGTTTGATTTATTAACCTATCTTGCCGTCATTAAAATTATACCGTGTTTCAATGAATCAGGGAAAAATTATTGCGCTATGCTTAATTCTCTGTTGTAAAGGACGCAACTCTAATCGACTTCTTTAGGTGTATCCGATCAATCAAACGAGAGCAAGTTGGCATCATATACAGTTGGCTTTTTGAAGAACTAAAGGTTGCTGGAAATTATTTTCTAGGGGTTTTCGACGTCACAATACAAAAATGAGAAATTAGAATTCAACCTGTTGAAATGTTGGCTGTGACATTGAGGTTAGTTAAAATAATATAATACATTTGTTTATATGCATGTATCAGTTTATTTCTTATTATGAACATCAGTTAATTTTATGCATGCAAATTTAAAGAACATTATATTTATTTTGTTAAAAACGTTTTATATTATATTTAACTAGAACGAACGAACGAGTACAATTATTACAAAGAACTGAAGTTTGCAGTATCGATTGTTGAAGATCCTAAAAAAATGGGGTTGAAGTGTTCCTGGCAAAGCCTATTTCACACGTAAACCAAAAAGAAAGAAAGCTGGATAATAGTGAAATTTTGATAATACTGGATCGCTGAATTTGATGAGAATGAATGGGGCTGAGATATGTTAGTAGGGGGCTATGGCGGTTAATAGGACTGTGCCAACAATTGTGGAGAAGGCTGACATGAAACCGTCTTTTTGTTTTGGTTTATATTTTCAATAACTTATACAATGCTTATTTAGAATTCAAGCGTTTCGTTTTCACCATATTTACCCAAATGAGGCAAACATTTGTGGTAGAAAGGTAGTTAAGTATTAAGTTTTGCTGCTTCCAATACCTTTAAAATTTTTAGTCCAACCTCATCAATTTTTGCGGTGTTTTCTGAATCTAGAAGAGGCTTCTTTTGCTGTTTGATTAATTGCCTTTCTAGTGGCTGAACCGGTAAGGAGAGTATTGAAGAACCGGTATCTTTAACACTCTCCTCACCTTTATCATCATCAAAGATGTCAACTTTTATTCTATCTTTATACAATTTCTTTTAAAAATGAAGCTGAATGTTGAAGACATATTCCTTAGGATTTTTTCTTGTGGATCTACCTGCTTTGTTTTATTGATCTTTGCCTTGTTAGGCTCCGCGAAAGATTTGTGCATCTCTTTATGATGTCCTTACCGAAAAATAAATAAATAAAATAATTAGTTAAGCCAAAACCCTATAAAATTATTTTCTCATGTTTTATTCCTTATATGCGTAAATAAATTATGTAATTAGCATTTAATCAATTGACACAGTCATGATAACTTATTTTTTTCGTTTACTTCGCACGTGGTTGTACTTTTACTGACCTATACTACACTTACAAAATTGGAATTTCTACTCCTCGTAAGATAGTTCAAGATGTATTCACAGCTATCTGGACCATTATGCGACTGGACTGTACACATACTTTCAAAAAAGAGCTATGGGAATCTATCGCTTCACATTGAGGTTATATTGTTTCACATGAAGCAAATGCAAATTTCCTCCGCTGCATAGGAGAAGTAGACGACAAATACGTCTTACTTGCACATTTATTTTCCAGTGGATCAATGTATTTCAACAATAAAAATTATTACTATGTGGTTCTAATAGGACCGGCAAACTTCAGATACAAATTTGTCTTTATTAACGTTGGAAGATATGGTAAAGGTTATGACGCTTCTATATTAAAGAAATACAATCTACGGCAATCAATAGAAAGAAAGGCGCAACAACTACTAGAAAACAAGTGTCTCTCAGGAATGTAAAGTCGAAAAGTTCCATACATAGGAGATGAGGCATTTGGATTACAAAAATATTTCTTACTACGTATTTACTACGTTGAATGTACTATTGACATCTTCAGTAATAAATGGCGAGTGTTGCATCGGTCTATTAATGTACAGGCAGATTTTGTAGTCGATATTGTCAAATCCTGCATTGTGTTACATAATTTTGCGAGAGAGATGGATTTTTGATTGGGGATACTACATTAATTACGTGTTTGGTAAAGTGTAAGTAAAAAATTTGTTTGTGCCACAAGATAATATATTATGAGGTGGTCTAACAGAAATTAGTATTAGAAATATACTTTGTACGTATTTTATATCAAGTTTCGGAAGCCTACCTTGGAAAATGTCAAAGATTTCAAAATCTGGTTTTAATTTCAGGCTAACTTCACGCAAAAAACTTCCTGTTGCGATCATGTTTTTAAAAACATTTAGGGCTTTATCTCACAATTCTAATCTAGCTTTAATTAAAAAAAAATAGAACTTCAGCATTCAGAATGGCACGATCACAGTGTCGTGCCGTTGCGGTTCTGTATGAAAAAAGGTCTCACTCACCTCTTCACTCCACTGATGGAATGTGGACGTACGTCTTTTTAATGTAAGTCCAAAATCGTTGTGTGTGAAGGAAGGGTAAGGCTGCACTGTCTCATTGATGGGTCAACATTCTTTACAAGAAGCTTTCAAAGAGTAATCTGTGCCAAAATTTTCTTGCAGGATCTTTCAACCCATTTTCGTGTAGAGATCTTTGAATTTAATTCTTCCAAGAATCTAGGGTGTCTTAGATGTTAACCACTTTTCAAACTTGAAGCAACTCTTGGCGCAACTGCAATTCCACTTTACTCTGCAGACCTCTGATGGGATTTAAGGCAATTTTCCTGAAAGTCATCTCTTAGAACGCTAATTTACTCTGGAACACGCAGGAGGAACTTAATTACTTACTGACTCTCATCCATTTCAACATCCAATTCTACAAGTATATCGTGATAACACGACCATTGATCGTAGTAGTGGCCTACATCAAGAGACATTCGGCATTATCCACTTCTAAATTAAAAATTTGGTAATTTGTAAGTCACATACGTAATCATCGCGCTCGAAGATTAACCGTACTTTATAACCTTCATGGAGAAGCGAAGTTCGGACACCTGTCACTCGTTGACTATATTACTCTAATTTATCGCCAAGATCATAGGCGATGACTTCAATGCTCTGGAGATGTTACACGATGTATGCCCGAAGTAAGTCTCCAGAGTACCGATAATAACTCGATAACATCGATAATAAACCAATAATAACTCGATAAATATCAAAAAAATATTAGTCGAGTGGATAATATAGTGGTCCTTTAGGAGCTCAACTTAAATTATCTTTCAGTTCTCCTAGAACTAGCAAAGGTACCAGATAAAACTCTTAAGATAATTTCACTTTCTCTTAAAAGAAACTTTAAAACCCAAAAAGTTTCTCTGGAAAGAACGTTTCTCTTTAAGAGAAGTTATTTTTCTCTTAAAATTTAATAGTGTCTATTATTAGAAGATTTACACACAGAAAAACTCTAAAACGTGACGGTCTCATAGTCAGGCAACTTCAAAAACTTATTTTTTAAGTAGATCGCTGAGATAATGATATCGCAAACTTAATAGTCATACTGCACTAGAAAATATTCTAAACTCACACAGATTCCCAAATAGAGTAGGAGAAGCTTCCCTTCAGAAGAGAGGCCAATAAGCCTGATCAATATCATTTCCAAGATACGCTGTTGATGACTAAACTGACAGAAAAAAGTTCATCTCAGTAGAGCAGTTCAGGTCCGGTACGGGACATTTGTCAGGTGGTCATTCAACTTTCGGTAAGTTATAGTAGAGTGAGCTTCATTGTAAGACTATTGATTTAGGCTCCCCTCAGGACCTAATTATACTTATCAGTTCCTTTCTGGAAGGTAGATCCTACCAAGTAAAATTGAAGTCGGTCTTTTCCATGAAGGCCCATTTATTTTCCATGAGTCAGGCGTTTCCTAGATTTCCCGCCTTGTTAAATGCTAACGTTAAATGCACTGTTTTGGCAAATGGTACATGCTTTTATGCCACATTACGTGCTGTCATGTCCGCATTATGTAACAAACTGCAAGGGCAGCTCACTCTGACTATAATATTTCGTTTCTTTCTATGGTGCTATAGCATGTCAGTGAGCCTTGACATCTTTCAACCGCGTATAACCGGATCGATCTCCAGTAGTTCTTCAGCAACTCTTTTTACATTATCTTGTTTCTCTTTTTGTGTTACCCATTTTGTGTTATGTAATAGTACAATATTAAAGACTAATGTAACAGGCTCAGTTCGCAGTTGTATAGTCATACCAGTGCTTCATTGGTGAGGTCGTGGATCTATTGCAGGGAGCCTCTGAAGCATACGTTGGGGCATTCCAAGGCAAGGTGGGCAATAGATTGCTCTTCAGCGCTGCACTTACTGCATCTCGGGGTCTCCACGGCTCTCCATCGCGGTAGGCTCTGGTTGCAGATTCCGTGACCTGTTCGGATGCTGTTTAAGTTGCACCACAGTCTTCTAGAGAGTATAAACCCTGGTGGTTTGATTGTTGGGTCCGATAGCAGATGAGAGTTTGTGCTGTTTCGTTCTCTCCATTGCAATACCGAGTGTTCATTGCCGTGGAAGTCTATCAGCTGGTTGGCGGTTGCCGCGGACCGGTGTCTGGACTTCAATGTTTGTTGTTTATGTTTAAGAGGAGCATAAGAATATTTGAAGTATAAGTAACTTTGTTACCCTTCCTAACAGGATTTTTGATATCTCCTGAGATATTATTGTTCATGAGATATTGTTATCTTGTTGTTATCATCCTGAGATATTGTTATTTGCAGCTAGTTTGTTTCCCAGGTGCGTAAATACCTTCACAACTTCAATATTATCATTGCGGATTATCCAGTTATGTTCTCTTTATGGATTGGTTCTTCCATTATCTTTGTTCTGCTTATATCTATTTCGAGATTGGCTCTGTTTGGTCCCACTTTTATTTCACATTAGCTCTAGCTTTCTCAGCTAGCTCTCTTACTATTTTTTCGATCATGCTTTTCTTTTTTTATCATTGTCCCATTTACGGCTGTGATTGTTTCGCTGATGGTTTTATCGAAAACCTGCTCAGATCTCAAATAGAACCATTCTTGGAAATTTAGTACTGTTTTAGAAATCTAATAAGCTTAGCTGGTATTCCTATTTCATACATGACTTTATATACACTGCTCTTTGAAAGCCGTCGTACAGTTGTCTGAAATCTATGAACATCTGGAATAAACTCGTATCGAATTCGATTGTTTTTCCCTTTATTTGATGGACTGTGAATAATTAATTTATTGTTGAGCGTTCCCTTGTAAACTTTGCCTGATATTCGTCCCTTCCTTCTTCGATATATAGTACTATCCTCTGCCTTACTATGTTTATTAGAACTATATACGTTGTGCAAAGTAATGATATGCCACGATAGTTCTCGCATTTCAGTTTATCTCCTTTTTTATGAATCAGGCATTTTACCGTCTGCTGCTTCTCTGCAGGCATTTGCTCCTTATTCCAGATGTTAACTAATAACTAATGAATAGACTGAGATAATATTAACTACAAAATGCAGTACAATAAGCCCTTTTAGGTAGCTTAGGCTGCTGGTTGATAAAGACCCTAATATTTGCCGACAAAAAGCAACTTATGTAACCCTGCAATCACACAAATCAATGGTTTGTTTATCACTAAACTATAACAATAACGTGCCATTTCTACCAACTTAATTGCCAGTAACTGTCAATTTAGCACTACCAAAAACTGGACTTGGCTATATGATTCAAATGAATCAGTTTATAAGTTACGAATTGTAATGCTTTTCTTAGAGTCTTTAAAAGTAGTTTATTCCTTAATATTTTGTAAAAATCCTGGAAAATCTAGATATTCTACTAAATGTCTCAGTAAAAATTAGCCAATTAGTTAGGTGTTAGGTGACCAATTATTTCACCATTATATGTTATAACCATCAATCTATATATTAGGTCACATTATATCGCCGATCTCGACTTACTCGATCTTATTGCTATATTTTAACTAGTATGTTCTTGTAAATTCATTCACCTGTTATATAGAAACGGTGTGTAGTCACATAAATATAAATTCCAACATCTGCAAAGCAAGACTTACGTGAAAAGTACAAAAGTCATGTTATGATACACTTGATTATCAAAGTGTTAAGATTGAAAATATATAGCCATACCCAAGTGTTTTTTTAAACCGGTCACAATAAATTTCGAGGAATTCAGGAAATTTAATTAGATTTTATTAAATGATAGATTCTTAATAATGAAGTTTGAGTCTGTCTCCTTATTAATTATTATGAGGGCTTTGAATGAGGAGATTTGACAAAATGATAAAAATTAAACGAAATTCATAAATAATACTAAACTATATTTGCATCATATATATCCAGTAACATCCTACCACATTAATCTGTTTAATCTCTCCATGTCAATATAAGGACATCTAAAAGTTTCACCGATGGTGGATGGATGGATGGATAATGTTCCTAATTAATTCCGGGTGTCGATCCGTTCGTTCTGTGAAAAGTCACTAGTTGGACTCTTCAGTCAAAGCTGACTACACTTGAAAATACCTAGGTAGATTTTGGAGGAACGACGTGACTATTCACAGAACAAACGGATCGACACCAGAAATATATATATATATATATAGAACCGCGTTTTAGATTTGTAAAATGTCGACGTTTTGGCTTCCACTTTGAACTCATTATCAAGAAAATCTAGTTGATTTGCTCTAAGGCCTCAATATGTCTAATCCAGAGAGGTCACAACTAGTAAAGAACGTGGTCTTCTTATTTATTCTTCCTGGATAGTAACCCGAAGGCCCTGACCTGTATTCTCTGATTTTTTCCGGATGTCGCGTTTATCCGGAGGGTTTATTTGCCGTTCTTTACGTAAGAATGTGATGACCGACGTGAGTGGTCACTCTGGGGCAACGGTCGGCAATGAAGTTGCCGTGGCTCTTATTAGCGGATTGTCCGAAAGGGACGCCGTCGCTAGGAATTTGTCCAGTAGTCTGAACAGGAACGTCTGAAGCTCTGAAATGTCTGTCTCCTGGTGGATTTGCGCGTTCCTTACAAACCAGGGAGCGTTTACTATTGTGCGAAGCGCACGTAATAGAAAAGACTGGAGTCCTTTAGTCGATGAAGTTGAGAGGAACGGGTACCAGGCCGAATGTCCGTAGATAAGGACTGATCTGACCATGAACTTATACAGGGTTAGTTGGTTGTCGAGCTTACTTCTTCGATTGATTAGGGGGTACAGCATACGGAGCATTCCGTATGCTTTCCCAGTAGCTTTCTTGAGGTGCGAAGACCACGTAAGGGCTTTGTCAAACTCAAGTTCCAGATAGTGAGCCGTTTTGGCCCACTTGATCGGGACTACGTGAATGAGGATATTCTGACGAATTATCGGCCATCCTTGGGTGAAAAAGACATCCTGAGTTTTGCTGTGATTGATTGCTAGTCGCCATTCGACTAGCCATCTCGAGGTTTTCAGCGTCTGCCTATGCAACCTGGATGTAATCACCCAGGGCGCGTGGGCGGACGTATAGAAAGCTGTATCATCAGAATAAAATGCAGTCTACACGTGCCGAATCTTTGGAAGGTCCACCATGTAGACATTGAAGATTACGGGAGCAAGAGGGGAACCTTGAGGTACTCCCGCTTCGATTGAGGTACTCCCGGACCATCGACGAGCACTTGGAAAGTGCGTCCAGGCAGAAATAATTTCCAACAGCCTGACTAGGTCGGTTGGTATGCCGAGTCTGACAATCTTGAATATGAGTCCGAGATGCCAGACTCTGTCGAATGCTTGCGAGAGGTCTAGAAAGACAGCTCCCGTATGACGCCTTCTGTCGAATCTCTGCCAGAGTTCAGGGTCGCCAGTCAAGTGATAGCGTCCGCCGAGCCGTTTTTTTATACGAATCTTCTCTTGTACCTCGAACGGGATGTCCAAGGTAGTTTAAGTTGATTCTGTAGAGGTTTTAGTAACCACTTGTGTGGCTTCTATTATGCCATGAGTTAATTTTTTGACCGCATCTTCAAGCTGCTGAACTTTACCAATACGCGGGTTTGGCCCGCTGTCCTGCAAATGCTGCTGAAAAATGCTCCAACAGATATTAGTCTTCTTTCTCGGCGGGAAGGTATCCACCTTGGTGCCGATTGTTAGCACTACCGGGTAATGATCCGAGGTAAGCTCATGGACAACCTGGACTTCGCATTGATTCGTTAGATTCTTTACGATAAATAAATCTAAGAAGCTGCGGAAGCGGGATGGTTTGTCTGGAACAAGGAGGTTCAGCCCGTATCTTTCTGCCAAAGATACTGATGCCTTGTCATCAGATCCGAAACACCACGATCAGTTATGGGCATTGTAATCTCCTCCAATCATGAATAGAGCGTTGTTATTCAGGAGCCTGCCAACTTCACCTGAATCGAAGTCGTGGCAAGCTCTCTGGTACCATGAGGATAGGTTGACCAAATACCTTCCAGAGCCACCTGCACAGACATGACTTCTGAGAAAGTAAGGCCCGTCGGAGGCAGCAGGTTGTGTCTGATTCCTCTCTTCACGAGAATCATCAGACCGCCCCCCGCTCCGCCGGGCCTGTCCTCCCTGTAACAGAAGAAGTTCCTCACACCAAACCGTTCGCTCGGTTTAAGGAAGGTCTCCTGTATCAGAGCCACGTCTATGCTGTGATCTTCCAGAAACACCGCGAGTTCCAATTTTTTCCCGTTCAGAGAATTGGAATTCCATGTTACAACCTGCAACGAAATTTTATTATTCATTGCTGGTTTGGAACATGGCTAGTGCAGCATTTAGCTGCTCTTGGACTATAGCAGCCATCTGCTGCATCATTTGCTCCATCATTGCCGTGAAGTTCGGTAACTGAATTCTTGTAGCCTCCATCCTAGGAGCGGGCATTGGGGGAGCAACCGGCGCGGAAGCCGGTTGTTTTATTATTGTTTTGTATCTCCCAAACGGAAGTTGGGGGTGGATTTTTTTGCGGAGGTTTAGATGGAGTATTCGATTGACTTTTCTCTACCTCGCCCTTGTTCGGGGGTCTTTGGAGACAAACTTTGGAGTTGGCCGGGTGCGAACCTGCACAGTTTTAGCCAGAGCGTTCTTCTGCTTTTTGCATTCTTTTGAAGCGTGATTGGCCGCACACTTCATGCATTTGGGGGGCACGTGGCATTTCTTTGCCGTGTGCCCGAAGACGTGGCAGTTGTAACACTGCGAGGTCTCCCCATTGGACTTGATATTTTCCACCTTTATCTTCTAGTGGACCAGGCACTTGATGTTATGAATCCCCTTTTGATCTTTGGGAAGGATCACATATACTAGAGCCAGCGGTTGCCCCTTCTTATTCTTCCACCTCTGAATTTTCGAGGGGGTGAATCCTAGTTCGACAAGTTCCTCGCGGATTTCCTGTTCCGAAACTGTTTCCACGATGTTCCGGAGTCATACGTGTAATTGCTTTTCACTCTTCGTACAGAAGGTGTGATAAGCAGTTGATTCCTTTTCTAGGAAGGCCGTCAGCTTCCGATATTCACCAGCTGTTTTTGGCTGAATCTTCACCCCTTCTGGGCGATTCAGCGCCTTGTCCGTGCCTGTTCGTATAATGATTTTTAGACTGAAGTACCACCGGGGGTACTTTTTCCGCCTTTGCGACCGTCTCTTTTGTTTCCGTAGCCACATTGGTTGCTGGCGTCGCTGTTGGACCTTGGTCCTGCCTCTCCGGCGGTCTTTTTCTTTGGTGTCTGCTCTTGGCTCTTTTCCTCTTCGGAGGAACACCTGGATTGTTTTGTACGACGCCGTTTCTTGACCACGCACGGCTCGAAATCGGAGGAGACAATTTCGCCTTCGCTGACCTCGTGATTCAACTCGGGGGTAACGGTGTCCATTTAAACCGGGGGAAGAGTTCCTTTTGGGGGTTTGAGAGGCGGAAAGTCGCTGTTGATCAACATACCCGTGTCCAAATCGATATTTAATTCAGCCGGCACGTTGGTGCGGGCGGTCTCCTGTTCGTTTTTGTCGATTTTAGCCGCTAAATCGGTTATTTTGCTTTTTAAGGTCTTTGATTAGCTCCTTGAGCTCAAAAATCGTCTCACTCAGACCGTAGTTGTCGCGACGCGACAGTTCGAGGTCCTCCTGGAGCCTTGCAATTATCTCGTCGGACCCGGAGCCCGGAGCCGATATCCGTGAAGCCATGATAAAATGCCAATATCACCGGCACCCTCGAACACCTTGAATTTCTAAATAGACACCCGAAAGTGCCTAAATTGCGAACCAAAGGTCCGAAAAATATGCCTTGTTATGCCCTGAGACTAATCCTGTTGTAGGATTGCCGCGTAACTTCAATAGTTCACGAAATGCGGAAAAATTATTAAAAACCGTGTAATATTAATTTTTATAAAAAAAATCAATATCACTGTGAAAAACCGTTGGTGAGGTCACAATCACGCCACCAAGCAGCCTGGTGTTGTTCGGTGTAGAAAACCAATGGGAGCTCTTGAAAACACGTCCGTTCAGTACGAGTGCTCTGATTGGACTGGAGAACGTGGTCGACATGACCTCTTCATTAATAGGTAATATTGTGGGCGGAGCGTTTGGTTGAGGAGTGGGGGTGAAATGGGAGGTGAACGTTTGATTGGAAGTGTTTCCGATGGGCAATTTAGAAATAAGAGATTTCCAAGTATTTGGAACTCTAGTACCGTTGTCTCTCTTGTTTAGGCAGTCTGGGCGTTTTTTTTTTTCGATTTCAATTGTTTCACGAATTATGCGACGTTTGTAGGAATATATCGGTGCGATTACTTTGGCCTTGTTGGAATCTATTTTGTGACCCATTATGATGATGGCCCATGATATTCTGCTAGAGTTATAGGAGATATTCGATTTTCGGATGGCGAGGAAATGCTCGTATATGCGGAGGATTTTGGATACGTCTGTTGGTTTGGTCAATATATGGTTGGGAGCAGCCAGAACAAGGAATTTCATAGACATCATGTGAATCTTGTGGAATATTATCTTTCACTGGTCTAAGGAAACTGGATACATTTTTTTCTGCCTGGGGAGTAGGCAGATTTAGGCTTCGGAACAAATCAACCAAATTCTCTTGATAATGGCTTCAAAGTGGAAGCCAAAACCTCGAGATTTTACAAATCTAAAACGCAGTTCTATCCGAGAACCTAGTAATTTTAACATTACCGGTCGCAGAAACCTTTCTCATGTGAGAATTTATAATTTTTCAATTTAAAATTGAGAAATTAAGAAAAAAGATGTAAAAGTATCCTTCATAACTATGGAGTAAAGTAATAAATCCTCTAAAATATGAACAAACTTAAAGGTTATATTAAAAAATATTTATTACCAACGAACTTACAATATTTGAACAAGAAATTTTACAAAAAAAGTGGAAAATAAATCAACGATGAAAAGATCGTCGAGAAAAATGCGAAATAGGAAAAACACTAGTTATTGGACTAGAAAAGAAGGATACTTAAAAAACAGGAAGCAAACAAATTCTCAAAGAAGCCATTCAATGGATTAACAACCAGTAACAATATAGTTCGAAAAAAGATGAGGATGATATACCTATATTTCTTCTTCTTCTTGCCGATCTCCAGCAACCTCTTGCGAGTTTTTGATGTGCAATAGTTGTGTGTTTCCATTTCCATCCACCATTTCAAATCTTTCGTTCTGTTATTCCCTGTTCGTCCCTGTATAATTTCCATTGGTATTCGAATTTCTCCCATTCTAGTCACGGCATAGTTTACAACATCCAGATCTTTGTATAATTGAATTGATCGAAGTTATGCCTGATTTTTTACAGCACAATTTTTTTTCTCAATACTCTTCTTTCAAATATGGCAGGCACCTCTTCTGTGTTCTTTGTAAGGGTTCACGTGAGATAGTCGCAGCCTCAATAACTACTGGTTGAATAAGTGTTTCATATATTATCGTAACTGTAGTATTCCTTTGTATACGTTTTAATCTTAGGATAGACCGCAATAAGTAAGTACTTTAGTTACCCTTTATAATCCGATTTCTGTTCTCTCTCTTGTGATGCTGGTTTCGTCTAGTTTGCTTAATACATAAACTATTATAAATATATTAACTAGCATTAATTTATATATTTCCACATATAAAACTATAAAACACGAGTTTTCCTATTTTAATTCTATCTATAGATTTTTCGGAACTATGGCCTATGTTATTCGCCACTTAACCTTAAATGCTAATGCAGCTTTAACCTTAATATTCTAGCTATTTCTTCAAATTTGATAATAAAATTAACTAATTATATTGCTGTACAATTAAAATTTCTTACCATGAACATATTGTAAACAACCTAACTAAATCTTCTTAAATATCAACTATATATTCATATGTAAATCCATTCCAATTTGAAACAATATACAGCCTCTCGCCAATTAGATTTGCGTTGAAGATATCTGAAACATTGACACTAAAAATATATAATCGACATTCTACACGATTCGACGATTGTTAACAGATCACTTATGTCAATACGGCATTCTACCATTCCTCTCAGTACCATATGGGTAATGAGAAATATTTTTCTCCGTGCCGGCGAACTCCTCGTCGGCCAGTAAATGGTTCCACTTCATTTAGCAATCGTTTCCTATTTATTTAAGTGGTTTTGTACTTGTTCTCAGTACAGACGCCTTGTTCGGAAAACGTCGACGAGCGTAACCGGTGCATAATTTTAATTAATTTATGAAAAAATATGATTTCATGTCACTCGTTGAATAGTTATCGAATGTAAGTATCAAGATGAATTGCGGTTAAAATTGGGCCAAAGCTCGTCAGGATAATTATTTAATATTCTGCTCTATTTGGTATTGTTGATATCAACAATGTTCATAACAAGAAAAACAGATGTCAGTTTATTGAAAGACAAAAAATTGTCTATAAAATATACGCTATTAATTATTTACACTGCCAATCAAAAAAAAGGTGTACTGATTTTGAAAAGATCGCTTTTTTCGCAGCAGCTCTAGTTTTTCAGATATTCTACGATAAACAGCATTTATAACAGTCATTCTTTAATAACATAATAGAATATTTAAAGAGTAAAATACTGCTTTTCCATAAAAGTTGTAGTCGAGGAAATTACTGATACTTAGAGACTTTAACCACAGAATTGACTACAAAATATAAGATAACGTGGTAGATCACTACGGAGAGGTGAATCAAAATGGCAATGATAACTGAAAATAACAAAAGGGTAAAATAATTCCATTAGAAGCATATCATATATATATATATATATATATATATATATATATATATATATATATATATATATATATATATATATATATATATATACGCAACATACGAGAAACTTGAAACCTGAAACTGAAAACCTGAAAACTTGAAAGACTTGGTTTTAAGTTTAACTGTAAGACTCTCGAGGAATCTACCGACTGGCGAGTGGCTAACGTAGAATACCTCTCAGAAGGCATCCCGCCTTATCCAGCTTCGATCGAGCATGAATGAGGGGAAATTCCTTGTCGGATTTTACGTTATTGTCTATCAAAATGCAGTACGCAAACCAGGTCCTTTCTCGGAGGGTCATCCATCTAAGTATTAACCGCAACAATCGTCGCTGTATTTCAATCTCCGAGTCGCCAGATAACAAGTGATGCCAATCTTCCCGGCTCTACAGAGGTGTGACATGTGGATCGGATTACCTAGGCAAAGGAAAACTAAATTTTTCTTTCATATAAAAGCAAAATAGAGATGGTATAAAATAAAAACACAAACATGAATGAACAGAAGTATTAGCTGATAAAAAATATAATATTGAAAGTCTGACCCACGAAAGTACATAAACTCTATATCAACATGGACGTGATGAGAAAGTTGTTACCACGGGAGATTAGCAATAAGTAGAAGTGTACGACATAAAACATAATATAATAACATAGTGTCGAATGAGCATTTCATCTAAAAAATAGATATCTAAGTAGAAAATCCTGGTAAAATGAGGACATTGAGGACAATGAGAACGCTAGTTCTAATAAAAACGATTTTATCAAAAATGGTTGAATGCCAAAAAAACCAAAAGATAAATAGCTAGAAATCAAAAGAATAACAAGAAAGGCAATAGCCACAGCAAGAAAGGAAATACGAGATAAAAAATATAAATAAATCAATACACATCTTGATAGAAAAGATGTTCTGAATCGAGGAAAAAATAATTAAAAATGTCAGTTCGAATTGAAAAAATGCTGCAAATATACTATATCGCTTAAGTAAAAATTGCAATACCGCGCATATTGCATTTGTCAATACCGCGTAACTGTTCAAAATGCAATTTTACAGAAGCAAGAAAAAACATCATATTAAAAAAAACTATTGAATTAATCTCTTTCAAATTGAATATATAAGTACAGAATATGATTATTTATCATACTGAAAGCTCAATCCATCAATAAAATTTAATTAATAAAGTAAAATATTGCAAATAAATGTTAATAATATTTACGTGCTATCTAAATCTCTTATAAAATAAATATTTCCATATTAAAATAGACTGAAGTAGCATTAAAAGACTATGGTATTAAAAATTTCTTACATAAAATACAAAAATGTTTGAACATATATCTTTATGGATAAGACGTAAATTTTATTATGATTATTATTAAGGTTAAGATTTAATTATCACAAAAATATAAGAAAAGATTAGAACATCATATTTATATATGAATAAGACTTATATTACTTGTAATATACTTTCGATTTTATTTTAAACACTTAGTCGCACTTGAGATGATCAGAAAAGCTATGACAGTCAAAAGGTATTATTTTTTTGATATCTTGTTGTTCAAATTCACTTTTGGTAATCGACAAATATGATTTATATAGTTGAGGTGGATTGTAATTAAGTGATTTTTTTTTTCTTATTAGGCAATCTTTTAAAATATTTATTGAATTGTAATTTATAAAGAATTATTCCATCAGGAATATATTGTAAAGCTCTTATGTCAACTACACGTTTATCTCCAGCCTTACGCCCTGGTCGTATATATACATATAATAGGCCATTCTTATTCTTTCTATTCTTTCTATCATCGAGTTGACCGAATCAACTTTTATGTGTCCTCTTTCAACAAATGTTTGGGTAATTATCACTTTTTGTCCATTGCAAGACGGAAACTAGCATTGGAAACGATATTATTACCATTTTGAGCTCCATCAGTATAAATATATATATATATATATATATATATATATATATATATATATATATATATATATATATATATATATATATATATATATATATATAACTTGGGAGCATTATCAATTAGTTTAGACAAACAATCCACAAAGAAAGTTGCAAACGTAGTCGCTTTTAGATCCGTTTTAGTTTTATCAAACCAGTAGCTCATAATATGATTATTACCTACATTATAAATCGAAAAATTATGTACTGCAAGTTTGCTCATAAAATTCAAAATACTAGCATTCAATTTTCCACTTTCAGGAAACCATGTATTTTTGGTTGTTTCTGGTAGCTGTACTAAATTCACTGAAAAATAAATTAGTTATTAGTTTCAGAAATTAGTTATTCAACTATCAAAAAGAGTATAAGACTTACAAGTTGTATTTGAAGAAACGTTTGGGAATAAATTTGTTTGATTGGTCGGAGATTGCACGTCACCAAAAATATCTTGAATTTTAATATTTTTATTCGTTGGATAAATATTTATTATTTATTTCATGATCCATTTTGTAATATAATCACCTAAAAATATTTGAATTATAATAATTTTAAAATATTGACGATAATTTATAGAAATATAACATCATGCTTGAATTAATAGGTTACTAAATTAAATGATTATTTAAAAAAAAAATTAAAATTAAATTTATGTTACTATAATTAGTTTTGGAAACTTTGAAAGAATAATTTCATATACTTACTTTAGAACATTTATATTAAAAATGATTTTTTACTTTATTTTCTGTTTCAGTTTCTAATATCACTGATTGAAATTGAGTAGTTGCGCGATATAACCAGCAAACGTTAAGCAAACGCAGATGACTCTGTATTATATAAAATTGTTTTTAATATCAGAACAATAACTTTTTAAACAAATAAATAGGCCAAAAAATGAAGAAAAAAACATAAATTGAGTATCAAATCTCATTTTTGCTATTTTTGTACTTACGCGTTATTACAATACGTAGTTGCGCGGAGCTACAATTTTTACTTAAACCGTATTGCAGTATCAGCGACGATTTCTCATGTTTATTGATTTAAAAAACAATACAATGTCTGTAAAGCAATTTTTGAAAGTATTAGTGGAAACTGACATAATCTTCACTGTCAAATTCTTACGATAAAATATACTCACACAATACATATACTCAGAATCAATATTTATAATATCTTATTAGAATAGTTTCTTATAAATAATGGTTTGGATACTGTGTGTTGCCCCATATTATTTAAAATGTTAAAATATAAAACATTATCAGATAAGAGCTATATATTTTTAATTTGGAATAAAAACAAAATGGTATAAGACATCTACGTGATTTTTTTTTTAATTTTAAATATTGATTTATAACATTTTTATAGCAATAATAGCAATTTTTTATCAGTCACATAAATCGGCACTTATTTCACCAATGACATCAATGTTTGCAGCAATATGTTTAATTTTTTGACAGGTTGGATTCTTAGAATCATAAACTACCATTTGATTTGATTTTTTTAATTAAAGTACAAATAATAAGCTCTGTAGCTCGATTAGATTCATTGTTTTTGTAATAAATTTGAACAATTTGTATATGTAACTCTGTGCAACTGTATATCTATTCATGATGATTTACGAAATAATACTAAACACAATTGTCAATTTTGGCGGGAATAAGAAAAAAATGTCTGCTATGACCTTTTACAAAAATATATAGTACTAGTTTGACAATCCTTTACATCGTTAAAGCACTGAATAAATGGAAGAGAAAATGCGATATCGGTGGCGACTTGGAAGAACATGTTACACCTACATACTCGTATATATCTTGTATACAATTTGCAGGTGAACAAGTTATTATTACATATGAGAAATATTAGAATATTTTATTTAAAAGCTTAGGAAATAATACAACAAATTGTGACTGGAACTGAACGCACTAAAAAACTAAATACCTCATAGTAGGAGTAGAAACGTTTATAACATTCAACTAGAAACGGGGAGAAATGGATGACGGAAACGATTAACACAAAAGAAAAGGATGACAGTGAAAAAGAATAATACTAGAGAATTAAAGTTAGGATCCAGAAAACACTCATTCGCCTAGTACTTACTTATGGCTGCGAGACGTAAACGTCACAAATAAAACAGAAAAGATACAGTCTTTAAAAGAAGAGTACTCAGAAGAATTTTTGATCCTGTGAATGACAATGGAATTTGGAGGATCAGGTATAACTTCAAACTCGAGCAATTTTACAAGGATTTGTATACTGTAGATCATGAAATGGTTCAGAGACTCTGATGGGTGGGACACGTCTCGAAAATGTCATAAAATCGAATACCAAAGAAAATCATGGAAGGGCGAATAGGGGGTAACAGAAAAAGAGGTAAAACAAAGACATCATGGCTGGACAATGTAAGAAGATATGCATATCAAAAAGTCGCAGGTGACTGCTGCAGATCGATCCTCCTGGAGACGAAGGTTGAAGGAGGTTCACGGGCTGTAACACCACAGGAAGAAGAAGAACAAGAAGGAATTTACGTATACGTCAAGTTTTCTCCATGGGGGCCCAGGAGTATTCCTCATGTATGGACAGGGTGTCTCGAATTGTATGGACCAAACTTTAACAGCGAAATCTACAGCTAAAAATAATAGTGCATTGTTGTATAAATCTGTCGAGTAAGCTGCCCTAACGGAACCAGGCCCCTTAAGACGGTTTTCACAAATATTTCCTAAAGCGTTTACTACAAAATTATGAAATTTGGTGAGTGTTATGAGAAATTATGAACTTTGGACGCCAAACTGAACTGAGTATTTCAAATTTAAAACTTTCAATCAGCGGCGTAACATACTGAGGGATCCAAGGTAATAATTGCCCATTTTTTTACGTATTTTTTTTAAATTTTCACTCAAGATTATAAAATTTCTGACTTCTTTACGCAAAAGAGGTACTTTTAGTTCGTCTCAACAAGATGCACCGTTTTCGAGTAAATCGTTTTTAAACTTTTCGTGAGCAACAAAATCGCATCCGAATAAAGAAATAGAAGACATTTTAAGAAAATGTGATGACTTCAAATCTTATTTATATTTGTTAGACATTTTTTTTAATTAAGATAAATTGCAAATTACAAGTATTGTTCAAAATGCATTCCTTTAACTTTAATACATTTCTAACACCTCCGCACAACAGATTGTGTCGCATTGCGAATAAAATTTGGATTTGTCCACAAATCTTCACAAGCGTCCTGAATTCTTAGGAACAACTCCGCTCTGGTATTTAGAGGGGTTACATAGGCTTTATTATCCTTTAAATACGACCAGACGAAAAAATCGAGAGAAAAAATCGAATCCGATGAACCAGGTAGCCATGGTTCTGGCCCTAACCGACCAATCCATCGTTCGGGAAAATTATTATTTAGCCACATTCGATTTTTAGCAGCATAATATGCTGGAGCACCGTTTTCTTAAAATATATTCTTTTGTTTTTATTTGGTTGCGCTTTATAGTGTTACTCACGAAAAGTTTCAGAGCGATTTACTCGAAAACAGTGCTTATTATTGAGAAGTCAGAGTACCTTTTTTACGTAAAAAACTCAGGGATTTCATAATCTTGAATGAAAATAAAAAAAAAATGGGAAATTATTAACCTTGACCCCTTATTTTATCTACCATCCTTGATTCAAATTTTGAAATTTGAAATACATAGTTCATTTCAACCTCCAAATTTTCCAACACTCACCAAATTTTATAATTTTATTGTAAATGGTTTCGGAAATATTTGTAAAAAACCGGCCCAAAAGAATGCCCCGTTTAGAGGGCCGTAGCTGCCTTAGGGCGCATTATTTGACTAAGATTTATATGACAAAGTACTATTATTTTTTACCATATAATACAATTCGGGACACTCTGTATCGGGAGCAAACGTGACGAAAAAATCACAGGAGATATTAGAAATTGTATTATGAAGAGAAACAAAGTTACTTACTCCCTGGATTATATATTAAGATCTAAATATATCCAATGGAACACCAAAGTCAATATCTATAAAACATTCATTCGATCAGTAGTCACTTATGGCTGCGAGACGTGGACTCTTACAAAGAAAACTGAAGAGATGCTTGCACTATTTGAAAGAAGAGTACGCAGGAGAAATTTTGGTGCGGTGAATGACATTGGAATTTAGAGGATCAAGAATAAATTTGATCTTAAGCAATTGTACAAAGATCTGCATATTGTAGACTATGTGAGGGTTTAGCGACTCAGAGGGATATGTGGAGAGAATGCTACAAACCCGAATACCAAGGAACATCATGGAGGGGCGAATAGGTGAAACAAAAAAGATTTAGAACAAAACACCATTGGACAATGTAAGAATGGATGCTGAAGAACTACTGCACATCAAAAACTTGCAAGGGGCAGCTGAATCGATCTGGTTGAAGGAGGGCAAGGTTAACTAACGGTCTGCAGCACGACAGAAAAAAGAACATTATATATAATATAGATTATTTATTTGTAAGTTTCCACTATATTTAAAACTTGTATTGCAATTGTTTCAACACGCAGTGCTTTTCTGAAATACGAACGCTATATTAAACTTTACAAGTAAGAACATGTAATATCTACTGCTGTAGTCCATGTATATAGTGTAATATATATTTTCTTAATGTAAAATTTAAGATAGTGTTCGTATCTGAAAAATGCATTTTGTGTCGAAACAATTATAACGTAAATATAATTTCATGTAAATAAAAAATAATTAGAACACCCAGTTAAATAAAAAAATAATAACAATAATTCAAAATGCAGCCAATTACAATGATAGGCACAAATAAGTCAATTTTATAAATTGAATATGAAACAAACGTCTGTATTTTATTTAGATTTAAGGTAATGGTATCTTTTGATTTAATATATTTTCAGTTTCTTCTATAATATGTTTACAGCATTAAATTTTCAATGAAAAAACCACTAGAAGGTTTATTTAGTGAATTACCAGCAATCCGTAATTTTTTTTTTTGTCACTAACAGCCAACAACAATTTAAAATGTTGCTTAAGAGAAAGGAATAAGATTTTAACTAGTTGACCGTAAAACTTAAAATATGTAGTTAAGTTAAAAAAAAGCTTGACAAATTAATTATTTACGAGCTGACCTAATATTTGATAAAATCGAAAATTAAACTACGCTTTTTTATTGACATACCATGAGTTGGATAGCACGCGAATATAACAGCAAAAATTATATTTAGTATAATGTAAAAATTGTTATTGTTGTGATTCGTTACCATTATTGTTATTATGATAGTTCGTACCATTTGAATGGGATAATGAAATATTTCTTTTAATAGAAAAGGAGAAATGAAAGGTAGTGGAAGAAGCAAAATATATGATAATGGAAAAAAGAGTCCAGAGATGAGATTACGATTCTGAAACAATAGGAAAACGAACTCAAAGAAAATTGTAAGAAGTATAAAAAGAAAAGGTTATAGGGCGTAAAAAAGTATTTGCATTTTTAAGATACTTAGTTCACTGTTTATCTTTATTCACTCTTTGGTATCATTCCAATGCCTCGCAAATGCGGGTTAACAGTAGTGTGGAATACTCCCAAGTCCATAGAAGGTCCTAGGTTCTAGGATCTGCAGCCACATCTGCTCTTAAAACATAAACATCGAGAGACCGTGGACGACCTGATCTTACCTTATCTTCAATATTGAAATCTCTCTCCCGAAACTTGTTGAACCAGAGCTGGGTGGTACCGATTGATACTGCACCTTCCGCCTCTCTACTTCCCAAATCCCACGAGCAGCGTCAGTCGCTTTGCAGCCTCTTTTAAAATAATATCTGAAAATTACCATAATTTATCGACTTATTTTAACGTTTTTGTTAAAAACCGCAGACTGAATATTACCGTGACCGAAAAATACATAAAAAATAATCTATATATCTATGTCATAAAGTACAGAGCTCATTGGAGGAATAAATGGAGTGAAATAACTATTGAATAAGAATCTAATAGGGATATTAAGTGTAGAATATTATTGACCAGAAAGTTATATAACAAAAAGTGTGTAAAGAGAATATAGAAGTTATAATACCCGCAAAATGAGATGCAACTGATATTATTTCAAAATTCAGTTATAGGTTGTTAATTAATAAACAACAAGGTGTTGAACAACTTAATTTCTTCAACACCTTGTAAATTAATTCACTGTCCTCTACCCATTTTCTGTGAACACTGAGTGTGCACAGGCTGTTTAGCCTCGCATCTTCCATCATTGATCGGTTCCACATTTCTTAATGTTACATGTTGTCGCTGTTATAGTTAGGCTAATCTGAAAACGTAGGCATTAAGAGACTGTTGAGGAAAAAACGCAAATACTTTTGTTCACTCTAGTAAGATGAAAAATTACTTACAATAACGTCTGATACGTCATGAGTAAAAAAAGAAAAAAATATATATTTTTAAGACAGGTATGAAAATAAACAAAACAAAATCAGCGTTTTAGAAAAGATTAATTTCTTTCTGAGTACCTAAGCCTAAGCCATAATTCCATAAGCCATAAAGTCGACGTAAGCCATAATTCATGTATTATTTTAAAGGTATGATATACCGCTAGCTAAAACCGAGTAGCTTGATCAATCAAATCTGCGTATTCAACAAGGGATTAATTTAAGGCCGCATCACTCACTTCATCTGTCTTAAACATCTCGTACCATGTGGTAGCCTCCGCAATAAAATTCAGTAGAAAATATCCGTAAAGGTTCTGTATACATTCTGGCTAAAAATGAACATTTTTCTAATTTTCTGGGTGGAGCTGCAATGTGAAAATGCTTTTTTGTGTGTTGAAGAAAATCGATTTCTCAGAGAAAAATGATTGAGTCTAAATATGAGATGAAGATAGATATTCTGAAGAATTATTCTGTAATGTCAGATGGTTGATTTGGTCTTTAGGTCTGCCTTGTCACCACTCAAGAACTTCTAAATACAACAGCCAGTTCTTCGGAAGTTTTTTGAGCTTTCTCGAAAATGACCGCGAACTTCATCGTGGCATTATTACGGTAAGATTGAAGCACGTCCGCTATATATTTATTTATGTGATGCCTTTAAATTGTGATGCTTTGCATTGCCTTTAAATTAATATTTTCTTGTTAAAGCCACACGGGTTCGACTTTGGCGAAATAGGCACCAATCACCAAAAGTCTCACACTATATGTTGAAGTTGTTGCAGTCCTGTAGAGCTGATATTCTTTGGTTTGGTTTGGTTTGGTTTGTTTTGTTTTGGTTTGGTTTGGTTTGGTTAGATAGAGAGGAAGAAGGTATATTTGGATTTTTATTTCGCCACAATGTACTCCGAGGATGGTGGCGGCATTTTCTTGATGGGAATCCATACTAAATTGTATAAATAAAACAAAGTTGTCACATTTCCACTTATTTTTCTCTGTAAAACATAAGTAGAAATTAGACAACTTTGTTTTATGTATACAACAATGTACTCTATTTTAAACAAATGTATAGTGACCTTTGTCGTCCTAGCAGCATTTCTCACTTCATTCAGGTCATTGAGAACAAAATTGGTTATATGGCTTGCACAGTGGAAGAATAGGGCTGTAGAATACTTGTCATTAATAATTTTCTGAACACCACCTATGTGAACAGCTATTGTAGCCTAGCCGTCGTATCCAAACAATTTTATCTAAATCTAAATTGCAATTTTCTAGAAAGTGAATAATCGTTCCCGAAGTGGCGTTCGGTTGATGGCTGATCAGACTGATGCCCAATGACATCAGTCTTACGCTTTTTGCACAAAATAAAAAAATCTCTTGTCGTCAATTTGAACAAAGACCCACACGTACAATCCCTCATTCGCCTTGCAGCTAACTACGCAATACAATCTTTTTTTGCAAATAGTGCAACAGCGTGAGCTGGCGTGGTCGTGGGCGGGTGAATCTCCCCTCCCCACTCATCGCGTGACCCGCGTGACATCCAGAAAAGATGCCTCCTAGACGCGTATATTCAAATTCCCACGTTATTTGAATTTGACATAAATTTAATTGATATGACGTAAATACCTAATTTTATATACCTATCTATAAGGATGCACTGTTATAAATTATATCTAGTAGTTAATAGTATAGTGTGTAGATGCAGATGCACCGCCCTGAAATTAATCATTAAAAGAAAGAATTGCAGTGAACAATATCGTACATGGAGAGTAATGTACACGAACTAATCAAAACAACCTGGATTCGAGAGCTAGAGCCCTTCTACTAGACGAATACCACACAGGTTTTTATACCAGAATATAGATTACTGAACTAATCATTGCGATGAAATAAATCCTGACATGTTATAAATATAAAAACACCATATTGTGGTATTTTTGAAGCAAAGAAAGCCTATTCGTTTGTTAGGAGACACTAACCGTCGTATTTAACGAATAATCTTGAGATAGAAAAGAATTATTAGATTAGAATTAGGAAGACAATTATTTAGTTATGTGAAAAAAATAACTTAATTTTTTCACTACTGAACGCTACTGTTCAACTTCATGTTAGTAAATATAATCAGAAGGAGTCATGTTTTTTATGTGCCAAATCTAATGTATCAAATATTTGTCTATGTGACCCATATATGATAAATTAGCCAGATTTAAGAAACCATTAGGCTACCCAAAAGGCAGTAACAGCAAAAACAATATGAGTTTATAAGTTAGCGGAATGAAGAGTAGATATAAAGGGCTTTTCAACAAGAATGCCACAACTTTAGAAAGAAGCACAATGATAACTACAAGCAATAATTCGGTAATTTTTATTTTATCTTGAAGAATATACACATATTGCGTGATATATTTTCAATAGTGGCCTAAATGTTTTGTTTGTCAAGGATTGTTTAGGGCTTATTTATATAAACTGAAATCACAAAAAATAAACCAAGGGCATAAAATCGAACGATTTTGGAGGCTAGTTGGCATTAACATTTCGCGAAACAACGCCTCCAGGAAACTGTTCTACTAATAGATCGATTGTCGGGCAAGATGTATAAAAATATGTACTCTCTTAAGAAAGAAAATATTGTTTAAATCCACATTTATCAGCTTACGCAAAAGACACGTTCAATAACAATAATACGATTTGCATCATCATCTTCAAAAAAATAAGGTCGTCCTATCGCTCCTTCAGCTCAAAAACCGCACAAAACAGTGACTTTCTGAGGATCAAGATGTATCTCCTGAATCGCTTGAAGATTTTAATCTTCCCAAATCCTGCAATTATATTTTTTCACAAACCCACTAAGCCAGAAGTGCACTTCTTCGGAAAAGAGAATTTTTTCCCCAAAATAGAGGTCGCCTTTCAATTTTTCATTTCTACACGATGTTGAATCGCGAATCTTTCTATGTGTATTGACAGAATGTACTGGACACAATAGTTTATGAATGACATTAACATTTGAAACAGTATTAACGCTATTACGTTGCAAAGTTCTGATATTCTTATTGAAAAACGATTACATCCTTGCAGAAGTATATCTCATATGCATAAGTATATTCATGGTTCAAAAATATGTTATACCTTAGATTATCCATCATACTAGCCTGATCTGGATATATGTGATTATTTTCTTCTTTCGAAACTCGAAAATTTTCATTGGTTTTCTTGGTTTTCTATCAATGTAAATATATATTTGTTTCTTTGAATTTGATGGATTCTTATTTCAATCTTTCCATGCATTTTCTGTTGGAATATTTGCAAAATTTTAGTAAGTCTTTTGTAAAGTCTTGTAAGAGCTTGCTTTTAATCAAAATGCAAGACCATGATAATTAATTAAAGAAAAATATAATAGAAAAATTTGATCTGAAGCTTATATAATTATAATATTATATATATATATATATATATATATATATATATATATATATATATATATATATATATATATATATATATATATATGTATAGTCAAAATGAAAGTTTATGAAACTTCAGTTTATTATTCATTTGTTCAACAATTTTCGTGATTTAAATAATTGACCTTTTAGAAATGTTAAACTAGATTCCTATAATCTCTTTTCAGATATGATCAGATAATGAGAAATGACAGGAATTTGAATAACAGAAAAGTCGTGCCAACATTTAAAATGTTCCATAACAAAAAATTGTTCTTGTTGCAATAAATCAGTTTCGAAAAAGGTCACTAGAGTTTACCAAAACATAAAGTGGATCAGTTTTTATGCTTTGAAAATTAATATACTAAGTAGAGTTCTATTGCTTACTTAGCATATATATTCTAATCTAATACAAGAAATATTTAATAGAATCAATAACATAAATAATGTCGTTTTTTGATACCGTATAAAATGTTATTTTATTTAAGATTTAATATAATTTTAATATACAATCTAATCTCCATCGTTACTCTAATCTTCACGCGTCTCAATGATAAACATTATATCTCTATTTTGTAAAATGAGGATAATTTTAAAGTCAAATATTCTTCGAGTGCAGTTTTGATAGCTGTTGCAGTAACATTTTTAACGATGAAAATTTTTCCAGCAGTAAAATTTTTCCTCCAGCACCAGGAGGACGCGGTGGGTGAGAAAGTACTTTCCTGCCTTACTCTTTTCTTTTTGGTTTTTTCATTGGTGATTATCTCGCTATGAGGTTTGGCATTGTCATGCTGTAGAATTACACTTTTTCGATTAATTCATCTTGGGCGTTTTGGAATTAAAACCATGTTTAGTCTATCAAGCTAAGCACAATAATATTCAGCATTTATGGTTTCATTAGGACTCGCAAAAACCTCATAGTGAATAATTTCTGTTTTGAAGAAGACCTGGTCTTAAGTGAACAAAGGCAGTTGTCCTGGTCTTAACTGTTTCTAATGAGGAGTGCTGTATAGAATCCACTTTTGATGTCCAGTTACAATTTGTTGAAGAAAATGATATCTGCCTAACCTGTACAGAGTGGACTGCAGACGGTTGCACGTTGAATTTTGTTTTTATTCCAAAGTTGATATCGCACCCACATTCGTTCTGTTTGCACTTTTTAAGTTATTTTAAACACTGTTGTACTGTAGACCGTAAAGATTTTAAAGTAAAGAGTTTAAATAAATAAATTTAAAAATATTCAAAGCATTAGGATAAACCGCATTAATGGCTTTGTTATACCTTCAAAAGTCATAAAACAACCAATATCTACTGGAACTTATCCACGCTTTGCTATTCCATTCTTCTAGGGTTCAGATATGCTTTTTTCAAAATTTATCAATAAATACACAATATATTTAATATGAATAGAAGGTATGGCATCTTATAAAATCTCATCTTATAATATATATCCTCTTTTACCTGTAGCTATCGAGGTTGCCTATGTTAAGGTGTTGATGATTTCATAAGATCAATCTACAGGTATTGACCGTGCCCGACGTCGCTTAACTTGTTTTTTCTGATAGGTTACGTTATATCAAGTTAAATTATTGTCAGTAGATGGCAATATTTTTAAAATTTTAAAAAACGACATTTCCTACGTCTAATAAAATCATATTGATGCTTATAAAATAAATGTGCATATTAATTTAATATTCTAATAAATAAATAATTAATTAAATATTGATCAGCTACATTTTTTTTTTGAATTTCGAAATATCATATATTTCTAAATTTCATATATTTCGAAAGAACTGTCGAGTTTTACCTGAGAAGGCTGCCTAATATTTTAAAAAAGTTTAAGTAGAAAAAACTTTCTTATGGATCATTCCTTCACTATCATAAACAATAGAAATCCTTTCAAAAACTGCTATAATACTTATAATAACATACCAAATGTTTATATATCATTTTACAACTGAAATATGGAAATTAAGATATTAATTCATTTAAATATAATTTTCGGCAGATCAATTTTTCATATATTTATTTCTTTTTAATCTATATATATATATATATATATATATATATATATATATATATATATATATATATATATATATATATATATATATATATATATTAAAAAGAAAAAAATACACCCGCACTCTACGTTATTTGAATATTCTTTCTTTTTAATATCTCTCTCCACGAGCCTCTCATCTCTCCATCTCATTATGTTTTGAACAGATCTGGCACTTACCCGAGTTGGACGGGCCACGAACGGTCCGCACAGTTTTCTGTCGTGGTCGTTTACCACAGGATGGCAGAGCTGCATGTGATTGCCACCTCCATTGGACATGGCCGATTTATATGGTCATGTATGGATTTATATGGATTATATGGATTTATATGCTAATTTATATGGTACGCTTTAGTCGTTCTCTTCATCCGCTCTTCGGGCGTTCAGCTTGAGTCCAGCTGATGACGGCTTAAGGCCAGAAACCGGTCCTGGGAGACGCCTGCTGGTTCTTTGGATGACGGATGGGGGAACGACAAAGCACCAACGTGGAGCGCGGGTGTATTTTCTTTCTTTTTAATATCTTTCTCCACGAGCCCACCTCAGTGTGTTTTGAACATATACATTTTTGTAAAGTCTGTATAAGAGCTTGCTTTTAATTAAAATGCAAGACCATGATAATAGAAAAATTCTATTAGAAAATTTGATCTGAAGCTTATATAATTATAATATTATATATATATATATATATATATATATATATATATATATATATATATATATATATATATATATATATATATATATATATATATATATATAATTATTATTATTATCATCATTCAGCCATTGTAGATCTACTGCAGGATGAGGGCCTCCTCAGCATGCTTCCAACTCGCGCGGGTCTGAGCTTTCCTTTGCCATTCGGGTCCAATATACATCGATGATGTCATCGATACATCATGTTTTAGGTATTCTTCGTGGACGCTAATGATCAAGCGGTATCCATCTCAGGATTGCTTTGGTCCATCTGTCGTCACATCGCCTCGCTATAAGGCCTGCCCACCTCTATTTCAATTATTTCACCTTTGCAATGATGTCACATACTTTTGTCTGTTCTCTGATCCACGTGCTGATCTTTCTGTCCCGCTTTGTAATGCCAGGCATACACGTTTTCATTCCCCTCGGTGCTACCCGGAGCTTTTGAATTGATTGTGATGGGAGTGTCCATGTTTCACTTTCGCATGTCAGATCAGACAGCACGCACTGATCAAAAACTTTCTTCAGGTCAAGTGGGAGTTTCTTCTTAAACACTATGTTGAGCCTGCCAAATACCTGCCAGACACACACTAACGCGCCGTTCCACTTCACGGGCGTTTCCCGTGAAGTGAAATGGTTGCCCCGCTCTTTGCAGCTCTTGTATATTGTTTTGCAGTTCATCTGGGTCTTGTGACAGGAGAACGATGTCAAATAATGTAACTTTTAGGAGAGTCTTCCATAGTGACATCGGACTGGCCGGCAAAATCCCTAGATTTCTCGCCGTTATATATAATATAAAATAGTACGAATTGACCTCTTGAGTTATTGCTCTGGTAGATATTGCATCAGATATATTAAACGAACTTGAAGCATATATACCACGCGTCTGTGATATCTTGCCACCAGAAGATATCCATCGGCTAATGCCTGTTCACAGAATGAACGGATCGACACCCGGACAGATTTAGAAACATCCGTGAAAATAGTAGATATACATGCATACATATACATATATATATATATATATATATATATATATATATATATATATATATATATATATATATATATATATATATATACATATATATATATATATATATATATATATATATATATATATATATATATATATATATAAATCTATTAGTTAAAAGTCAGACAGAAAACATTTAATAAAATGTATCTCTCCCATACCAGTTTTCGGTGACTCAAATATACTTATTGTATTTGTTATGTAAAAGCTAATGCATTAAACATGTGACAAGAAAAAAAAAATTAAAACCATTCGGCACCTTATACATCAGGATAGCAAATATAAATATCAAATATGTGTTAAATTAAATGTAAAAGACTCTAAATATAAAATATTTTTAAATTTCAAAAAATATAATTTCCAAAAGGTTTATGCCATATTTATTAGTGCAATTTTATTAAAATAACCTCATCAATAAATCGTATGGTTAACATGGTTATATCCATATATGTTATTATATATGACCGGATCTTAACCCGTCTACCCACAAGCCATAAAGCACCTTTACCATATAGACCATATTTTACAAAAGGCCCGCCTGTACCTCCTCCGCACCCGATAATATCATAACAATATGCAAATAAGCGATGTCTAAGACCCGGTGCAAACAGCTAATTATGGCCCAAGTCCAACCATCCGTCTGCCATGAAAGATAATTCGAAAATATTAACTGGTTTTAGACTGCGCTACTGTTGAGCTGAAGAAACGGGTAATACAGTAGTCGATGGTCGGAAACTGGTCTAAACGCTTTTTTTTTTTAGCGTGGGCTTATAGTAATTTGTCTTATAAATAGCATCTATAGGGTGCTACAAATATCTATTACGTGTACGCAAATATGCTTTAAACCGTTATATGTTTATTTGTGAGAAAACAAGATTATATTAATATCTACGTTCAAATATTTACCGTTGTTTCCGGCAGCAATAAAAACTATTACAACATTTAAAAAATGTCGATCCTTTAAAAATTCTAATTTAATATTAGTAGACCTATGTCTCAAGACCCAGATGAACTACAAAAACACATACAAGAGCTGCAAATAGCAGGAGAACCATTTGGTTTGAAAATAAACCTAAAAAAGAGTCAGGTTATGTTCAACAAATTTGCTGTAAAACAGAAGAATATTTATTTTGAAAAGCGATTTAGAGGAGGTGGATATGATGCAAAGTATAACGCAGCTGGAGCAATATATAATAATTCGAATATACACTATATATGAGAGAATTATAAAATTCCAAATAACTTTGCTGCAGTAGTAACTATTCCCGAGTTGGTTATAAAGGAGTAATAGTGACTATAAAGGACAACATTGGATGGATTATTTATAGATATTTTTTATATATTTTTATATTTTTTATTTATAAAGGGTTAGCAAATAAGACTAAGTCAGAACTAAAGAATGAGGTAGAATGATATCTAGAGGCCAGAGTTGTTATTTAAGACAAGTAGATAAGTCGTTTCATGTAATGGCATGCGCCATCACGCCAATCACGCAAGTACAAGTGATAATCCAGTAATCTTTATTTTATCTTAGAGAACAGGTTGTTTTGAAAATAATGTTCAAATGTCCCCCTCGACTTCATCTGGTGAAATGTATTCTGGAGACTATTTTCGGTTACTCATTTACATATATCGCGTGGCCAGAATGTTTCATTAAATGTCGCACCATTCTGTTGAAAGCAAACAATATCTATATCTCCATTTATTGGATACACCTTTTTTATATCTATATTTACCATTAACAGTAACATAATTTTCATTCAGCCTAAAAGCCGCATCAAACGGAGAATAATGTTGACGCTATAGCGTTTAAAAGTTCTGACACTCCTATTGGAAAACTCATTATTATTCTTTGTTATATACTTTACGCACATCCAATAGAGCAAGCAGGATTCAGAAGTGGATTTAGTACAATGAATCATGTCCTGGTTGTCCAACCGGCCATAGAAAGGCACACCTTACCAGTGTGCTTGTCTTTTATTGACTATGAAAAGGCGTGACTCAATATCAAAGCAAGCCATAATGGATGCATTGCTTAACCAAGGGATAGACCGAACCTATGTGAACCTACTGAGATCGATGCAAGCTACAGCGACAGTTTACATGAATGATCTTGAAGTTAAAATCAATACAGAACGAGATGTAAGGCAAGGTGACTCAATATCGCTTGTTCTTTTCTCAGCCTGCCTTGAAGAGGTGTTTTGTAGTCCGGATTGGTAACAGCATGAAATAAAAATAAATGATAATAAAATGGAATAAAAATAATAAATAGTAATAAAAAAAAAAACCACCTTAAATTTGCAGATGATATCCTTCTCCTGTCACAAGACCCAGACGAACTACAAAAACACATAAAAGACAATGTCGGGAGAACCGTTTGGCCATTTGGCTGGAAAATAAACCTAAAAAAGAGTCAGATTCTGTTCAAGAAATTTGATGAAAACAGAAAAATATCTATTTTCGTAACCGATTTAGAGGTGGTGGACTACTACATATACCTTGGGCAAAATATTTCAATTGAGGGTGATACTTCCCGGGAAGTGGAATGGCGTATTAAATGTGGTTGGCGGATATTTGGCAGGCTCAACATAGTGTTTAAGAACAAACTCCCATTTGTTTAAAGAGAATTTTTTGATCACTGTGTGCTGTCTGTTTTGATATACGTAAGTGAAACATAGACACCCGACATAGATCACAATCAGTTTGAAAACTTCGGGTAGCACAGAGGGGAATAAAAAGGTGTATGCTTGGCATTACAAAGCGGAAGCGAAAGACCTGCACATGGATCAGAGAACAAACGAAAGTATGTGACATCATTGGAAGCGGTAGCGAGGCTATGTGACGACAGATAAATCAAAGCAATCCTAGAATGGATACCGCTTAACCATAACATCCACGAAGAAGACCTGAAACACCATGGATCGATAACATCATCAAGTATATGATAAATATATCAAGTATATGATCTGCCCGAATGACAGAAGAAAGCTCAAAATCGCGCAAGGCCTTTATCTTGCAGTGGATCGACAATGGCTGAATGATGATGATGATGATATACTTTACTATACTATATTTGCAATCCAGATAGTGTCACTAAAATACAGTACTAAAGTCAAGTTGTGTAGTTTTTTATTTATACTATATTAAGCATTTACAATCCAGCGTTGTCATTGATTGATCATATTCGAGTGAATATTCGATAGAGCATGATTTTGTATTAAACCCTCTAATGGGTGTTTCAACAATAAATAATGCATTTTCTTTTTAAATTAAAACACAACGAATTGAGGTAAACCGAGCATCTCTTATTAATTCATAATATGAAGATCTTAGTATTATACATATAATAGCACATCTTCAAAGTTGTAGACACTCTTCTCCAGAGACATCACGATTCTTCTCAAAATTATCGATTACTTTTTATCATTATAGCGGTTTGAATCCCATCTCTGACATCATGAATCGTCACTGAATTATTATCAGAGACGTTCCCTTAAATGTATTCCTAAAGAAATAAATCTAAAGCTGTCAGATAATATCTTCTTGGTCAATTTGTATTTCAATTTTCCTGAATTTAACAACCTGAAAATTTGATCCACAAACGACTCATTGTTTTATCATTTATATGGAATGAAATGCCATCTTAATGAAAATAAAGATCATCGGTTATGTTCATTACTTCTGCTTCAGACTACAAAACGTTTGATATATTTCTCTGTAATTCACTTCATTGATTGAAGCTGATTCATGGTCAATTTATAATAGTACAAACCGTTCCAGGTTAATTCACTTCTCTTGAATTTACAGCGGATTTTTCCAATCTTCAAAAATAAAAGTCTTGTTTATCGACTTATCGACACTATACACATCATCAGCACCGAACAGACCAATAGGGCAACCTAAAGTCAGATGAAAACAACAGATGGAAGAAAATATTGGAACACATGATTCAGAGAGTTGGAGAGAACAGATCGTGGATAGGAGAAGATGGAGGAAAATAGTTGAGAAGGCGAAAAGTCAGCAACAATTATGAGGAAGGTAATATATAGGTATGTAAGCATAGGAATATTTATATAAATATAAATATATAAGAAAATAATAAAAGGTCTATAGGTAATATATACGAAAAGGTAAACAATAAAAATCAAAAAGAAATGTTGACCGATTCACCATTTGAAGGATTTCAAATTGTATTAGCTTCAGTGGCGGCTCGTGAGGGAGGCCGTTGGGGCACCGCCCCTCCAGTATTTATTACAGTAAACAATTTTTCAGAGCAAAACACCACACCTCCTGTATAGGGTTTCAATAGCACGAAAAGTAAAAAGGAGGAAGGGAAAAGCAAAAAAAAATTTTCTGCAACACTATTTTCTTCTACGCTCTCCCACTTCCACGAGCCGCCACTTCCAAAATCCACGAGCCGCCAATGATAAGCTAATATTATAAATTATATTATATACAAACATATGTTAAAAACATATCAAATTTTGACAATTTTTCAGATTAAAAATAAATTTCCACTCAAGAAAAGTTCATCTTTTTTTTAATAAAACATGTTCTTTCATCTAGATATTTATTTTATCTTCCATACCAAAATAACCATTGTTATGTTCTGGTCGAGCTTGCGACCATAAGCTTTAAATGTTACAATTTTCTTTATATATGCATCGTCATTTGTTACAGTTAACAGTTGGATGGGAAAGCCTCTGAGGAAAGACCAGGCTAGAGAGTGTATAATCAGACAAGGAAATGTCACTTAGTAATGTCGAGGCTGGGTAAAGATGCCTTCTGAGATGCTTTATACTTTAGATACTCAGTCATAAACCTTCGACAAAACTAAAGGGTAACTACAGAATGATGGTAATTTTAGAACCCTGTTGCGGTTTGCGGCTGAGTCTGGAGATAAAGATCTGGCTGAGCATTTGAATACTTCACAGAAGAATGCCCTGTACACAAGCCCTCAGATCTAAAACGAAATAATTGACATTTGTGGTGAATTAATTCAACATAAAATAATTGAAGAAGCAAAGAAAGCCAAACTATTTGCGATTCTGGGTGACGAAACCACCGACATCGGACGTGTAGAACAAGTCTCGTTATGTCTTCGATATGTTGATTTTACAGATAATAAACACCATATACTTAAAGAGATGTTCCTTGAGTACATTCCAACGGTCGATGTTTCAGGATCCGGTCTCGCAAATCTTATTATTACAGCTCTGAAAAAGCATGGACTTGAATGTTCTCATGTGGTTGGTCAAGGTTACGATGGGGCTGCAGCTATGAGTGGGTATTTGCACGGTGCCCAAGCTTATGTTCGCCAAGAATGTCCTCTTGCTCTTTATGTACACTGTAGTGCACACTCTCTCAACCTTGCTATTGCTGATTCATGTTCATTAGCAAATGTCCGAAATTGCATTGGGATTGTGCAGTCTGTTGGTTCCTACTTTCGATATTCTGCTTAACGCACTGCTTTGTTGAAGGAAAAAATTCAAGAGCTACTACCCGTCGGTAACCAAAAAAGCTTGCTCTCAATGTGTGAAATACGGTGGGTCCACAAACATGAAGCTATTATAAGATTCAGGGAAATTTATTCAGCGATTGTGAATGGTCTCGAAGAACTCCAATTTAATCATAATAAGGAAACATCGCAACAAGCCGCCCAATTGTTAAGTACGCATCGATCTTCGGATTTTGTGATGTGTTTAGTGATTCTAGAAAAAGTTATGAGCTATACATTGTCGCTATCAAAACAATTACAGACAATTGACATCGATCTTATCACGGCATTCAAACATGTAGATGATGTTATTAATGTCTTACAACTCCTGAGAAACAACACTGACGTCGAATATCTTCATCTCTATGAAGACGCAAAGGTTATTGTAAGATTCAGGGAAATTTATTCAGCGATTGTGAATGGTCTCGAAGAACTCCAATTTAATCATAATAAGGAAACATCGCAACAAGCCGCCCAATTGCTAAGTACGCTTCGATCTTCGGATTTTGTGATGTGTTTAGTGATTCTAGAAAAAGTTATGAGCTATACATTGTCGCTATCAAAACAATTACAGACAATTGACATCGATCTTATCACGGCATTCAAACATGTAGATGATGTTAGTAATGTCTTACAACTCCTGAGAAACAACACTGACGTCGAATATCTTCATCTCTATGAAGACGCAAAGGTTTTACTGGAAGAAAATGGTGGTATACTGCGAATGCCACGTGTCGTCGGAAGACAATTAAATAGACCGAACATTCCTGCATTGGATGTATGCACATTACAAAATTAATTTGTTCATTCCATTTCTTGATCATACAATTCAACAATTGGTTGAAAGCTTTACCAAACATCGTAAAGTAGTATCAGCTTTATCTGGTGTGCTACCTTCAAATTTTACTGCCAGTTCTGAAATTGAAGAAGCAATTTCCATGTACTCGTCACTGCTTCCCGAAAGCAACATATCAGTGGTTAAAGCAGAACTTGAAGTATGGAAAACAGTGATGACAAGTATCTCGCCTACCCCGAAATCTAGTTTGGAATGCCTAGATATGTGCGATAAAAACCTTTATCCTAATATTTACACATTACTACAAATCTTGGCTACCATTCCTGTATCCACTGCTACCCCAGAAAGGTCTTTCTCGAGCCTAAGGAGACTGAAAAACTATTTACGAAACACTACAAGTGAAAACAGACTTAATGGTTTGGCTCTCATGAACATTCACTATGGAACAGAAATTCATGCAGATGAAGTAGTCGATATATTTAAAAGAAAAAGCCGAAGATTTCTTCTTTAATGGTTTTAGATTTAGCGCAGAGGAACGAAATTAATTTAACCATTTCATTTAAAGTTAAGAACTTTATAAATATGTCGTAATTTTTCCGATGAATATATAAATATTAAATTTCATGTAAGTATATTTTTGTTGTTTTATTTACTTCAAACTAAACCCCCCCAAAACTAAATCCTGGCTACGCCTGTGATAAGAACGTTTTGTCATACGGACGCTATTGGTGTTATTTAGTGACTTGACAATTTTATATCAGTCAAAAGATCGAATTAACTCGTGAGAATAACTCGTGCAATGATTTACATTGATTTTCGAAGTGCATTATATCAACATTAGTGCACCGATCAACTCACTTCAACTTTTGGCGATGAAGCACCGTCTAAAACCACTATATATCACTAGTTTAGCGAATTAAATCATTAAGGTTGTCCAAAATTGGTTGTTGTGCCATAAAACATCGATACTGTGCGTAAACTGATAAAGCAAGATTGTCATGTATCATACCGTAAGATCAAGGCATCCCTGGGTATTAATATGACAAGCATATATAAGATTTTACATAAACCGTGAAAAAGCACACACAGCCGTGAAAAAGATTTGTGTGCGTTGGATTCCAATTTGACAATTGCTCAAAAATAGGCTCATGTCGATTGATCTAAAGAATATACAGGCGTGGTGCGTCAAAACTCGTTTATAACCTTTAGACAGGTGGCGAATTTTTGATTTATGCATATCAGTCCGAAAGTTAACAACAGTCAACTATATGGGTTTTTCAAAATGAGCTAAACCCAATAAAAGTTATTGATTGATTTGTACGTTACTTTGTGATAGTTCATTTTTTAAAAAGGAATAAAACATTTTTTTTTCTTTGTTATCTATCACTTTTATTAAATAAATAAAATAAAAGTGATAGATAACAAAGAAAAAAAAAATGTTTTATTTCTTTTCCAATAAAAGTTGATCCCGCAAGAAGCACTTCAAAGTAAATGGTTTGAAGTGCTTCTCTTTAGTGTGCCTGTTTCTTTTTAGGAAAAACGGGCATGTGACTACAGTGTCACTAGAGAATCGTAGAATAGTTAATTTTAAATGGTACACAACCATTTGTTTTCCCTAATTTTTTGAATTTGTTTAATTGTGTGCGGATCGTGTCTATAAATCTATGTTAGACAAACAGGAAGGACCTTTTCTACTGGGCTCAATAATCATAAAAGAAGTTATACTAAACAACAAAATAATTCTCATTATGCTAACCAATTAATGTTAAAAAATCATACTTTCAATGATAATTTTAAAATGTTACATGTCACAAAAATTTGGATATTTTGTTAAATGACTGGCTCACCGTTATTAAACTTATATTGCCCTCCTAGATGTTGAAAAAATGGATTTCTCCACTATCATCTTTTATGGTATTATTAAGTCGATGGACAGTTTAGGTTGTAATTACTTTTCTTACTGTTAGTTTAACATAATTCGTATTTAGCATTGTGTGTCGAAACGATTTTTATAAATATATTTTGAAATATAGTGGAAATTTTAGATATTAATCTTTACTTATTTATTTAAAGTATAAATTGCTTTATGGTATACGAAATAATTTCAAGTTGAACAAATGCTGGTACAAATTAATATTACTACGATCATGTTTACAACTCAACCTCTTTACAACTCATTTTATTTATATTTCCTTAATCAGTACTTAAGTAATACATGCACTGTTTTTCTCTCTTATGGCAGATTAATATTTTCTATTCCATCAATTAAAACTTTTGACTCATGGACACTTCCAATCAATTGTTCGTTAAAAGGGTAACCACGAAAATTCTTTGTCAGGATAAATACTAACCAAAAGTTCAACATTATAATATGTGACGGTTATCGTAGACATTAAAGAGTTCTCATTTTAATTTCCTAAGAACAATGTATCTAAAAGCCCTTATTAAACTTCTTAACAGCAGTGTCTCGCTAGAACATTTAATTCATTATTTTCAGGATGTTTAAGAAAAACAGTCTCAAAAATCAACAGTCTTTCATTTTCGTTAGTTACTTCATATTTGCTGTACTTCCCTTTTGTTAGTCTAAAAATTTCTTCTTTTCCAATTTTGGCATTTGCATATCCCAAAACAATTTTCATATCATACTTTGCGATGTCTTTGTATTATCTGCCTTTCATTGGGGCATATATGTTAAAAAAGCTTATTTTTAATATTTACCCCTTAGACTCAAATGTCACATTCTGTCCGATATTGCCTTGAAATTTTCCACGGCGTTTTTCAGTATTGTGTTAACTATGAAACCTGCCCCCCGTCTTAAAAATTACACATCTCTCCATCTCCATAATGTCATTTCCGGGTTATTTAGTATTTGTAAGGCTACTAAATCACATTCGTATTTCTTCACTTCTTGCTCCACATGTTTTAAAGCCCCCGTTTCAAATGTTCCTTTTACATTCCACCTTTAGTCTTTCATTTAGAATATTCCTGTTACTTTGGTACTTAATACTTCTTTTCGTATAATCTCGTTGCTTTTCCAGGGCCTATGTACTTCTGCTTACATCTGTGTCAGTCAGCTCTTCCACATCTATGTTATAGTTTATCAGTACATTACTCATTTTTATTTTCCTAGCTTCGGTTTGTTTACCCTTTTGTTCCATCTCTTTCCTTCCTGCTAGTTTCCATTTTTTTTGCGTCCATTGTGCATTTTCCTTCCTAAGCTGCTCCTCTATATTCCACCTCTATACCATTCCGTTCACTTTAAGTTTTGTGTACCCAATATTTACATATTTACCATCTCATAATGCTTTTGCCTTTTCCCTAATTTCTCTTTACATCATTATTTCATTGACCGTTAAATCATCATTTATAAAAAATTCCTGCTTTATAAATTTTAGGCTATTCTTTATTTACATCACTCTCACTTTACCTCCACATTTTTTTATTTTTATTAAAGATGCTCTTTCTCTCAATTTTTGAGCTGCTTCTACCTATAGGTCTACTTTTAAGTGTTGTTTAATAAAATTTCCCATGTCAACCTTTAGTTGATTTTCATACTGCCTGTCCACCTTAGACCTGTTATCACCATATTATTTCTCTTCAATTCCTTCTATTGTTTTTCGAAATCATTCTCCAACTTTTCATTTTTCTTTTCAGTCTTACCATATTTTCTTCCCGGCTCAATTTTTGATTAGTCTCTCTTAGTTCATTATACAATGTCTTATTTTTTTTTCTAAGCTCTTCCAGTTCCTTCCTAAATTCTCTATTTTCCTTCCTTATTGCCTTTATATCAGCCGCCATAATCTCCGCCATCTATACCCTACAACATATCTTTCACATTACATTCTTCCTCACTTTCATCTCATCTCCATATTCACTTGATGACCTACCTGGTGACCTGTTACCTTTCTTACATTTTTTAAAGGGTATGTGATGTTTTTTTTCTTTTCTTTGTGCCAATCGAAATCATCACTTTCTGTCCCGATTATCCTTCTACATCAAATCCCCGAAAAAATATTGGCCCATCTCAACAGTTATGAGGTCGAAATTCTTATCGGTCTGTGGGTTCCCAAAAAAATTTCTCACTCCGGCAACACCGCTATATACATATCTACCGCAATCTTGTGCCTCCTTTCTAGTTCATGCTGGAGTTAACTTCTGTCTTAGTTTAGCTTCCTGATTTGTAACAATACCTGCTTTATATGCTCTACTTTTACCGATATGGTAATTTTACCTTCCTAACATCACTATACGATATCCACTGCAAATTTCAACTCACTACAATTCCCGATTCTATGGAATATTAATAGTTATATGCTAATACTATTAATAGAATATTAACAATAATTTACATATTCGTCATTGAGCACATCGTTTAATAACGTTATATATAGAGTCGAAAAAAAAAAGTGTAAGAGCTATCATTACATACTCAGCCAGCTTAGAAAAATTTTTGAAAATGAGATTACCAGTATGATAACCACCCGAAGAGTCATTTTATTCAAGAAACAAAGATTTACTATTCGATTCACTAAAGTAATAAGATTAAATTTAATTATATCAAAACATAATATATAAATATTTGTATAATTAAAAATTAAAAAAAATCTCTTTATTGAAAAATTTACAATATTTATAATTTACCGTAACATTCCTTTGCGGACTTCAAAAATCTCTTTTCTTATTTAACAATTTCCAATCACCATAAATGTATTGCTGATATTTTGAGTGAAGAGAAAATAGTGTAGCATTTAAAATAAAATGATATATTTGAAGAATTATAGGTATGAGTAAAAACATATCAAATTTACGATACCTGATTCTTATCTAAATAATTTCGAAATATATTACTGGAAAGATAATTTTGAAAAACTTTCTTTGAAATAACATTGTGTATAAGCAATAAACGGTACCCTATTAATGCCGATTTTATGTATATTTATATAATGATTCAGTTCTAAGAACCACATAGAATTAGTAGCGACGTGAACTCTATAATCACTATAATTTGCTACTAATTTAGCATGCTGAACATGATGAATTATCTCACCTCTACGGAAGTTAACTGGCTTAGCTATATATTAAGAAAAATGTTATACAGTGGCGTTACACAATTCTGAAGTTAAAAGTTGACATGTGAGGGAGAATCGACAAAATAAGTGTCAACGTGTTCCGCCTTTATCAGATCAAGGCATATCTCGAGAGTTTTTTTTTCATGTTTTCGATTTTAATCTAAGAACCCAGTAACTCTGCCATCGTCTAATTTTCATTTTTCTGGGTCGAAGTTTTATATGATATTGAAATATCTACGGGAAAATGGTTACGAAAAAGCTTTCGCAGAGTCAAAAGGACAACAGGAGGGAAACATATCTTGAATTTTGGAGATGGATTGAAGAAAGCGCCTTAATTCACTAAACTTGAGTCTTCGTGACTATTTTCTTCTGTTTAAATAGCAGTTTAAAATTCACCTCAAAGGACAAAGATAAGGCAGTAATCGAACAGCTGAAGGTGATGCCGGTATTTGAGTTCCAGCACTACTATGAAGAGTGGACAAACCGTCTCCAGCATTGTATGCCTTCCCAAGGCAACTACTTTGAAGGGCACAGGTTACTTCTTAAATAACACAAATAATGTATTTATTCACTTATATTTATTTTGATTCCTTCAAAGTAATCCCCTCACACACACAAATACTGAAAACTTCCACTAAAACTTCCAAAAAAACCACTAAACTTCCTTGTGTTTTTTAGTGTTTTATTTTTTTTACCTTTATATGTACATTGTATTATTTTTTTCGATTTCGCTTGCGTTCATTAAAAGTATAAAATAATTCAGTTTTTTTTATTTAGGATAGCACATTCCCAGTTTCAGGGCCTATTAACACATAAAATAATTTAGGGAACTGGGTGGCGCCCTTTTAACGCGCCGCATCAACTCGTCAGATACCTTCTCCCCGGTGCCTCCCACGAACGGCTGTCGTCGCAGAAGCCAGGATTTTTCAATTGAATTGATCAAAGACAAATTTCGGTTATACGGTGCCATGAGTAGTGAATATCCTGCTTGTGGAGCGGTGTTTGATATTTTGCGGAAAATGGACCAAAAATTGTTTTGGTATGCAATGGTGTGTTAATGTGATCCTGAAGCTATAGATTATTTTGCCACAAATTTGAACTTCAATACTTAATCGGCGATTACTCAGCACAAAATCTTTGATTCTGGCAATTTTTTCTTGATTAATTGACGGGATAGATCTTTCTGAATCATTACCAAAGCCCCTGTACCACTTGTAAACTCAACTTATTTTCTACTGTAGTTGGTGTTACTATTTATTTCGTGTTTAGCTAGGTATTCATTTCGTAAATTTGTTATTTGTTGCCTTTGAACATAAAATAAATAGCAACGATCAGAAATGGTATGTCAATGCTTCCCTGTAGCTCCTGAGATTCACTATTATTGCTAGGTGTCTACATACATCAGGCGTCAGGAAAAATGTCAATATTTTAATTCAATTATTCAGTTCAATTATTTGCTCCTAGGTGGCTCCTAGGTGGCGCTTGTTCTGTTAACTTTATATCGAAGCTTGGTTTAAAGAAAATTAATTACCATAGAGCGTTTCACCCGACAACAACGTGCTTTCTGTGTTCGCGCGTATTATCAAAACAAGAATTTGCTTGCTACAGCTCGTCGTGTTTATAGGGCCGAATATAATTTACACGAGGTAAACGAGGCATCAAATTTTAATTTAATAAAAAATGGAGAAAAGAGTTTGAAACTAAAGGATCAACTCTAAATTTCCCGTCTACGGGTCGTCCAAGGTCAAGCAGAGGTGCAAACAACATTAAAAGTGCGTGAGTCGGTTAGAGAAAATTCATCTCAATCCGTACGAAAGCGAAGTAGCCAGATACACATTAAGAAACCTTCACTGCATGTTATTAAAAAACAAGATTTCTTTCTTCATTAATACAACATTCAAATCGTTGAAAGAAACGAAAGAAACCACGGGAATTATTCCCAGGAAAAATGATATCTCGTAGAGGTGACATAAATTGCCCCCCCCCCCCCCTAGGAGTCCAGATTTAACTCCACTTGATTTTTTCTTGTGGGGGTTATGGCAGGAGCAAAGTTTATGAAAATAAACCACGTACCATATTGTAACTAAATGAGAATATTGTTCATGATATCCTCTCGATATCCAGACATATGTGCGACAAGGTGATAACACTTTTTCGATCATGCTTTCAAGAATGCCAGCGCTGCAAAGGCCCCCATCTCGACAGTATTATGTTTTTGTTTTATTTTTTATTCTTATTTTATTATTTTATTTCGCACACTGTACTATAATGTTATAATAATCAAATTATTATACCTTAAATCGACTTCTAACAATTATACCTACAAAAATGAATAACAATATCGGAGACCTTGTATTAAAATATCGTCGATTTGATTTCTCGTTTTCATATCCAGTGAAATATAAACCTGTTATAGTTATCTATGTGTTCAAATTGTGTTCAGAGTTAATGATCATGTTTATTCCTGTCGCAAATTATTCTAATTATTATTAATACGTTGTTCGTATTTACTATATTTCTACCACCCATTGATATATTTATTTTAATCCAGATTTTGTCAACATCAACATAAAAGAAGTTATATTAAAGAACAAAAAAATGCTCGTTATCCTAACCACTTAATGTTAGAAAATTAGACTTCAATTCACGATAATTTTTGAAATATTACATAGCGAAAATCAATCTAAAAAACTAAATCTCTTAGAGAGCCTAGAATTTAATAAAAATTGGGTATTTTGCTAAATCCCCAGACAGTCTTGATTCACCCTTGTTAAATTTTTATTGCGCATCTAGACATTGAAAAAATTGAAGCCCCACCATCATTTATGGTATTATTAGGTCGGTTGTTACTATTTTTCTTACTTATCTTAGTTTGTTTATTTAAAATGAATTTCCATCAAGTATCGACTACATCAGTTAAATATATCAAATATGTTTTCTTCTTCAGTTCTTTGTTTACATTCTGCTTATTATTCTATCAATTTACTCCTATTCGTATCCATTTTTTCACTTTCAATTTTAATCAGTGCCTTTATTTTATTCTCTCTATATACGACATATTATATTTTGTCTATTTGTGTTTTATTATTCTCATTATCAGTCATGTCATGTATTATTTGCTTGCATTTTCTTGTTTTCTTTCCTAATTTTCGATTTTTTGTGTAAATAATTTTTATTGCATGTTTTTTCCAAATTCTTGTATTTTGTGGCTTTTCCATTCCATTTTTTCCAACTTTTACCTGATATCGTCTTGTATTTGTATACATCTCTTATATACCTCTAATTGTCTTTGTAAATCCAGCTATTCAGTCTATTTGATGTAGCGTTTTGTACATGCTTATCTATCAAAACTTAATTATGTTTAGCTTCCAGTCAAGGCATGGAGAGACCAAATTGCTCTTTCTTTAATCTCCATATGAATTATATTTTTATTTCCTATGCACGACTCTGTTTTTAGTTGAATTAAAATTAAATATCTGGTCGGTAGTAGATAATAGGTCTGCTATGATATAGAAATCGTTAAAAAATATTTATTTTATGAGTTAATTTAATGGGAATTTACAGGTTTAAACTTCAATTTCGGTTTTGATTATGTTGTATAAAATACTACTTTGACTTTTCTTATATATCTCTTAGTCACTTTAGTGCATTCTAATTATCGTAAATATCTCGAAAAAACCACAAGGATTATCGTATACTAACTAACCCGCCAAGATTCAATTGATTCTCAAAACATTTTGCAATTAAATTATCATCTTTGAATTCAATACATGATATAGAGTTCTTCAATTACAAACAACTGTTTTTGAAAAATACACAAAGACTAGTGTTCTAATATTAGTGTTTCTCACAAGAACATCAGTGACTAATGATTTTATAGTATTTTATATTTTCCATCAAAACCTGAAATATATATCGCCGTACAGGTTATGCTTCATTCTAGGTGCCGAAAGAAGTAAATGCCAAATTAACTTTAGTAGTAAAATGGGTAGCCAACTTGTTGCTCTCTATTTCTGCATAACTGAACACCTAGTTAACAGATAACCCCTTACATGTAAGCTGATGTATTAGTGTCTAGTAATCAACAATCAGAATAAAGGTGCTGTAAGCAGTGCAGTGGGCTTAAAGGGTCGCGACATAAAACTATTGTTCAGATGGCTGAAGATTAAATGTAAGCTATAGATAGAGATAGATACAGATAGATAGAGGATTTCGCCCTATTAGTTTAGATAATTTTGGATAGAGCAAGCTGTGAAATAGTGCAGTTGAAATGAGATTTAATAAGAATGTGATTCATTTTTGTTAAATTTTTGGAGCGAGCTATTATTTGACTAGAAAAGGTGTTAGAATCTCCTAAGTTGAAATTAGAAAGAGTGTCACATTTAGAGAGATACAAAAGGAAATCCATGATATTCCATGAAATCGATGTCTTGCACTAAACTTCCGTGGATTATGAAAGGACTAGTACGAAGGGCAAAAAAATATGCGGTGAGCAGGAACGTTTGGTCTAGATTTTAACAATATGATTGATTTTAGTAACAGCTCCTAACAGCAATATTGTAGAGGTTCTAGTTCTTTCACGGGCATAGTCAAGGGGGGGGGGGGGGCGGTTCAAAGCCCCCCGAAATAAGCCAAATATTACCTAATATTATACCGAAAAAAATACGAGGAGTGAAGAGAGTTAAATTATTACATTTGAATTGAATATATATCCGACTAGTGGACGTTGCGCACAGTAACGCCGTCTCTTGTCGAGTAGTCGGACTATTTTGTATCGTCTGGAAACTTTGCGTTGTTTCTCGATTATTCGCTACGCCCCTCGGTCGGAATGAGCGGAGCTTTGTGGAAGTTTGTGGTAGTTTGTGGTAGTTTCTGGACGGCTACTACTGGGCTGCTATATAAGCGGCGTGTGACCGCGCTTACGGCAGTATTGTTCCATGCGAACTCGAAGCGAAGAAAAGTGGAGAACGAATAGTGAAGAAAATTAAGTGTACCATGTAAGTGAGTAATTTTAGTGCAGTGTTATTCGGTGACCTTCTTAAGGATAGATACGTGAATCATTATTACTGCCGAAAAATGGAGGGAAAAAAAGGAAGGGTGAAAAACTTAAAGGTATAAACTACTGGAAAAAGTGGTGTAGTCAAGGGGTTTCTAATAAAGAAACAAATTTGGATTTAGCTATCAAAGCTTCAGCTACCTTGCATGCTGATAAGAAGACTGTGATGACAAGCGGGCCCTCGACTTCGACCTCAATCACAATACCGAATGTCGAAATCGATGCCATGTCGCTGGTGCCCTGTTCGATACCTTCAACTGCCGAATCTACATCTAGTCTGCAACAGGCCAACTTGCCTGTTACCTCATCTTTTACAACTGTAGCTAAGTTGGATGTTGGTTTTTACGCGAATCAAGAAAAAATCTTGGATGAATATTTTAAAGTCCAAATTTTAAAAACGCCATGGAACCCACTCAGAGATTATAAGTTTCCTATTTCCACAGAACGAAACTTGTGCTTTCAATTGAAATGGTTGGAGAGATTCTCCTAGTTGTCATATTCGGAATATAAAAGTGGAGCATACTGCAGAGTTTGCGTGGTAATGGGACGTTCGCTTGATGAAGGTAAAGGCGGTCATCAAAGGATCGGCCAGTTGGTAACCGAACCTTTTTGTAAGTGGAAAAATGCCCTAGAAATATTTGAAGCTCATGCGAAATCGGGATACCACAAGCGAAATTCAGAACTGGCAGATAAGTGGCAGAAAGTAATGTCTTCGCAGGCTTTTTCGGTCACTGAACAGCTGTCTTCTGAAAAAAAGAGACAACAAGAGGAGAATCGAAAGAAACTAATCCCTATCGTAAAAGCAATAATTTTTTGCGGCAAACAAGGCATCTCCTTGAGAGGTAAAATCGATTCGGGGCGCATACAAATTACACCAGAATCACCAGAACCTGAACAACCACTACAGAATGATAGTAATTTTAGAGCCCTGTTGCGGTTTGCGGCTGAGTCTGGAGATAAAGATCTGGCTGAGCATTTGAATACTTCACAGAAGAATGCCCTGTACACAAGCCCTCAGATCCAAAACGAAATAAATTACATTTGCGGTGAATTAATTCAACAAAAAATAATTGAAGAAGTAAAGAAAGCCAAACTATTTGCGATTCTGGCTGACGAAACCACCGACATCGGACGTGTAGAACAAGTCTCGTTATGTCTTCGATATGTTGATTTTACAGATAATAAACACCATATACTTAAAGAGATGTTTCTTGAGTACATTCCAACGGTCGATGTTTCAGGATCCGGTCTCGCAAATCTTATTATTACAGCTCTGAAAAAGCATGGACTTGAATGTCTCATGTGGTTGGTCAAGGTTACGATGGAGCTGCAGCTATGAGTGGGTATTTGCACGGTACCCAAGCTTATGTTCGCCAAGAATGTCCTCTTGCACTTTCCTCTCTCCCCTGTTGCACCTCTTGCACCTCCTCTCTCAACCTTGCTATTGCTGATTCATGTTCATTAGCAAATGTCCGAAATTGCATTGGGATTGTGCAGTCTGTTAGTTCCTACTTTCGACATTCTGCTCAACGCACTGCTTTGTTGAAAGCAAACATTCAAGAGCTACTACCGTCGGTAACTAAAAAAGCTTGTTCTCAATGTGTGAAATACGGTGGAACATGAAGCTATTATAAGATTCAGGGAAATTTATTCAGCGATTTTGAATGGTCTCGAAGAACTCCAATTTAATCACAATAAGGAAACATCGCAACAAGCCACCCAATTGCTAAGTACGCTTTGATCTTCGGATTTTGTGATGTGTTTAGTGATTCTTCAAAAAGTTATGAGCTATACATTGTCGCTATCAGAACAATTACAGACAATTGACATCGATCTTATCACGGCATTCAAACATGGAGATGATGTTATTAATGTCTTACAACTCCTCAGAAACAACACTGACGTTGAATATCTTCATCTCTATGAAGACGCAAAGGTTTTACTGGAAGAAAATAGTGATATACTGCGAATACTAGGCGTCGTCGGAAGACAATTAAATAGACCGAACATTCCTGCATTGGATATATGCACGTATTACAAAATTAATTTGTTCATTCCATTTCTTGATCATACAATTCAACAATTGGTTGAAAGCTTTACCAAACATCGTAAAGTAGTATCAGCATTATCTGATGTGCTACCTTCAAATTTTACTGCCAGTTCTGAAATTGAAGAAGCAATTTCCATGTACTCGTCACTGCTTCCCGAAAGCAACATATCAGTGGTTAAAGGAGAACTTGAAGTATGGAATACCGTGATGACAAGTATCTCGCCTACCCCGAAATCTAGTTTGGAATGCCTAGATATGTGCGATAAAAATCTTTATCCTAATATTTACACATTACTACAAATCTTGGCTACCATTCCTGTATCCACTGCTACCCCAGAAAAGTCTTTCTCGAGCTTAAGGAGACTGAAAAACTATTTACGAAACACTACAAGTGAAAACAGACTTAATGGTTTGACTCTCATGAACATTCACTATGGAACAGAAATTCATGGAGATGAAGTAGTGGATATATTTAAAAGAAAAAGCCGAAGATTTCTTCTTTAATGGTTTTAGATTTAGCGCAGAGGAACGAAATTAACTTAACCATTTCATTTAAAGTTAAGAACTTTATAAATATGTCGAAATTTTTCCTATGAATATATAGATATTAAATTTCATGTAAGTATATTTTTGTTGTTTTATTTACTTCGAACAACAAACCCCCCTCCCCCCTCAAACTAAATCCTGGCTACGCCCGTGAGATCTCTAGTTTGTATACACAATGCAGGTTAATTACAGGGTTGTTATAAAACATACCAATAGATTGTTTAATACATAAGTTTTGTATAACATCGAATTGATGGAGGTAGAAAATGGGAACAGAATAATAAAAACTAAATTCTAGATTTAACCAAAGAAATTGTTATTTGTAGTGGTCAGTAACAGTTTTATTCGAATTCTGAAGAACATAGTAATGTAGATATTTCATAATCAAACTAATAAATATAGCTAAAGTAACTAGTAAAATAGCTAGTCACATTTTTGACATCGAGGAATATTGTCTGTGACAAGTTTGCTGATTTATTTAAATCGAATAAAACATTTTTATACTTTGTTATCTATCACTTTTATTTTTAAATTTGTGTGACTATAGTTTCGTAAAAACGATTTTACATTCTCAAACACTACTTTAAGACTAAGGTAAGGAACCTAGTTTTTTTTACATGAATAATATTTTCAAAAATATTACGAATTTTTCGCCAAAACAGTCAATAAAAAACTCAGTGCTTTACAAAAAAGCTTAGCAAACTATCTATACCAAAACACGGGTTTCTAACATGCTTTGATGTTAGCAACATGTTCCCGAATATTCCGAACAAAGATTGGCTACAATTAATAGATAATTTACTCATAAAACATAACATCAATCCAATTATTAAGCAAGATATTTTAGAACTCTTTAACTTATGCATTAATGAAAATTATTTTTCAATTTAATAGCGTTTTTTACAAACAAAAGGATGGTCTAGCAATGGGTTCCCCACTAAGGCCTTTATTATCAGAACTGTTTATATCAAACTTGGAACATAATTTTTTTATAACGGATAAAGTAAAAAATATATTGTTTTGGTTTAGATATGTAGACAACATTTTGATTTATTATACTAGAAATGACAGACAAATACAAGAAATCAATTTTTCTACCTTTGGTGCGAAACACTTAACTTCAAGAGATTTACCACTAAACACCAAATCACTTGTCACACTGAACACTGATTAAATCAAGATTAATTTATCTCCTGATGGTGTTAACATGGTTAGCGAAACGTGCGACGAGAAGTTAAAAAAAAGTGATTTGGTGTTTAGTGATAAATCTCTTCAAATTTACTTAAATAGAAGAAACATTAAAACATTTAAATAGTACCCATCCAAAAATCAAATTTACACTTGAAAAAGAACAAAATCAAACCATACATTTTCTGGACCTTTCAATATCCAAACAAAATAATAAACTAGAATTTAATATCTATACAAAACCCGCATACTCAGATATAACAATTACATAACAATCAATCCACCCCAATACATATAAATATGCAGCATATAAGTCTATGATCCACCGAGCTTTCACAATTCCACTATTTGAAAATAATAGAAAAATAGAACTGCCAAAAATCATTACCTTCAATCATTACATTAATCATTAGCACAAAATAACGGCATTAAAGAAAAAGTAATTAGTTACTTAATAAATAAAAAACGGAAACAATTACTGATTCATCAAGTATACACAAAAGTAAAACAAACAAATGTTAAAAAGTACTGTAAAATTTCATATTTCAGTCTAATTTCAGAACAAATAGCTCGCTTTTTGAGGAAACATAATTTGCAAATAGTGTTTAAAACCCCCCAGTCAACCAGTAAATTACTTTTTAATGCCAAAGATAAAACATTACAAAATACAAAATCTGGAGTTTATATGTTAAATTGCAACGAGTACAGTGGGTGCTATGTGGGACAAACCGGATGAAATTTTCAGACCAGATTCAAAGAACACAAATCTGCGTACATATTAAAGAAACAATATTCTAATTTTAGGAATCATTTCATAAATACCGGACATATATTTCCCGAGATTTCAAATTTAAAAATTTTACATACAGCGCCAAAAATCAAAAAATTAAACATTTTAAAAGCTCCAGACAGACAGATCTCCGAAATTCCCCACTATTTAAAATATTGAATTTAATTCAGAAATTCAAAAATAAAAGTGATAGATAACAAAGTATAAAATTGTTTTATTGGATTTAATACATGAACTATCCCAAAGTAACGGATAAATCAATCAATAATTTGCTTATTTATACTCCTTGACATATTTTCTTTTTAACTTTCTAACTTTAATAACAAGTTAAATAGTTAGTACTACTTCTCCATCTAATTCTAATATCTAAAACTGATCATACATGATATAATTTGGATCGGATTTGGATCGAGTTAATAAAATAAATATATATAAGAATATTTTCTAATCCTGTACGCAAGTTCAACAGTGTGACAAGACAATCTATTCTCCTCAACGTAAACTCCGGCGTTCGTTAATTCTTTGCTTGAAAATATATGGTAAAAATTTTGAGTTTTTCGGTAACACCAAAACGCATTGAAATTACTCTACGCGCGTTTCGCTGAGCACATTAGAATCATCAGAAAGTTATTAAATGTAAAGCATAACCTATTTTGTTTATAATTTATTTATACATTTAGTGCGATGAAGAGATCAAATAAAATAAAGTTCGCTGAAATGTATAAAATTACTCATCCGTGAATAGAGTAAATGTATCTGTCTTTATTTTTACAACTACGAATTTATCTATTTTTATATTTAGCTTGTTCGATATTTCCGTATTCATTCAATAATCTCCTATTTTTAACACCTAAATAGTTTCAAGTTGCTTAAATTTATATTGTAGATAAATTCATAAATATGTTTGACAACTGCAGATTAATTTATGCTATTATATGTTATTTATTATATGTCCTTTAAATCTTGTTATTATTGCTCATCTTGTTTAACAAATATATTTATGATTACAATAATTATATTGTATTTCATATATATAATCCCCAGCCCCCCCCCCCCTCCCCCGCGCGCAAGAAAATCATCAAAGGCCACCCAAGACTAAATTTTTAAAAGTACTTAATCAATTATTTTTGTCAATAAATATGTATAATACTATGGGTTTTACAACGTTTGAAAAGAAGTAAATAAAATTTAAATTTACACCATTATAAAAAAAATATTTACAAAAAGAAGATAAGGCACAAGACATATTTTGCTCAAAATAAGCTTTGCAATATAATTACAAAAAACTACGTGTCCAGCTTTGTATATAGAAGATCGAAAATATCATAAGCTGAACTTAATTGTGTTATTTCAGATTGTAGGCACATCCGAAGTGAAACCAGTTTTATATGTAGTTTGGGACCAATATCAGCTTCATATTTGGTTTGCACTCTTTCAGCCCTTGACACAATATCATCTTCTGATAAAGCAAGTAATTTTTGAGGAAATAAAACTGAAAAATTTTCCGTTAAATTTTGAAAAGATGAAAAACGTTCAGTAATTTGATCATTTACAGTTTTCAAAAGAGGAAAAATACATTAACTTTGAACTTGTGTTCACCATCACAAAACCTGTAACAGGTACTTCTACTGACTCGTCAAACTGCCTCTTAATTTTTAACTGTCTACTAACCGGAAACATTGCTTCTATATTCAATTTTGCAGCAATTGCTGCAACTTCTTCCTTTACTTCGAAGAAGCTATCTCTTAGCGTATTCAATTTAGAAACAATGTTTTAGAAAACTGCTGTTGCTCTTTCAAGATCCATTTCTGTCCTTTGAAGACATTTCGAAGCAACATTCATGTGCGTAAACACTTTAGATAAACGCACAGTTCAAAATAAAAACTAGTAGTTTTATGAGGCGTTTTGCCTCTGATACCTCTCAGTTTTTTTGTTCTTTAAAGAAATTTCTATCAGGGCTTTCATAACATGGGGGTGTCTTAACTTGATTGAGTCATCACGAGATGTTCACCTTGTGGGATTAAGTTTTTTCAGTGTTACATCAGATTCACCTGTTAAAGATGCCAATATACCCCATCGATTAATACTCTGGCCGAAAAACACACGCACACACACACATACACACACAGACACACACACACACACACACACACACACACACACACACACACACATATATATATATATATATATATATATATATATATATATATATATATATATATATATATATATATATATATACATATATTGAGTTTTTTTTTTACTTCTCCAACTTCTTCGTCCAACGAGACAACATTAGTCAGGAGTTATACACCCCCGACCGTTGGGTTCCACAATCTCATGTGGAACGCACAACAACCTGCATCTCCGCCATAATGAGCAATGGTTAGTTGCTTGATCGGGAGGAAGTCCCACCCATCCCTTACATTGGAGGGCACATGTTTCGTCTGTTGGTGGTTAGACTCATCAGGGTACCGACATATGTTCTCTCGTCAAGAAGAGGGAGTCGCTCTCCACAATCAAACAACCCATATTTTCGCCGACTTCTCGTCGGATGGCATATAAATTGAGTTTTTTTTTTTACTTCTTTGAACTGCGTCCAAAGAGACAACAGTAGTCAGGAGTTATACACCCCCGACCGTTGGGTTCCACAATCCACAATCTCATGTGGAACGCACAACAACCTGCGTCTCCGCCATAATGAGCAATGGTTAGTTGCTTGATCGGGAGGAAGCCCCACAGGATCATACATATATACATACAATATATATATATATATATATATATATATATATATATATATATATATATATATATATATATATATATATATAATCTTTTTTGTACCCCGGAATATGCTCCTTTCATCATTACAGCTTGGTCATACACACTTTTTCATATCTAAACCCCAATTCCCCAAACTGGTGACAATGTCTGCAGAGAGGCCAGCAGAAGTTAGGTCTTTTACAGTAAAAAATTCCATAAAAGATTTCTCAATTTCTACTACTTTCTTTTCCAAAACGTCTTCCTCTTAACTTTTCTGATCATCAGTACATCGTCAGATAAATTGACGTATCATTCTACAAAACTCATCTGGTCTTTCTTAGACAGATCTTATGTTGTGCCAATTATGACTGAAAAATACTGTGCTTATGTATTTTCTGAACGAGTTCAGTTTTAATATGAGAAAATAGATAACTGATATTTTCATTTTGTAAGTCATGACTTAAATAACTTGTATGCTCTTTTGTTGCACTTAAAACTGCACCATGAGTGGATCGTACTTGGCTAATAGCTGCACAGTTAATAAAAAAGTCCCATCGTAGTTTCCGCTATGCTCTTTAGAGACTCTAAATGCAAGAACATTTTTGCGAGCATCATAGTTATGTCAATGACCCTCTCTCAGACCAGATTCCAAAACTTTTACTCATTTTTTTTCTAAATCCAGAGTATCATCTTATCTTTTTAACACTTCCCACCGATTATAGCTTCCAAGTTATACAGGCCAAAATATGCTGTTCAGATTTCGCGTGTGTTGTTATTTGTTTTGATAAGTTTTGCCATTCTTTAATACCAATGACCAATCCATTTTTTCTTGGGTATTTTTTTAGTAAACAGCCAATATGGTAAACAATACATGCAGTCCAGTACTTTTGAGTAGTTTAGCCACTTATTAGGTAATAACTGTCCTCCGACTGTAATTGTGTTATAGTAAATAGTGGAAAATGACCTATTCTTGTCATTTTTTGGAAAATACCCTTTTGGTTGACTTTTTTGATCTTCCTGTTTTAACAACAAATAGTTTATGTTTATCGGACACTTTTAAAATATCGAAATAAGCCTTATCAGTTAGATTTTCGCACCTCAACAATGAAGTAATTAATTCATTATCGTCAAATTCATTTTAAATTCATAAAGATGAAAGGGAGGATTCGAGATTTTCACTTATATTTTTTAATCGCAATTTGTCTTAATCAATATGAACATCACAGTAATAATTGGTGCGAGTACTTGATTGTCTTGTTTCTTCATATTTGCTGCAACCAGGAGAGAACAGGAACATTTTTACAAAAGCTTAGATCGGCGGAAGTAGATTCAAAATCCATCGCAGGTTTTCCAATAATTTTACTGACGATATTTGAAATTTAGAATAAACGGAGTAGTATAACATAAAACTTCTGTCTTGTACTTGTGAATACTAGTTGAACGAATTCAAATTTATTATTTTTGGAAGTATTAAGAACTAGAACATTAATATTAACAAATATCAAAACTATTTACCTAAAGATAAGTTTGTGGCATTTGCAATATTCCTGGCCTCCCCGGTTTATAACTACAAAACTTGTTTTTTTTTGTTATATTTGGCGGATTTTTCTTCACCTATTTTTTTTTTTCTTTTTGCTGCACCACTCATAACTTTCAGTTCAGATTCACGATCCATTACTTAATGGTACACAAAAAGTAAAAACGCGAGACAAACGAAAACTAACAATAATTTGCGAAAGCCCAAAATTAAACCCAAAATTGAAAATAACGTAAAACACGGATTTTAATCGTCTATATGCAGACTGAGATAGCTAAATGAATTTCGCCGAAATATGCGCAATAAAATCATGACAAATCACGTAATATTGCCGTTTAGGTTCCTTTCATATGCCACGATTTGAACATGTATTATACGCCAAAAAAGAAAGAGGCTATTAAATATTACTTATGGCGCTTACTTATAATAGTCGTGTATGAAGACGATTATTTGACATTATTTTTTATATTTAACACAGTTTGGTTTGGTATTCTATGTAAAACGTTGCAATGCAACCATTAAATTTTAAATAGTGTGGTTATTAAATATAATATGTTATTTATTTTTTCCATTTTTCCATTTGGGTCCTTATGGGGCCCTCCGAAACTGTGGGCCCCCCGCCATGTGGGGTCTGCGGGGGCTTTGATCCATCCCTCTACATGACACTAACTCGGCTTTAGAGAAATGGGCGTCAAGTAATTTCAATTCGTTTTGGTGTAAGTGGAAAACGCATTACATAGTTTTTGTTTAACTCAAAAGGTTCAAAAATCAACTATGGTAACTTTAAATATACACTCGATTCACTTAATCTATCTCCAAATTACATATCTGTTGGCGAAACTTAACTAAACACCCAATGGTTAAAAGGAAAAAATCGAAAATATCTTTAAATGCATTTATAATATTTTTTTCTTATAACTTAGTTTCCTAAGATTTTAAAAGTCGTTTATTTTAAAACAACCTGTGTAAGTTTATTTTAATTGCAGGTTTTGTCTGTTGTTAAAGAAGTATAGTTTATTACGATATACAATAATTGGACTATAAAATATATCACTAAAATATATCACTTGTTGCTACTTAAAAATTTACCTATTAACTCCAGTTGCTACTATTTGTCAAATGTATATGCATCTTAATATGGCGAATATGCTAACAATTTTCCAACCCAATTGAAACAATGCAATTTTGAATAATCATAATTCTAAGCTTTATCATTTTATAATGCAGCAAATAAATTATATTAAGAATTAATTCTTTAGGTCATTTTCAACGAACTAACTTCAACAATAGTAGGCAGACGATCCTCACAATCATTCTCATCTAGTTCTATAGATGTTTATATTTTGCTTATTGCACAGTGTGTCAGATGAAAAGTCACAATCCACCATCTTAGGATGCATAATAACCAAGTCAAGCTTTCACCATAAGAATCTCTATTATTCGTACCTTTTAAACTATTTTATTTTATCGAAAAAACAATTTTAAATATCGTTTTAAGTTATGGAATAAAGTGACAGAAACTGTTTACGGTATTGAAGCAATGAACTCCATGAAATGGTCCCACACAATTGGTCCCACACAATTGGTCCCACACAATGGTCCCACACAATTGAAGCAATGGTCCGGTGTCCCACACTTTCTGCCAGATGTTATAAAACATATCCACCCTCACTTCTCCCATTACACTAATCACAGCTGCGATGACTCCATTCAAACCTGGAACTTTATCGTTTTTTAGGCTGCGGACGGCATTTTTGATTTATGTTTTTAATATATTATATTCGTCTGACCATATACCCATTCTTCTGAGTGTGCGTCTTTTTTCGATTAAGTCAAGGGTGCCATCAGTCATCCAATGTAGGTATTTTTGAAGTCGTCATTGTATTGTGTTTGTTTCATCTATGGACTCTGTATTAATGGTTTGGTCAGACAGTACAAAGACTTCCAGTTTTTCGCAAATATTTTGGAAATATATTGGAATTCATAAGAATGCTGGACTAGTACCTTCTTGTGAATGGACTTTTTGGGTGGTACATTCAATTTTAAATAAACTCTAGAATAGAGTAGTGGGTGGTCACTTCCACTTTCAGCTCCAGGAAAGGTTTTAGTATGAAAAAATTATTGAAGGTCATCATCAAGACCTTATCAAAATATAATCCATCTGATTTATGCCTTTAAAAAATGTATTTAATTATCATAATATTAAATCAGTAGGGATTGAATATTAAACAACTCATTCAACAGTCGATACAATTAAACAACATAATTATTGTTGGTCAGAATACCTATATGCACTAGTGTAATGCTTTTAGTGTAATGCTATATTATATTTATTACTAATGGGTTTGTCCAATAATACAGTCCACAAAGTTGTCTTTAACATTTTTGGCATTTTCTCAACTCCTACTAAGGTTTATCTCCATATTATGTGGTACAATGGCCACATTTCTTCCACTAATAGCATGGCAAATATTATAAAGATTCATTTTATAAATGTACAATTGTTTAGTAGCTGTAATCAATATATTTGTCTATATAACCTTTATCAAGTCAACTTTAGATGCACCCTCTCAATTTTCATTCTTCTCTGTCTATTGCAATGTTTATTCATTTAGATCCTGCTCTCTTCTTCGGATCATCTATCTATTTCATTTATGGTCTTTCTCGTCCTCCCTTGTGTTCCCATGATTTCCAGCCTAATAGAAGTTTGTCCAACTGTATTCTAGATCTTCTAACATTTTTCTTTTGTTCTGTTTTATGTTCTGTTATCAAAATGGCATTAGCAATGCATCAAGCTATTAAAATATAGTTCGCAAATCTTAATACCTATTTTATCTCAATTAAACTTTTTGAACATATCTTCCAAGACTTGATTAAATAATTTTGGGGATATATTGTCTCTTTATCTTATGCCTCTTTGTAAACATAATGCTTTAGTTTTTTCATACATTTTAATTATTCATATATATTATATCTCTATATAAGGATTTTCTCATAGACCTAATGGTCAAGCAACATTATTGTCAGCAAATGATCTTAGCTAGTTAATAGCTCGTTTTTATTATCGCTATAATGTCCCACTGCATTTTTTATTTTTTTTTAGATCGCGAAACGTTTCATCACTATAAAATGAGCATTTATGTACCATTTGCCACCTTTCGATAGCCTGATCTCTCCCGGATATTTTTAACATCCAATATCCTATTGCGATTAATGTCGGCTTGATCGGCCACTAGAAGACAACTGGAGTCCAAAAGCCGTTGTTTACTATTCGTGCAAATCATCATAGGAAATAGTAATCCGTAAAATACTACGCTGGCCAAGGGGAATCCGTCACCAGGGAAGGCGCCCAATAAAGTACTGGTAACCAATCACAGGCAGTTGTGATCATCACAAAATATTGTGTTAATTAGAATGTTACAAAGTTGCGTGTTAAACATGTGAAATCAAAAAGAGATTATATTTTACTTTTTTCTATAAAGTATATTGTCGAAGTTCGACACTCCAAAGAGACAACATATCTTCGGTTGGGCTCTGAACTTCTTGGAATAAGTAGATTGCAATGTTGATCGCTAGTCCGAAAGGGTTCGCCATTGCGAAAGAAGCCAAGACTCACTTTGTGGGTCTTTAGTTCTAAAATTATGAGCGCAACCGCGAACTCCACGGAGCTGTGCGGCACGTGGAACAGCTTAACACGGTGACTGCGAAAGAAGCCAAGAATGCAGCAGAAGACGAACAGTCCCGATTCTTTTGGCAAAGCTTCGGAAGAAAGATCTCCATGTCGGTAAGAAGATTTTCATTATCTTAAAAAATTGGCAACGATGAATCATCTCCTTCGGCTCTCCAAGTTGAGATTTTCGCGCCATTGTGTTCCTCCCGTTAGCCAAGCAAGCACCTGACCCTTCATCAGGCAATTCTGACCAGGCAAGAAGTTTACGAGTGCCGCCAGTTGTCCTGCGGGATCCTTCAGATTCGGCATACCTTCAGATTATGCGCTTCTGCAAGAAGAAGAGCATCCAGTTCGGAAACTCTACAAGTAAGCGGCAGGTGGTTCTACTTCTTCCCCAAAACTCCGACGATTTTCTAGCAGTTACCAAACTGCTCGGACAACCGTATCCAAACAACAACGAAATATCCATTTTCATCCCTAATAATCGCATACTTCGCGTTCTAACGGGAGTCCTGAAGTCGATCTCAACTTCATATATCACCACTGAATTCATCCTGACAGTTCCAGCAGAACTGAAACGGTCTTCGTGAAAAGCGCAACGTAACACTCCTATAAGGAGTGCAAGAAAGATTGTTAATCTACAACAACTTGTATCAATTGGAGGTATAGATACACATACTGCAAATTTACAGAGTTGTTCAGAAAGTTCAATTCTCTTCAATAACTTCAGTGCTTCCAAACCCCAAAATACCTCCACCAACCTTCGTTTGGGGATCACAAAAAAAAATCCGGTCCTAAAAAATCATCCACGCCGTAAAATAGTCCTTTCTCTGAATTTGTGGAGCCACTACTTTGGAACGCTGAAAATTAGCTTGGAGCGATCAATCCCTAGTAAATCATCCCCTAAATTCTCGACATCAAGCTTATGGGGGTTCGAAATTCTTGCCTTTTCAGCTTGTGTAAGATAGAACTAATATTGCATCATTACACATTTATTTCGGAAGTTGCAAGACTCTTGGTCCACAAAAAATTTAACGGTATCAAATCGAATTTGTAAAGATTCTTAGCATCAAAACTTAGGACGGTATGCATAAGTAAAATTAGGAATAGCCTAAAGAAACTAAAAAATATGATTAAACAAAATGGAAAATATTTACTCAATAAACAAAATTCATTACAAATAAACATATTATTTATTTCTTAAAAAATCGAAATGATAGATAGACCAGGCAATGACCCCTACATCTTGCTGACGATAGTGTATATGCTGGCGTACGTACCGGATACCATTAAGCAACCATGGCCTATAAAAACCAGTCAATGACTCCTACATCTTGTTGACGATGGTGTTCATGCTGGCGTACGTACCGGATGCCATTAAGCAACCATGACTTATAAGAACCAATTTTTTAATTATCGATCATTATTGTAGTAACACTGATCAAAGCTTGATTGCATATTCTTTCTGCATAAATAAATAACTGTTTTTAAAAAGTGATTTTTGGTGAATACAAACATAATTGGCGCTGCGAACAGGATCCTCGCTGCACGAGAATTCATCTGTGAAAAATCGGTCAAGTTCAGGTATTAATCAGCAGATCCTAAGAAATCATCTTTAATGAAGACTTTCCTCTTCCTGTAAGTACTCAACCTATTATCCTTTTATTATTATTATTATTATTTATGAGCAATTGTAAAAAATACCCCTCGCAAGCTTGTCTACAATAATCGAAAATCAACTAGCCAATTACCGAGCTTATAAAACCTTCGTAATACAAGAAAGCTTACCAGGAAAAACATCTGTAAAAGAGAATACCTGTAAAAAACCATATTCTACTTCACGACGAGATTCAATTGAAGTAAAAATGGCAACTATTGCAGATGCTGACTTAATAAACCTTTGTAATAATCTGCCAAAGTTCTCAGTAGGAAAGAATATTTCTACGTTTGTAAATAGCGTAGAAACTTTACTGCACTTTCTGAGCCCTAGAACTCTATCAGATACTCAACAATTTATATTAGCCGCTAATATAATTTCGAAGATCGAAGGAGAACCTCGGGGCCACTTAAACTATGAAAACAAGTTTACTTGAGACGAAGTAAAACCCAGCCTATTAAGATAATACGGTGACACTCGATCGGAGTCTATCTTGATAACTCAGTTAACTAGTACGGCTCAAAAGAAAACAGAGACTTACCAGGAATATTATCAAAGAATTAATACAGCACTAAACGACTTATTGCAACACGTAAATTTACACGCTGATGCCGCGACAATGGCATTTAAAAACCCCTATTTTCAGAATCTAGTCCTACAGACTTTTAGCACAGGGATAAATAACCCATATGGCGAACATTTGTCACATTTTACATTAAATTCTCTTGAAGATGCATACCAGAAATGCATCGCACACGATAATTACAGACACCAGGTCGCATATATGAATTATTTGAAACGACCTTTAGAACAAAAGCCTCAACAAAGCTTTAAACCAAAACCTTTTGGAGATATAAACAAACCTATAAGTCACAAGCCTTTTCCACAAGGACCGATTAATATTTTTAAACAACCTCAAACTCATTTTCAAAGACATTCAACACCGTCGATTCAACCAATGTCCCGAGTATCGGCAATAAAGATTCGGGCAACCAAAGAATGTCTACTACGTATTACCATCACAATATAGAAACTGAAAACTACCCTGACGACGTATGATCTGACCATCTAGAAGAGGATTTTCCACTAGAAGCCTCCGAAGACGAACCACCTGCCTGGAATTAAATAACTACAACTTTCAACGAGTCATCAGATTGCCCTTCTTCAATCTACCTAATACAAAACTTAAAGTATTAATTGATAGCGGAAGCTCCGACACCATACTAGCCCCAAAAACTGCACAATATTTCGATAAAAAACACGAATTTAGAGAGAAATTTATTATAAAATCCATGAAAAAGGAACAGACATTTGACGGAAATACTAAATGCAAAATTTTCTCGGAAATAGGAATACCAGAAGTTAGTACCGCTCGTATAGCAGAATGGCATGATACATTCGATATATTATTTGGAACTGCCCACCTTCTAAAATTCGGTGCCATTTTAAATTATAAGGCTCGTATGTTTACCATCGACAAATACAACGTATGCATAACATTTAAGGTTTACTATCAAACCAAATGTCTTACAAAACTTCTAGTAACAATACCAAATGGGGACGTATTAATACCGGCAATCGAGATGGACGTTCACCAGATACCAGTTGGAATCTATACTGCAAAAAATGGATTTATAGAAACAAAAGAACTTCCGCCAGGATATGAAGACTACCCCACACCCATCCGCGTAAAACCCCTGCAAGAATTTGAAATCAATACTCACCTGACATATAAGAACACCGAAGATCCCGTTTTAGATCAAATTAGGCTAGAACATTTAAATCATGAAGAAAAAGAAAAAATCATGAAACTATGCAAACAATACAAAGACATCTTCTATTCGGAAAACAGTGATCTAACTTTTACATCTTCGATAAAACACGAGATAAAAACACAAGATGACCAACCAGTCTATACCAGATCATTCCGACATCCGCAGACAATGCAAACCGAAATATATTCTCAAATTAATAAACTATTAGAAAAAGAAATCATACGACCATCTGAATCCCCATACTCAGCCCCAGTATGGATCGTACCCAAAAAACTAGACGCATCAGGGGTGAGAAAATACCGAATGATAATAGACTACCGAAAACTAAATGAGAAAACAGTTGAAGACAAGTATCCTCTACCAAGAATAGATGAAATATTAGATAATCTTGGACGATCAATCTATTTCACTATCCTCGATCTAGAACAAGGTTTACATCAAATCGAAATAGATCCCTAATTAACAATAAAGACGACCTTCACAGTTCCACACGGTCCCTTTAAATATACACGAATGCTATTCGGCTTAAAAAATGCACCGGCCACATTCCAACGAATGATAGATTGCGTATTAAAAGAATATCTTTATAAATGTTATTTTGCCTATATGGACGACATCATTATTTTTTCGCGATCGCTACAAGGCCACTTAGTACACCTGAGTAAAATCTTTCGAAAACTTCAACAAGTCAACTAAAAAGTCCAACTTGACAAGCGCGAATTTCTGACAAAAGAAGTCGCATTCCTTGGCCATATCATTACACCAGAAGGCATAAAACCGAACCCAACAAAAATAGAAACAGTCCAACGATTAGCCCTGCTGGAAGGAAATAAAAAGTTTTCTTGGACTGATTGGCTTTTACAGAAGATTCATCCCTAACTTTGCGCGAATAACGCACCTTTCTCGAAGTGTACCAGAAGAGGCACAAAGATAGATATTGACGACGACGAATATAAAGAATGCTTTCAGAAATGTAAAGACCTTCTTACAAATGCTCCGATTCTCCGATATCTGGACTTCGAAAAAAAGTTTACAGTAACGACTGACGCCTCGAACATTGCTATAGGTTCTGTGCTCTCTCAACAAAGAAACCTCATCGCTTATTATTCTCGTACTCTAAACACAGCCGAACGAAACTATACCACGATAGAAGGTGAGATGCTTTCAATAATAGAATCTTGCAAGCACTTTAGACCCTACGTTTACGGCAGGAGATTTCTTATTGAAACCGACCACAACTCACTTGTATGGCTCTTCAAACTGAAACATCCATCGTCAAGACTAGTCCGTTGGAAGATCAAACTAGAAGAATACAATTTTGAGGTACTTTAAGAGAGAGGGAAGGAGAATCAAGTAGCCGACGCCGTATCAAGAATGGACACGATGGAAACGGAATCCGTGATATGTGAATCCGACTTGGACATGACTCATGAAGATTATGATGACATCCTAAATACACTGCCCAAAACCACGAATTAAGAACCTAGCAATGATGACGGTAATACTATTCATTCCTCTTATGAAGAACCCGTTTATGGAATCAGATTTTCGGAAAATCACTTGAACAGCTTTCGATTCCAAATACATATCTATAAAAGATAATATAAATACATACAAATCAAGAAGAATATAAAATAGAAGACACCTCTAAATTCCATGGGACACATTTCTCTCATATACTGAAACTTACCACAAATTGGAAAAACGAAATAATGTCTGCTCTAAAACCCCTCATACTACAACTTTCTACACACGGATTGTATACTGAAGATCAAGAATGCATATCCTTCTTACAGACGGAACTACCAAAAATGCTGGATGCACCTATAAAGATAGTGTTTACGAAACAACCATTGAAAGACATTGAACAGGAATTAGAACAAAAACAAATTATATATGACTACCACAGCACAAACCACAATGGCATAACCGAAACCTACCAACATCTAAAAACAAAATATTATTGGCCCAACCTGAAGGCTACCATAACAGATTTTATCAATCAGTGCGTCCTATGTTTACGAAATAAATATGAAAGACACCCTTATTGCAGTATAATGGACCACTCTTAAGCGCAAAACCCTTTCATACGTTACATATTGATACCTATGAAATTCAGAAGAATCAATTTTTAACTATCATAGACTCGTTCACCAGATATGCACAAGACTATGTTATACCAGATAAGACAGCTCTCAGTATCCTCTCGAAACTAGGTTATTATTTCGCCCATCACAACTACCCAAAAAAAAAAAATCTGCGACTCTGAGATGGAATTCAACAACGTCCTACTAAAGGAATTTTTAACCCTATACCAGATAGAACTCCATTTCTCGACAGTGGGAAGTCACAATTCAAATTCATCTATCGAAAGATTCCACTCTACATTAACAGAAAAAATCCGAATCCTAAAAGAGAAAGTATAGCTAACCTAGCCACGTATGCGGTTTTAATCTATAACCAAAGCAGACATAGCTCTACTAAATACTTGTCATTCTTCTTACTCTATGGACCATATGCCGAAGATATCGGATACGACAACAATCTTACAATTTATCAGAATTACGTGCAAAAACACAAAAATGAACTAGGACCATTTCTAGATGACGTCTACCACCAACAACTCGCAAAAAGAACGAAACAGCTAGAGAAAGTTAACAAAGAACGCGAAGATCTACCTCCGATGAAGGAACAACAAGATGTATACCTACGTTCGACCCAGAGACAACCAAAGATAGCACCCAGATATAATAACTTCGCAAGACAAGACAAATATAATAACTTCGCAAACTATATGATATTACAAAACGAAATTTTAAACCTCGAACGAATCAATAAAATAATCTTAATGATATTACGAAGTCTCGCTTTTGCCCAAAATTCTTTGACTAATTTAGAACTATTATCCTTAAGGGATATATACGAATTAGAAGATTTATTACGAAATCGCTACACTAAGGATGCACTAATCTCAAGTGACCAACATCCTTACGAATTAATTGAACATACAAAATCGATTATTTTTGTGACAGACAGCGAGATGCTCATAATAATAAAATTTCCTATTTTATATCCCGTTACCCTCGAATTATCCCACATCTACTCCGTTCAAAATATAGATGGGATCATTATACTACCACCAACAAAATATTATGACAAAGAAAAATGGATTACATCTTGCTACAAGAGTGAAAACAAATACATTTGCTCAAAGCCTATGGTCCACAACTGCCGCCTACCAATCGTAAAGATGTCTTTAAAACCATTGTCTATCAAACTGACAAGCCCTTAATTATCAGCACGACTACCCCGGTGAAAGTGTACAAAGAAACTGTTGACAAAAACTGCCTAATATTCTCGAATGCTACATATTCTGGGAAAAACATACGCACCTGTAACGAAGACTCAAGAAACAATTCCATGCATTGTTCCACAGGAAGTCATTCCGTTGATGAAAATTAACTTATCTCCAAACCGGGAGGACTTACTAGAAGACCACCTAATAGACCCAATTGAACCTTTTCAATAGGAACCTCTAACGCAAATCAGCCTCTCCATCTCTAGTACAACCTTAGTTATTCTTTTGATTTTAGCTTTATTTTACATCCTTCTTAGAAAAAGGAAGAGGATAGCCCAGCTACTATTTGGACCAAAATTAAACTACCCCTAGACACCCTCGAGAACCTTCTTGAGGACAAGAGGACACTTAAGGAGGAAGGAATTATATTATATCCGAAATAGACCAGGCAATAACCCCTACATCTTGCTGACGATGGTGTTCATGCTGGCGTACGCACCGGATACCATTAAGCAAGTTCTTATAAGCAAGCTTATAAGAACCAATTTTTTAATTATCGATCATTTTCTGCATAAATAAATCAAGTTTTTAAATCACTGTTTTTAAAAAGTGATTTTTGGTGAATACAAACATAATATATATATATATATATATATATATATATATATATATATATATATATATATATATATATATATATATACGAGATGTGTAACTAAAGTAATGCAACTAGTGGCAATCGATCTGACAACACTGTGGGCTTCTCCTTTAGATGGAAGGGCCAATGTCTGACTTATCTTCTATGCGAGTTTGATTTCCATAGAATCACTTGGTGGCCCGCAGCAATTATTTTCGCGAACGGGATCTTTCAAGTGCGTTCTGAAAATTAGCCGAGCAATGACGCCCTATCAATTTTATTTCAGGCACACTGCGATGGAATAAAACTTACAAAACATCAACAACCTTATGGAGAAAACAATGTTTTGTCAAGAGCCCACGTTTTCAGGTGATTTTTTCATCCCCAATTCATTAATCAGAATCTAATGAAAGATTATGTGAATTTTCCCCGATTATTCTCACCGTCAACCGAGGATCAGAAAACACAAGATCCCGTGTTCTGTTGACATTTTGATCAACTCTTGCGGTTTAAGGCCTTTTACTGCGAGGTTCACCTCTAATGGAGTTCCGACCTTCCGAGAATGCCTTAAATCACCTTAAAACCTAGGCTCTTAAGAAAACATTTTTTGGCCTATATCCGCAAGAGGAAGCCAACAGTGTTGCCAGTGTTGAGTTATTTAAACACATCGCGCGTTTAGTTTTTGAAAATCAGAAAAATCATGTCTAGAATATTTAAATATTTCAGGATTGAAAAAAATATAGAATTTATTTGAATTTTAAGATGAAAAAATTGCTATTCCGTTAAAATGTACCACTAGCAATACAGCAATTCATCTCTAATAAGTTGTAGTAAACGCCTCAACAAAAAATATCGGCAGTGCCATTGCAGTTGTAAGTAGGTAATTTAACGGAATTTAAGAAGCTTATTACAAACCACTAAACAAAATGGCAAGGTTTCTGAGTTATTAATTACCTAAGGAAATGTCGATTGTAAACCATAAACAAAGCTGTTCATATGCATTTGAATCGAGTAGAAACTCAATATTCCAATATTTTATAATTTGCATGTCTGGTGACAGAATTAAGTGCTACGTGATTTACTTATGTGTTTGTTTATAACCGTTACTAATTAACAAATAAATTAGTATTTACATTAAAAAAAAATTCATGAATGAAAGTATCCTTAATTCATGCACCAATAATATTTTGCATAATTTGCATCAAAAATATGTGAAATGTAATATGTATGACACTAATATTTCAGACTATTATAGAATTATATTAAGGATATAATTAATTTAATAAGATAATTACAGTATTACATTACGGTACTTTTGGTAAAAACATTACATATTTTTTAAATCAATCCTGATGCATCGACGCTGTAATTGCCCATTTAAATTGATATAGAGGATGTAAGGGAAATAACTTTCTTAAATTTAACCAACGATTCTTTACAATATTTTTAATAAAAAGTGTTCTTAAAACATGTGTCCTAAATGCAAACATTTCCGCAGAATTCACTACAATTCGTTGCAACATCGTTAGGAAAATTCAATGTACTGTTTCATTGTTTTCTTAAAATATTATTTGAAAATAAAATTTATATATTATATAGCCATTATTATATATTATATAGCCATTAATTCCAATACATTTCGATATAAATTTGGGTTGTGTTTTACAAAAAAGATACGAAAACTTTCACAATATTGTCGTTTAATATCAAAGTGAAATTACTAGCACTAACTTACCAAACCATAGCACGTTTTAGACGATTCATACCACATTAAGAAACACACGATTAATTGCTTTAGCAAATTAAATGTTCCAAATGTTCATCATTTGAATCCACGTAAGCGTGGCACAGTTCTAAACAGTTGAAAAAGTCCTGGAATATGTCTAATCTGGTTGCTGCTTCTCCGTAAATTAAAAGCATATTCGCTTACAGAATACAATTTTGGTTATAAATGGAATTTAAATATACGCACTGAAATAATTTTTCGTCAGCTAGCACTTTACTAATCATCTCAATTAGTCAATACTACGTTATACAACTGCGTTGTTACTTTTGTTTTTTGTTTTTTGACTTATTTCTAATTTTCAAAAATTGTTTTAACAGTGTTTAGTAATTTATGTGTAGTTTATTCGTTAAATAATAACCAATTATTATTTCCCAAATATGCTCTTACACATATTTGCTATAAATGATAATTTTTATAATAACTTTTTGTTTTGTGATATAATAATTTAGCATTTTTTTACGGAAGTTTTTAACACTTTAACACTGAAAACAACTTTTTCTTTCGTGTGTGACGTGAATCGTGAGTTGACGTGAGTAATCGTTGGTTAAATTTACGAAAGTTATTTTCCTTACAAATAAAGATTTTTTTTTAATTCAACGTTAATCAGCTGCCATTTACATTTTGAAAATAATGCCACTTAAATATTCATCCCTTACTAACAAATGGTTACCTTAAGGTTCAAACGCTTAGATATGTTTTCATATAATTATGCCTCAATTCCGCAACAATCCATCGAACGTTATCCTTTAGTTGTGTGTAAATTTCAAGATTGTGCCTTTCCTATTATCTTTCTTTTAACATAAGATCAAAGAAAGTTATCAAACAGTATTTTCATTGCATTTAAGAAAAAATCTTTTTATTAATTCGATATGAGAATCTGATCATGTTAGTATCTCTGTTTGGTATATTACTATTCTATTAAAAACAAAGAAAGTTATAATATCGAGGTTTTTTGATTTGTAACTGTGTTCATCTTCAACTCCAAGTAGCAAGATTATCTTCAAAATCATATGAACAATGATTTCTCCTGTCAGTAGAAGAAACTTTTTGATGATGTATTTGTAATTATATCATACATGGATCATACATGGATACATAAATGGATCAGGGAACAAAATGGAATAAAATATGACTGAACACGTAAACAAATAAAAATAGACCTGATACATGGAAGTCGAGAGCAACTGAGTGGGGACGAGACACCAGAGAGGTGAGTGTAGGCACAACCAGAAGCGAATAAATCGAAGGGAAATTACTAAAATGATATGGAAATAAAAACAACAGCCAAGAATAAAAAAATATATATAGTTGAGGATTTTGGAAAGGAACTGCATATAACGAATGCAGGAATATAATGAATAATAATAGAAACTTCTGGTCTGAAGCGAAAGCAATAAAAGAAGAGAAAAAGGTTATGGGAATAAATTACAGACAAAATATTCTACAGACAAACATAAAAAATATTACCAGAGTGTAGAAAAACTTTTACGAAGACAAATTCAATAAAACAATGGAGGAACATGAACAAAATATTGAACAAGAGGAGTAAATATTACAGTTAGAAGACATAAGCCGAGATAGCAACAAAAGCGATAAAAAGCGTAAAAATGAGTAGGTTAGACTGGGTACAGTTGTGACAATTTTCATTTGATCGCCCATAATTTTGTTAGTATGCCAGTTAACTGGAAGAAAATTGTTTTTTATAGTAAAGTGTACATTTGTCTACGGATAAATACTAAAATTTTGTTCCTAAGAAATAAACATTTGCGTAAGTATCAACATACAATATCAAAAAACAAAAGAAATCTAAGGCTGATTGTTAGCTGTCAAAACTGAAAAGTAAAATACTGAGATCTAGTCAGCCTCATCACAGTTATGACAAATGTAATGGCGACTACCACATGCGTACTCTAAGTGGGACCAGAGCTCATGTTTTCCTTGGCATTTTTCCTTTCCATTTCCATTTTTCGCCAGCTCAACTTTCTTTCTTTTCTTTGCTTGGTTTTTTTCGTTTTCCTTTGTTTTTTCCTTTTGGTTCAGTAAGATTTTTCTTTACCTGCTTAGCCTTCAACCGTTTTTCTTATTCTTCATATTCTTGCCTGACTTCCTCTTTTTCAGCCGGGTCTGTATAAATGGTCGACTTTTTAGTTCTGGAACCTCTTGTTTTTCTTTAGGGAGCCTTCGGAAAAGGCGGCCTAACAATTTCAGGTGAAAAAATAAGTGGCGTGGCTGAGGATGACGAAGTTTGTTCAACATTGCTTAGATTTGGAATTAAAGATTTGCCCAATAAGGAAGCTGAAAGTGGCGGTATTTCATCGTTAGGTCCAGGATTGTTCTCTCCAGTGTCAGGGTTTGGTTCGTCTATTTCAAAGGATGGTGAAAAATCAAATTCTTGCTATAGAAACGGCGGTATATCATTGTTAGATGCAGGATTGTTCTCTTCAGTGTCAGGGTTTGGTCTGTCAGCTACAAAAGAACGTGAAAAGTCAATTTCTTAGAATAGATTATGATTATACGGATAAATACAAGTTTTGCAATAACCAGCCTGAATGTTCACTTCTGTGAAACCCAAAAGCATAGCAGTTTTGATAATACCTGGTATATCGTAGATTGTCATTGTTTTTCCAGGGTGACTCCGCAACCATTCATCACAAGCATTATTTATAGTTTTTTTAAGGATCGGAAGACAGATCGATCCAAGGGCTGCAGTTTGTGCGAGCAGTGTAGAGGAAATGAAAGCAAACTGATTCCATTTTCTTTACAAACATCCAATGTATTAATGTGGCTATGCGAGGAATGATTATCCAGCACTAGCAAGACTCTATGCGTTGGACAAGTATTAAAGAATTTCTTAAAATGTTGTGTAAAATACTAGGATCGATGCATCTTGCATCCAGCCTGAAGGATTTGTAGTCACAATCGATTCTACTGGTCCGTCCCTAACAAAATCATTGTGATAACGAACCCGTGGAAATATAAATAAAGGAGAAAGAGTATTGCCCAAGGCATTTACTGCAAAAACAACCGTGACTAAAGTGCCTCGTTCAATTGAGGTAAGAGCTCCCACTTGCCGTTTGCCACGTCTTGCTACTACTTTATCAGGTTTTTAGACGGTACTACTTGACTCAAGTCAAGTAGCAGGACGCTTCAGATTGTATTTAGTAGTAGGCTCAAAAGCTATCTTGCGTACCTCTTTCGGAGAAAGGCCAAAATATATTTCCGCGCAAGATATATTAACGTGTTATATATCTTGACAGCTGCTGTTCTTGGTCCTCAGAGAACACTTTATAATGACCGACATACCCCATGCTGACGCTGTCTTCATTGTGGCCCGCGCCGGCTCCATCGCGTTTACCAATGTATCGTAACAAAGAAATACGATTAACTTCGTGCATTTCCGCAGCTCTCCGTAAAGAAGTCCCACGTTTCATTTCTTTATAAGCATCTTCATATTTTGTTATGTCACATTGCCCTCTTTCAGTTTTTTCTGGGCATCTAAAAGAAAAAAAAACAAATTTTACTTATGTCGCAACCGTATCCAGAAAATATGTCACAGCCATACCCAACGCACTCCTTAACAACACAATAATCGCCATGACAATACAAAATAATCTACGTACAAAGTAATTACTGCTATTTAACTACTAATATTTAACTTATAACGAGAAAAAACACTCATTACACTATCTGTACACATATAACAACAATTATTTAAAAAAAAATGGAATAAAAATACTATTGACTATTAAAAAAGTAATGTAGGCCTCTAGGTTGCTTTAATGCGGCGCGCCATCGCAATACTGTGACACACGTGACATCGTGACGCAATACTGTGACACACGTTCTCCTCTCCTCTCTCCTCTTGCACCCCCCCCCCCCCCCGGTATTTCTTATAATTTCTTCGCCAATAACTGTCCAACCGTACCCAGCCTACCCTCAATCAGGAGGAGAAGACAAAATTCAACTAGAAATAATGAAGTATTTGAGAGAAAAATGCATAGATTGGTTTTAGAAAATACGCAAAGAGGCCTGAAATTCAATGAAAATACTAACGCTTTGGAAAACTACAAAGTAGTTTTCCAACAAAATAACAAGCAGCTTTCATGCCAGAAAAACTTCAAAATTGATTCAACTGATTCAAATGATATTCCAGTAATATCTACAATATCTCTAATATTTAATCGACGATTACTCAGAACAAGATCCTTGATATTAGTAATTATTTTTGATTGGTTGACGTAAAAAATTGTCTTATATGGGGTTCTCTTTGTGGACAAACCACGAAAATCGAAGAAAACTTTGATTTTTGATGGACGTGTTTCTTTTCAACATTGGTTTATCATTAGCACAATAATCGCTTGATTGTGGTTCACGTGAAAAGTTACCCTAAATCGGGTCCATTTTTAACTGTTTCTTTACCATCACTAAAGTCCTTGTACCACTTGTCAACTTTTTTTTAACATAGCTTCATCTCCGTACCATATTTTATGCATCAGTACAAAACAATTTGTTTTTTAGGCATTTAATCCAAATTCTTTGCTCGATAAATTTATTCGTTTTAAAAAATCGCAGACAATTTTTTTAACAATAACAAAAGGCGCGATAATTACTAAGTTAACAAGAAAACTTATATGTAACCTCTGTCAGATATCATTGACAGTCGTCCCAACTTAAAAATCAAATAATTATATCAATACGTAAGGCGCGCGATTTAAAATAATAGTATTTCTATAAGAAACAGTTTTGTGAGGTTATTGTTATATATCAAATATACAGGTTGTACAAGTTTTAACATCTCAATATGTTTCATTCGATTAAATAAATTAAAATAATAAAAATTATATAAGTACCCGATATTATAAAACAACAAAATTCATACTGCCTTTGGCCTCCAAAAGTATATATATCTATATATATATATATATATATATATATATATATATATATATATATATATATATATATATATATATATGCCCACAAGGTAGCGTAACGGAACCGTGGAGGGAAAATATTACAGAAATCTTTCACCCTTTCTCCACGTGGTGCCACCGATCGCCTTCTCCGAACTGTCAACCATGCGACGTCACGTGTCTCTCGGGACCGGTTTCTAGCCTTTCAGCCGTCATCAGCCGAGCTCTAGACGAACGCAAGGAAAGCAGTTCGGAGAGGCAATCGGGGCCAGACCAGATCAACTGGCCATTTTAATGACGGGTCGTGATCGCACACAACTCACGCCATCATACGGCGAATGCTCGTAGCAGTCAGGACCGCTCGAAACATTCTGCCTGGAACCTCGGGTTTAGTACCAGGTATGCCCACAAGGTAGCGTAACGGAACCGTGGAGGGAAAATATTACAGAAATGTTTCACCCTTTCTCCACGTGGTGCCACCGATCGCCTTCGCCGAACTGTCAACCATGCGACGTCACGTGTCTCTCGGGACCGGTTTCTAGCCTTTCAGCCGTCATCAGCCGAGCTCTAGACGAACGCAAGGAAAGCAGTTCGGTACTATACCCGAGGTTCCAGGCAGAATGTTACGAGCGGTCCTGACTGCTACGAGCATTCGCCGTATGATGGCGTGAGTTGCGTGCGATCACGACCCGTCATTAAAATGGCCAGTTGATCTGGTCTGGCCCCGATTGCCTCTCGGAACTGTTTTTTTATTATAACCTAACAATTTTAGATTTATATATATATATATATATATATATATATATATATATATATATATATATATATATATATATATATATATATATATATATATATATATATATGGAAGTAAATATAATCATTCCAATCAAAAGTTAGCGCTCTTGTAAATACTTCAATTAACTTAAAAATAATCCATAATTTCATTTAAGTAATTAATTAAGTGAGTAATTAACACACCTCAAAAAATTACAAAATTTTAAATATATAGAAAATCGATGAAAATTGCGCTTTAGTAAAAAGTCTACTTGAAAATTAATAATGAACAGTAGTTAGAGTAGATTAATATCATGCACAGTTCTAAACGCAAAGAGAAACAAATAGTTTATGAAAATATTTATTTAGTCTATTATGTAATTGCTATTATTATTTACATATTTTTACTAACGTAAGTGGTAGATACATAATGCCTTTTTGGAAAAAAATGAGCATGTTTATTGCCAAAATTAGCATCTTTATTGCAAAATTAACAGATTAATTTAACACATTAATTATGACAAGGTTAACAGATTGTTTTCACCTCTTCTTCTTCTGTTTTAAAAGCTCTACTTATGAACAACAGAGGTCGGTGTTGATGGTTTGGTTACGTAGAAGAAGATCAAACTGTCCCATTAATGTTGACCTTCTTCCACTTTCCAAATGCATCAAATAAAAAACAACATTTTCTTCGGAAATAGATCCTCTTTGTAACGTTGTTGTAATAATCCACTTTTCTTTAGAGATTCAGTTCAGCAAATTTCGCTCATTAAGTTTGTTAGATACCCACATATCTTATTGGCAGACGTACGAATTTTTTGAGATGGATCTTCGGCTACTATGACTTTTATTCCAGCCAGTTCGCGAGTTCATATAATATTAAAGATTGAAGAATATTATTCGTGTTAATAAAGCAAAAACTCACCTTTTATCCTATCACTCAAAACAAATTGCTTACGTTGGCTATAGCATACATCTTAAAAAAAATTGTTGAAACTATAAATCAGTTTTCTAAAATGTTCCAAAAACTATTCCCACCCGTCCATATTATGGTACCTCTAGTTATAAAAAAAAATGCTTTTCATTTTAACTATAGAGTAATTTTCATATTTCTTATTTTTCTTCTTTATTTGATATTATTTTTAAACCATATATAAAAGATATTAAAGTTTCATTCACAAAATTTTAACAGGCTACATTAAATCAATCTTATAATAAACATTATATCATCTTATAGGAGAATATTGCTAATTATATTATTTTCTCATTTAAAGGAAAAACAATATTAATTATAGATGCAATAAAAAATAAATGGGAGCATATCAATTAATATAAATTAACTATTGTAAAACCGAGGACAATTACTGCACGTTCTTTATACGTTCTCCCATACCTCAAACCATAATTATGTGGTGAGAAAATGCTCCATCTCTTAGTACCGAGGTGTTAATCATTGATAATATACAGTAAATACCACTTTCGTAGCACTATTGGACGTAAGTATTAGATACTCCATTATCCATTGTGTAAAATGATTTTCAACACCTATTTTCTAAGGTTTTACCCACGTTTTACGGGTGAATTTCGTTTAATCTGGAACCAATTTTATTCAGAGAGATTTTTAACGCTTTTTTGCGTAGTTTCGATGAGAAAATGATGAGCCATTGTTAAGGCACATTCGTTATTACACTATTGCTTTTATGTAATTACGTTTTACGAAAATAAATTTAAATATTTTAATGCGTTATACCGCAATTAATATTAAAATATATTAAATTTTTTGGTTGTAATTTTTTTTTAATTTAACATAACAACGGGAAATAGAAAGTTTTTATTATAAATCAAATTACCAAAATACAATTTTTGATTCTCGAAAGTAAATTAATTAATTCAAATTTAGCACGCATCTTTCTTACTTAGAATTGGAAAATTTTAAATATTGGTTAAATTTTGTTGGATAGTGATTTATAATTGAAGATTAATTTATTAATTACCTTTTTCGTGATGTTAGTATGTTACCTTTTTCGTTGTATTAGTGTGGTAGTAAACAGTAACACGTAAAATTAGAATCATGCTCGGGGATTTATGAAAACTTTTAAGTTATAATAAAAGTTTTAGTGGGTTTTTTAAGATTTTATTGAAAATACACAAAAAAAAGGGAAAACATGTATCAGATTGTCCCGAAAGTTCGTAGGGATTTTTTAAGAGAAAGAGAAACACAAATAGTTTATGAAAATATTTATTTATTCTACTATGTAATTTTCATTATTATTTACATATTTTTGTTAACGTAAGTGGTAGATAAATATTCTCTTTGAAAAAAATTAGCATGTTTATTGCCAAAAATTAGCATATTTATTGCCAAATACACCGTTAACAGATTGTTTTCACCTCTTTTTCCATTTTAAAAGATCTATTTGTGAACAACAGAGGTCGGTGTTGATGGTTTGGTTGGCTGGAAGAAGCTCAAACTATCCAATAATATAGATGTCATACCTGTGAAAGGTAAAAACTAAGACAATATATAAGAAGGTAATGTCTGAATGATTGTGGCGTATTCATATATTTTTTTCTTTATTTGGGTTTTTCCCCACTATCTAAAACTCAAAAAATATCAAAAGTATCTGTTCTTATGTAAATAAAGGATCACTGAGAAATTTGTCTCCGTTTGGTTTTTTGTTTTTACCCAATGATTCTTTATTTACATAAGAACAGATATACTTGATATTTTTTGAGTTTTAGACAGTGGCGAAAAACACAAATAAAGAAAAAAATATATAAAAAGGTATTCCAATCCAACAAGGGATTATGGGAAATATGTTGAGCGGTACATCCATACAAACCGTGGGCACCCTGTACGTATATATATATATATATATATATATATATATATATATATATATATATATATATATATATATATATATATATATATATATATATATATATATATATATATTATATATATATATATATATATATATATATATATATATATATATATATATATATATATACGTATATATATATATATATATATACGTATATATATATATATATATATATATATATATATATATATATATATATATATATATATATATATATAGATATATATATACGTATATATATATATATATATATATATATATATATATATATATATATATATATATATATATATATATATATATATATATATATATATATATATATATATATATATATATATATATATATATATATACGTGTATATATATATATATATATATATATATATATATATATATATATATATATATATATATATATACCAGTATACCTCGCCTAAGGTACTGGACGGGTCACGGGTGGTGGATAGTGAAAGTTCCATTAGATATTAATGGACAGCTGCGAATATCTCAAAATAAGCAGCCCCGAACCAAGGCAAAAAAAAACTAAATCCACTTAGCGTCTGACTTGTATCAAGCGGTTGAGTGGTCAGCGTCTGTTCACCAGTGGTGCGGTTGATATTTAAATTCTGGAACTAACCCCTCCAGTCTTAACCTCTGAACCGTCATGGTTCAAACAATTAATTCAAAGTACAAGATGAAGCGTTCTAGTAATTACAAAATTACCCCAGGAGGTAGACAATCCTCTGCCAGCTTTGCTAGTACAACCGGACTTTCGGATTCTGGGGCGTCCGGGATTAAAGGCAAAATCTTTCAGAGGGAGTCGGAGACCTCTGGCCAACGTCTGAAACCGAAAACAAAAACTTTCTTTGGAACGGTAAATATCAATTCTCTCCTGCGTCCAGGAAAACTACACGAATTGGGGCGAACATTGAGTCAGCAAAAAATCCAAATTTTGGCTTTGCAAGAAACCAGATTGACAGATGATAACACCTTGGAATTCGGCAACTACAGACTTTTTAAAAGTAAAACTGACAAAAGAATACTCAAAAATACACCACATCTCGGTGTTGCTTTCGCTATCTCAAAAAATATTCTCGGTTCTATAACTAATGTCCAGCCAGTAAATAATCGACTTATGACACTATCCCTCAAGTGTGCTAACAAAAACTATACATTAATCAATGCACACCTCCCAGTTAACGAAGAAAATAAATATAATCCTGAAAAAGTAAATAAGTCCTGGGAAATTCTGGAAAAGACTATCTCTAAAATTCCCTCTGACCATGTAAAAATACTATTGGCTGATTTCAACGCCCAACTAGGGAAAGAAAAAAGTACAGGAAAACAGTCGGCAGTTTTCCCGCTCATAAATGGACTAACCATAATGGTAGAAGATTGGTTGAACTATGTTCGTAGTTTAATCTAAAAATAATGTCAACCCATTTTAAGAAGAAAATAACAAAACAAAAGACATGGAGGTGCCCAAACATGTACATAGGTGAATTTTAAATTGACCATGTTGCCATTTCGTACCCCTATTATAAAGAGATTTTGAATGTTCAAGTCAGGAAAGGAGCTAACATAGACACGGATCACTACTTGACTAGAATCAAACTTAGCTTAAAACCTCGAAAACTTATTCAAAAGAGACTGCTAATACCAAAGTTCGACCCAACGAAAATAAAACCAGCCCTAACAGAAGAGCTTGATAAACAACCAGCATAGAACTGGCAAGAATTGAAACATAAAATTATTAAAACAGCCTCAAAGTTGGTTCCTTTACAAAAACGTAGAAAACATCCATGGTGGGATGAAGTTTGCGAGCAAGCAGTATTAAGCCGAAGTAAAGCATTCAAAGATTGGAACAGTCAAAAAACAGCAATAAACTATAACATCTTTTTGGAAGTAAGAAAAGAAACATCGAAGCTAATTAGACAAACTAAAAGAAAATATGAAAACAATCAACTTAATGAAATAGAAAAAGATTTCCAAAAAAATAACACCCGAAACTTTTATAAAACATTTAAAACTAAATTAACAGGCTATCAACCCCAAAGTCTTTGCTTCCAAAAGGAAAACGGACAATTAGCTCTAAATAACCAAGAGAATTGCAAAGAACTTGCGAAATATTTTGAACAAATACTATACTGTCCTGAGCCTTTAAACAAATTACCAACACTAAACCCTAAACAAACAAACCCAGATTCATTACCACCGAATGAAGATGAAATAATTAGGCAAATCAAGCGGCTTAAAAATAACAAAGCTTCTGGTGAAGATGGAATCACTGCTGAACTTTTGAAATCCGCTGGTCCAGGTACAATCAAGGAAATAACCAAAATTCTACAAGAAGTTTGGCGAACCGAACGGATTCCGGAAGATTGGAAAGATGCTTTAATCCATCCACTTTACAAGAAAGGAGATAGAACGGATGTAAACAACTATAGAGGGATATCTCTTTTCCCAGTTTGTTACAAGATTCTATCTCAATGTCTACTAGACAGAGCACAAGGACAGTTGGAACCTAAAATTGGTGAATATCAAGCAGGTTTTCGACCGGGCAGATCCTGCCCTGAACAGATCCTGAATCTAAAGTTGATCGTAAGACATCAAAAACTGTACAATAAAAATCTCGTCTGTACATTTGTGGATTTCAAAAAAGCATATGATTCTATAGACCGCGAATCTTTATTCCGAATCTTGAAAGAACAAGGACTAGATCTGAAAACGCTGGCAATTATTAAAGCAACATTAACTAACACAAGATCAAAAGTTAAATTCATGGGTGACATCTCAGAGCCCTTCGAAATTAAAACTGGAGTGAGACAAGGGGATGGACTCTGGCCACTCTTATTTAACTGTGTTCTAGAAAAAGTAATACAGGAGTGGCGTGAAAAAAAGTCGGCCCTGAATATTGACCAGCCCATTAAACTGGAGAGAACCAACATCAAAATTGATTGTCTGGCGTTTGCTGATGATCTAGCAATTTTGTCTCAAGATGTATTAACGGCACAGAAACAAATTGAAATCCTAAAAGAAATAGCAGAAAAGGTAGGACTCCAAATTTCCTTTGAAAAGACACACTACATGACCTGCAACAGACTAAGAACATAATTTCTAAAAACAAAATATGGTAACATCAGACGAGTCTCTCAATTCAAATATTTGGGTGAAATAATCATGGAAAATGGGTTGGAAAAAGCGGCCAATAAGAGTAGATGTCAAAAAATGGAAACGGCATTGAGACTTTTTTTTTGATAACAAAAAATGCCTATCTAAAAACACAAAACTGAGACATTATAACACAGTTATTAAGCCAGAATGTCTATATGGGGCAGAAACGCTCATTTTGAATAGAAAGAGAGACATCGAGGACATTGAAAAGAAGGAAAGAAAAATCATAAGAAAAATCGTAGGCCCCAAACAAATAAATACAACAACATACCGACTTCGAGAAAACCAAGAAATCAAACAATACACAGATATACATAGCGATATGAGAAAAAGAAGACTTAAGTTTTACGGACACATAAAACGGATGAATCCAAATAGGCTAACTAGACAAATAGTCGAATTTTATGAAAATAGGAGTAGAGCTAAAGTAGAAATAATTAAATGGATTGCTGCAATTAAAGAGGACCTAAGATCAGCAAATATTACGAAAAGTGAAATTCAGGATAGAGGCTGTTTCAGACACAAGGTTGACGTTTGGAAGGTTGGGCAGAGAGAAAAATGTAGGAAGACTGGAACAACTTGCCTCAACAAACGCCTCTAATTGTACTTCGCGTGGTCCACCCGGGCCCATACGTGAATAATAATAATATATATATATATATGGAAACGCACGTTATTCGCCTAAGCATAACATTGTTTATTTTCAAGATCTCTTTTCCATAATTACCGCTAAATGAAGTATAATAGTGAATTTTTAAATTAAAATTGAAAAATAATATCGGTCAAGTGTCCGCCCTTCTTCGCAGTTACACATCTACAATCTCTCTTGAAAGTTGTGCATCACTCTCAAAATCATTTCTTCTGGTACAATTGCGATTTCTTAACGAATGGCAGCTTTCAGTTCCTATATAATATGTGCTGTGTTAGCGTACACTGTAGACTTAAGGTAAACCCGCAAAAAAAATGGCGCAGGCAGACAAGTCTGGGGAGAGGGGAGCCTAGAAACATCGCCGAATATATATATATATATATATATATATATATATATATATATATATATATATATATATATATATATATATATATATATATATATATGTATATGAACACGCCACAATCATTCAGACATTACTTACGGTTACAACGCCCAAGGAAGGCAGTAGGCGCGCAAATTAGCCACCACCGCCACGGGTAGGTAGTGACGAAAAATAAATAATAGTTTAAAAAACTAAAAAAACCCGTTTTTATAGCAGATCGAACTAAAAAATCAAAAATAAATTATAGTTTAAAAAAATTAAAAAACACGCTTTAATAGTAAACCGAAATAAAAAGTAAAAAAAAATAGTTTAAGAATAAAGTGATGAACGTGAAAATTAATGTGTCATTGTAAAAATACCACACCTCTCTCATCCTTTCTCCGTGGATTCTCTTTCCTTCCTCCGACCATCTTGTCTCCGATCTCTCTGAAACTTCTCTCTCTGATGTAACGTTCCACATATGTATTTTGTTTCTGTACATTCTTTTATCCTCAATCTCTGCCGGGTCCATTTGTGCCTTTCCCAAATCAGTTCTGACTTGTGCGATCCATGGTACTGTTGACTTGACTCCTTCTATGTTTGTAAGAATTCTGTTGGTCAGTCTTGTCGGTGAGAGTCTACTGATATGTCCATAGTATTTCAACCTTCTTTTTCTTATATCCGCCGCTACGTTGGACATTCTCTCTCTGGTCTTTCTGGAATGTAGTGTGTATCCTTCCTCTGTTAGTTTTGGGCCGAGAATTTTCCTCATAATTTTGCGTTTTTTTTTAGTATCTTTTCTATGCCGCTTTTTGTGTGGAGTGTAAGTGTCTCGCTTGCGTATAGTACCTCTGGTTTGAATACTGTGTTGTATTGTCTTATGGTCGCATGTGTGGATATGCATTTTTTAATGTAGATATTGTGTTTTGCCGTACGCCCTCTTCATCTTCTGTAATCGAGTCTTCTGTGCTATCTTCTCTCCTCATGTGGGTTCGAGAATCTCGCCCAGGTATTTGAAGTGAGTGACCCTATTTATCTTGCCGTATTTGGTGTTCAAATTTTGGACATCTAATTTAGGCCGACTTTCCCTGCACATTCCTTGAGGACTTCTATCTGTTTGATTACCCTTGTTTTATTGTCTGCGAAGGCTAGGTATTGGATTTTTATGTTGTTTTTGGGTCGTCCGAGTCGTATTGGTTTCCAATGTCTTTGATTTTTCAGTTCTTTTTCCCATTCCTTTATGACTTTGTCCAGGACCAGGTTGAAGAGGAGTGGAGATAACCCATCTCCTTGGCGTACTCCGGTTTTAATCAAGAAACATTCAGAAATTTCTCCCATAAAGTTCACTTTAGAGATTGTGTCAGTCAGTGTCTGCTTGATCAATCGTAATGTTTTGGGGTCGAGTCCTTATTTTTCTAGGATGATGAACAGAAATTTTCGGTCGATGCTTTCTTGAAGTCCACGGACGTGCAGATGATTGGGGCGTTCCTGATAGATTTGTATTTCAGTATTGTTTTTATATTAAATATTTGTTCAGTGTATAAGCGACCAGGACGAAAGCCTGCCTGGTACTCGCCAATTGTATGTTCTTGTTGTTCTTGCGTTCTCTGGAGAAGGCATGTTGAGAGGATTTTGTGTGTGACTTGTAGTAAGGAGATTGATCTGTAGTTGTTCACATCTGTTCTGTCTCCCTTCTTATGCAGCAGGTGGATAAGAGCACATTTCCATTCATCTGGCAATTTTTCTGTTTGCCAGAGTTCTCGCAATAAATTTATATTGTGAGATTTTATTTATATATACAGGGTGTCAGCAAAAGTACTTCTGTAAATGCATAAATAAAATAACGATCAAAAGCTTAAATTCAAATTAACAAATAACCAATCGAAAAGCTATAAGGATTAACAATTTAAGCGAATATGTGAAAAACACATTTGGCAAATATTAATTATATATTATTTAACGAACTACGAATTAACTAATAAACATTGTTAAAACATTTGCTTTTTAAATTAAGATTCATGCCCTACATCAGTCCTGAAAGATGTTGGCAACGTTGCAATATCGCCACAACAAAGATTCTTATTCCAAATAGCGACAAAAATTATGTCAATGTTTCAGTGCGTGCATTTAAGTTCGATTTATAACCAAAAATGTATCCTGTACACGAATATAAGGATATGCTTCTTAATCACGAGGAAAATTCCGAAGGAGCTAGACGTATTCCAGCTCGGCAAGTATTTGTCCAAGTTTCTCAAAGATTTCGATACTGGTAGTGTAGTTCCAAAATTTCAAGAACGTGGGCTGAAGTCAAACAACAAATTTTACATCTTGTTGAAAAGGATTCTACCAGAAATACTGGTATCAAAATATTTAGGCTTTTATCTGATTGTACATAGAACACTAAAAGCGTAGTTACTTAACCCTTATTATGTACAAATTATACAAGCACTATCGAATGATTTATTGCCAAGATCCAAACGAATCCAAATGTCTTGTTCAATATTTTATCAGTCGACAAAGCTTATTTCATAAAAAATGGGATGGTGGATATTTTGAACAGTTAATTTAATAAAACAATTGATCATGTGTTTCTTAATGTGACGTGAATCATTTAAAATGTGTTATAATGTGCGACATTCGTGATAGCAATTTCAATTTTGACATTAAACGGCAATAATGTGTAAGTTTTTCTTTTTTGTAACAAGACAAACCAAATTTATGAGGAAACGTATGGAATAAATAACTATAAAAATGTTATATTTTATTTTGAAATAATAGCTTAAAACGCCAATTCACAAAAACTGAATTCCGATAGATCGATTTTTACTAATTTACAACTATATATTAATATTTCATAAATTTTCTCCAGTTCCTAGATTATCAAAAACTATATTAGTTATTATTGTAATTATATCAATTAAATATTTGTTAAATTTCATATGATTCCTCAATTATAAGTATATTCGTATATTCACTTTTAAAATCAACAATCAAAATTGCCACAAAATTCATTTTTGGTCATGTGAAAATTAGTTTTAGTTTAAAATTACTTCACCAAGGTTATTTATTGTGGCTCAATCAGCGTCTTTTTCGTGATAGACCGCTGCTCGTGACTTTAAAGATATCTTCGGGCAAAATTCTCAAAATGTTCCCAGAGGAAAATGATCTCGAACCAAGATCCACCACTGGTCGCTTGGCCATGTGTGCGGGTGGGATATTTCAGACCATCTTCCCATAGCATTTTGGCCTTTATCGGTTTTTTAGATCGCAATAGCCCTAAAGAATATCACAGCCATCAATTTTGATAATTTATTATCTACTTCATAAAGTTTTTAACGGCTTTAAGTTGCATATAAAACACAGATTGATGCATTAATTTTATTTAACTGTATTTACCACTTAATTAGGTTGATATTTGAAACGATTTTCTGAAATCAAAAATTGTTAAAAGATATACAATATAAGTTAAAATTGAAATAAATGTAACGTATAATTGGAATAAATTCATGAAATAAATTATGTGTGGACTATAATGTGATCAAAGAGAAACTTGAGTATTTTTAATATAATAAACTTTAGTTAAACATATTTCAGGTGATATGTTTTAATTTAATTTTTAATATTATTATCGGGTTGATACAAAAGTTCGCCCTGTCTTTTGCACTAGATATCATTGTATAACAAATCGGAAATATTATCCACTGAATACCTAATACGTGTAAAGTTGTGTGTTATTTGGCTGTGTTTTTTAAATTTTGTTAAATATTATAAATTGCAGAAGATAAAGAGCATTTTCAACATATTATGATGATTCTACGTGTCATACATAGTTGAGAAAGTTTTGAGAAAACATTCTCATTTAGCGATACACCACGTTGCTAGTTGAAAGTGATTGGAGATAGAATAACTCAAAAGATGTGTAAAATTCTTGGAATCAATCCGTCAAAGATCACAGATGAAGAAAAATCATCGAACAGAACGGCACAAAGTATCTTAATTAAATGCAATTTTAGTAAATAAGTTTTTTCTTCAATTTTTCTTAAAAAAGTGAGACGAATTCAGCCCAATATTTGAAAAATCAATAAACTTAGATTACACTGTGAAATACAGTATATACAATATGTGCATAGTATATTTAAAAACACAGTATATATATTTCAATTTATTGTATACACAAGGTTTTTGTGTTTATGGTGTAAATAGGAAACCATAGATTTCCTGTAGCATTCAAATTTATATTTTTCAATATGTATTATTTGATACTCTCACGGTGTTTATCTACAGTGAACAGTGACGAACTAACTGGTTAAGACCTAAACTCGAAAAGATTTACCACACAATACTTTTTAATATTCTTCGTGCACGTTTCGCTAACCATGTTAGCATCATCAGGAGATAATTCAATCTATTTCTAAAAATAAACTAAGTTCTATTTATATGACAGCCGTATCTAATGAAGCATATCAAAATCAAAAACCGTTCTCCACACGCGTTTCGCTAACCGTATTAGCATCATGATTCAAAATTCTAAAACTAAATTGTGTTCTGTTTATATGAGTACTTTTTCTACTGAAGCTTTTAAAATACTAAGCTGTACATTAATAATTGAAAAAGTTTTAAGATTTAAAGATTTAAAAAAAAAAATAGGTTATTAATTGTAAATATTATTAATATAAAGCTTAGTTCCGTATAAATAGAACATAGTTTAGTTTTAAAATTGGGTCAAATCATATTTCAAAATTCTCCTCCCTAGATACATATATGTCACAATATTCCATTGTTTATACCTCATAGCAAATTGTGGTGTTGTTGGAACCACATGTTTTTTGAGTGTAATTATTTAATTTATGGGTCAAGAAATGTCTTAATCACATTCTGATATAGCGTTCCAAGAATAGTTAAGGACTTTATGTAATTAATTCCTTCAAACTGAAACTTTGAGATACAAACGTAAAACTTCAGAGATCGAATGGTTTTTGACGGATATTATAAACAAAACCATTTATTACTTCATTATTAAATTAATAAATAAATTAATTAAATTACTTCATTATTTTGTGTTCCCATATATTTTGTGCTTCTCATGTCATTTGAGGTTTCTCATATATTTTTGCTTTCCATATAATTTAAGCATGATGAAATTAACTGTTTAATAGTTTCTTTCAGCATTATTATGAAAAGTTTTTTTACCAAGAGTTACAATGACACTTGGTTTAAAAACGAATAACTTTTGTCAATTTTACAAATATTTATGAATGGCTAAACATTGTAACTTCCTAAACTTAACAAAAACCGAATAAATCTTTTATCGTTAATGAAAAGGAAAAAAAATCTTTTCAAGTGATTTAATATAATTCCTAGAAAACATATTAGTACCGGTTAAGAACTTTATGTTCAAAAACTTAATGTACTATTTATTGGAGCACGTGTGATCTAGTATTGTCTTGATGAAACGCAGTACCTGCTCTGTTGGCCAATAATTCAGGCCGCTTCTGATCAATTGCCGGTTATAATTCAATTAGTTTCAAACAGTATTTATCCGAATTAATGGTCCCGTTTTAGGTAACAATTCATAGTAAAGTTCATTCCCTTCCAATTCTACCAAAAATATAACCTTCTTCAAAAATATAACCTTCTTTTGCGCTCATTAATGGGACATTTCCGCGCTTACACCATGATCTCTTACTCTTAACACTCTTAACGTTATTATACACAATCCAGTTTCCATCTCCTGTAACCATCCGCTTTTAAAACACATCGATTTCGTTACGCTTCAATAGAAAATCGCAAGCAGAAATTCAGTCTCATCAAATTGTTCTCCTGGTTAAACGGACACTATTGACTGGTTGATTCAAAAAATTTCTCCGATTGGGCTTTCTTGAGTTGTTCTATGCCGATCATTTTTAATCAGTGCCAATATTTCATTACCATCATTTCACGAACTTTCTAGACCACCGACGGCATGTGGAATCATCAACGTTATCCTCACACTATAAAATAGAAGCATTGTTGCCTTTTCGAAAATAAAAATACATATGTCAAAAATGCTCCTTATTTTCTGCCATTTTTAAAATACTGCCTAAACATACAAACAAACATACAAACATAACATCAAAACTTTACATTCGTGAAGTAAACAGCAATTCGTTTTTTCCGATGCAATGTCATCTTGCGCCAAAAGCGGGGCATTCACTCAATAGATTATTGTTTGTCTAGGTTTTCATTATTTTGCAACTTATTGTCCATCTGCTTGTATTCTCTTTCCATTATATATCATCCATCCTCTTTTTTTTCAGCCATCCTTCCTTATGCATGTTATTCTCTTATCGTCATTACAGATCAATACAATTTTAGGACTACCTCTTTTCTTATACTATGACGTAGTTTCTCAGTATTAAAAGTAACTATAAACTAAAGCAATATCATTTCAAATCTTATTTAATTAATATAATTTTTACTATATATGAACAATATCTTTGCAGTTTTTTAAAGACCCATAAACAAAATTACCTTATATAAAGTGTTTTTAATCAATTGACTTAATACATATAAAATTTCTTCAAAATATTTCCACCTTTAACAACGATGAAGATTATATACTATGGTACTTCCATTTGTCATCATTGAACTACTTTCTTTAGCGTTTTGTTCATCCAGGGGTTTATTTGAATAATTCCCAAACGATTACGCAGCTAATAGACAACATCCGGCTGTCATTGGTAAGATCAAGATAACAGATAATTATGTGAAAATATGATTGATAGTATTCTCAAGAACAAAAAATACACGGAAACACTGAAATATATATTTTATTAAATTAATTGTGTAATTTTTAAAATAATCAGGAAATTCTACTTAGATTTAATACAAAAAAAAAAATTGGTCCATCACGTTTATTATAACGCTCTGTAATTCTACGATACAGGGGCCAAATTGAATTAGTTTTCTTCTGGTGGTAACATATCCGAGACATATGTACACATAATTTATGTCTGTTAAAAGTCGCTAGCCACTAGATTAATCGCTCAAGAGTTCTATCAGTGCTATCCCATTCATGTTTAATCTGCTATATATCTGGGGATCTCGTAGACCACTCAAGTGTTGCTTTCTCACATTTTTCGAAAAATTACAATGCTTAACAAGCTTTATGCGATCTGGCAGTATCCAACTGAACTATTAGATTTGCTTGAAGACCTAACGACGAACTGCAGTATTGCGATTATATAACAGGATGCATTTAAACTTCCTCTCATGGTTACCAGAAATGACTTTTTTCCCAAGTGGAGCCAATGTGTGCCATTCTAATGGGAATGTAAAATTTCGCCTTTCATCAAAAAAACATCTTATCTTTTTACTTCCATCATAACTGATATCTAGACTCTACACCATAGCAAATAGAGTTTTGATTCCAGGAATCAACCAATTTTAGCTTGGCGCCATCTTAAGCGTCGGATCTTGGGGTGCTAGATAAAAGGAAGTACCCAATATCGACGATAAACATGCATCTTCTTAACAAGTAAATATCGTTTAACGGCCAACCTTGAAAGAGTTCGACCTGTAGTTACAACAACCAGGTTCCAGTTTCCAGGAGGATCAGAACCTCGTATACGTGCATAATTCTGATCTTCAAGATATCTTATCCATATCCTCATAATAATAGAAACAAAAATGTCCAATCGTCCCAATATTTCATGAAAACTAAAACCTACTTCTTTCATATCAGTACATCGTTCCGTTTCAAATTCAGATAATTGCCTGAGAGGAAGTGGTGCCCGAGCTTGTGGCATTTTTGCACTTTTAACAAAAACAAAAGAATACTGTTGGTAGCATACTTGGAAATAATTCAAAACGAAAACTACTTGATTTACACATACGAAAAATATTTTTCAATGTTCAAATTCAAATTTGATTCAAATATGTATACAGGAGGTACTATTTTCGTTCCCCAGTATATTAGAAGAGGGTGACATTTTGAAAACCAACAAAAAACGGTTGTTTAAGTGATTTTATTTTGAAAGCGGAAACGGAAACATTTTGATTTTTTTAAATAAAGCTTTTATATATTTAAAATAAAAAAAAACTATTGAAAATAACCTAGTCTATTCGAAGAAAACGGTGAATAATACGAAATGAAGTACAACACGATAAACAGTCTCAATCATTTCAAAGATATCTTGATCACTTTGCACAACGTACAATAAAATTTCTACAAAAAAACTTATTCTCCCGACGCTCACTTAAAATAATATGTTACGTTTTATGTTATTGAGAATAAAAAACAGATAACTTATACTTTTTAATTGCTGAAAAAGTAAGAACAGATGGCAGTGGCGGCTCGTGATGGAGGGCGTTGGGGCGCCACCCCTCCAGTATTTATCTATAATCACGAGTAGGCTATCAGTGCAGTTGCAGTGCAATATAGTAGGGGTGAGGGAAATGCCCGGTGAGCTGTTTCACTCAATTCTTTTGTCAGTACAGTCATGAGTGAGCAATAAATTCCACCATCCGTTGTGCAACGGGTTATAATAAATTTTTTAACCACGGAAAGCCACCATTCGAAATTTTAACTCGATTAAACGTTCAATATGGTGATGATACCCTGGCAAACATCCAAATGTTTGGTTGTGCCAAGAAGTTTAAAACTGGACGAGAAAGTGTGGTAAATGTAAGTCATAATCGACGTCCCAGATCAAGTGTTATTGCTGACAACGTTGATATAGTTCGCGACCTCATCGAAGATGACCGGCGGCTCACTGTTATGTAAAGGTGGATATTAGCTTTGGAAGTGCTCCAACAATCATTAGAAATAATCTTGGCTTCAATAAAATATGTGTTTGATGGGTTCCGAAGTTGTTGACCGAAGATCAAAAAAACGTTCAATTGCAAATCAGTAAGAGGCTTCTGAATCGATTTCAGCGGGAAGGAGAGACTTTTTTGAAGCATATCGTGTCATGTGATGAAACGTGGGTGCATTATTATACTCCAGAATCAAAATGGCGAGTAAGGAAGGCCCTGTAAAGGCCAAAACCCGTCTCTCAACCGGTAAGGTTCTCGCCACCGTTTTTTTTCGACTGGAATGGAGTTTTGCTGATTGATTTTCTACATGACCGACGTACTATTAATACAATCCGCTTACAGGATCAAAAAACGCGGTGTCCCCATCAGAGGCGTCCGTCCATCTTCTAATCTTCTAATGACAATCGATGCGAAAGACTAAAAAAAATTTTGCAATTAATTATAAATCAATTAAAATTTTAAAAAATTGGCTGCTATGTTTGTGACGTCATTATGTTCAAGTTTTTCAGGGACGTACCGTCAACAGCTTTTACCTGTGTATATACTATCAAAATTATTGAAGTTTAGTGCAAAAAAATATTGTTGGTTACTAATTTAATTCAGTAAAGTGGGACAAAGGGTTCATAAAGGACAATTCTGATAATATACCTGGTGTGGATATTTTTATGGTCACAGATTCACAGCTGAAGTTGGAGGTGCTAAAGCATGAATTTGAGTTTTTTAAAAAATAATAATGTCAATGTAAATAAGATACAAAATATAATTAAATTATTTGTAGGGTGTCAAGGCTATAGGTTTTGTTCAATTTAATCGGAAAAATTTCATGCAAAAATTTCATGTTGTTTTAGGATTAATACGCTGAGCTGCGTGAGTTGTTTTTGTACAAAATGGTACGAAACAGGCAGCCTAACTAATTAGATTTGACATTTTCAATAAATGTGTCAACGCACTGATGATAATAACAAGAATAAGTTAATTAAAAAATAAAACACTCGTATCAGCTCTCTGTAATATTGAGGGGAAATAAACATTGTAACGCCACACGCGCTCGGTCTTTTTCGGGAACTGTCAGCGCGTCATCGATATTAGGTATAAAAATACCTACTAGGTGCTAGGTATAATGGTACTAGGTATAATAAAAAAATATTTTCAATTTGATATACATTTTTAATTCTAAGGAAAAAATAGAAATTGTTTTGTTATAAAACAAAACAATTCACAAGCTTTCAAACGGTTGGGAAAAAAGTGTAGAGCGTGGAGGAGACCATGTTGAAAAATATCAATAGTTTGTTTGTATTATTTTATAAATAATAAATATGTATAAAACAATTCCGGTTTATATTTGATTCACCTTCGTATAATATGTTTGTTTGGTCTTTGAGTTTTGTATTAATTGATTTTTGAAAATTTTGACAATAAAATGTGAGCCATTAGCAGCAGTACAACTGTGTGTCCTTTTTAATACATTTTCCATAATTTCCATCCAGACCGGTCAAATCAATTTGGCACGAAAATTGTTAATTTAATGGAAGTGATTTATAATGGATACTCTAATCGCTTATTATTATCTGTAGGCAATAGGAGTTGAACAATTTGAATCTTATAAGGAAATATGTGCAAGTCAGTTCTCAAAATTCTGCGAAAACTATGTGGGGAAATTTCCAGTTGTGTACCACGTCGAATAATTGACATTTCTGGAGACCCCTCTACCCTTTACTCCACCCATATAATATTTTCAACTCTTCCCACTGTCGAACTCCGCTGATATACCCATATCAGAGATTCCATCCACCAACTGTTCCGAATTCTTGAAATTGCCAAATTTAAATTCACGTTTAGTTGCGATAACTGGATTTTTTTTAATGTAAATTACAACAATTTCATGCGTTCTTCTAGTGTGTATTTATCCATAACAAAACTTACAGATCTGCTCCAACATCCAAACCCAAATTGTCACATATCACAAAAAAAATATAGTCGCGTGATACTTAGCCTATCCTTTATAACAATATTAACAATAATATTTTTCTAGATGTACTATAATCTAAAATGTAGCATACAGATGTCGAGATTTATTAGAGATATATTTTCGAGATTATAAAAATTAATTAGTTAGGGTTTGGAATTAGAGGCGTATCAGCAACTGAACTTACTTCCCGACTAGGTCTAAATCTTAACGTGACTTTCAAATCATAGCCATGATATATCGTTTTATCCTGGTCAGCTCTCCTTTGATATCAGCACCTTTCTTTGATCTGCATTTAACTTTAGTTTCTCGAAAGCCTCTTGACTCCAACGTTTGACCAACTTAGAAGAAATTTAACTGAGGTAGTTGATACTTGATGGAAATTCATTTTAAATAAATAAGCAAAGATTAATATCTAAACATTTTCACTATATTTAAAATTCTGTAACAATTGTTTCCACACACAGTGCCTTTTAACAAACAGATGTACAACAAACTATGTTAAACTAAAAGTGAGAAAAGTAATTACAACCTAAACTATCTATCGATCTAATAATACCACAAAACATGATAGTGGGGAAAACCCATTTTTTATCAACGTCCAGGAGAGCAATATACATTTAACAACGGTGAACTATTCAAGTCTAGCTGGTCATTTAACACAATATCCAAATTGTTTCTTTTACTAATGTTAGGCTCTCTAAAAGATTTAATTTTTTGGATTTATTCTCATTATGTAACATTTTAAAATTATCATAGAAAGTATGCATTTCTAACATTAAGTGGTTAGCGTAATGAGAATTATTTTGTTGTTTAGAGTAACTTCTTTTATGCTCGTTGAGCCTAGTAGAGAAAGATCTTCCTATTTGTCCAACATAGACTTTTACACACGACCCGCACTCAATTGACCCTGCTCTATTGATGTTATTGACCGGACATATTAAATTAGTGGTTTTATTATAACTTTCTTTATTAATTATTTTAGTTATAATGTTTGAGTCGTATCCGTTATTTACTGTGATCTGTTTGGTGGAATTTAATTATTTATTATAATTATCAATTGACATGGGGATATTTAATAATCTATGTATAAAAGTAGTGTACAACTAAATCTGTATGTGATGGTTTATGAAAAATTGCAAAATCATGTTTATTGTCTTTTCTAGTAATAGTTAAATCTAGAAAGTTAATACGATTATGTTGTTCTTCTTCAATTGTGAATTTAATGATCTTATGTAAAGAATTTATGTGAGTTAGGAATTTATATAATTATCTATCAAAACCTGTAAAACAAATTAGAATGCCATCAACATATATGTACCAACAAAGTGATGATTTAAACAGCTGATGTTGATTTATCTTATTTTCTGAGTTGTCCATAAACATTTCCACCAGTAAAGGATTTAAAGGGTTCCCCATTATCAAACTGTCATTAGAAACATAAAATTAATTATCAAATATCAAACAGTTTGTATTTCAAAAAGGCACTGTATGTTGAAACAATTATTATTCATACAATTTTAAATACAGTGGAAATTTTTAGATATTCATCTTTGATTATTTAAACAACGTAGAAGACTTTTCAGAAGGCTAATTGGATTATAAAAGATATCCCAATAAGTACTACAGGATTTATATTTACTGCTGTTTTTCAATGACTTAACCTAAACATTTTATATATCGTATGTGTTATCTAGAGGGCCGATAATATAATTATGGATCGTTTGATGACGGAAGAATGTGTTAGAATTAGGCAAACTTATTACGGAAATTCCCGTTCTTGCGTGAAAACAATTCGTACACTTCGTTTAATTTTTGGGCATAATCATATCCCAAGTGTTAATGCAGTTTCCAATCATCTCCGAAAATTTGAGTTTTCGGAATCGGTTTGTTATGGTCCAAAATATATTATTACTAGGTTAATTGAAAAGTTCGCGAAGCGGAAATGATAAAACAAGTTTATAGTTGATAAAATGACTTTATTTTTACTTATATTCTCGCTTAAGCTCAATATATTTTGGTACAGTGGTTCTTTAATTAATTTATTCTATCTTTGAAGTAATTTCTATTTCTGGAAGTCTTTTAAAATGCTAATCAACGGCTGTTATAACTTCTTCATTTGATGAAAAAGGATTGCCATGTAAGAATTTTTTGAGGTTTGGGATCAGATTAAAATCAGAGGGGACCAGATCTGGTGAATATGGTGTATACTCCAACAATTCGTAGTGTATCTCCTTCAATTTGGCCATTGCAAAAACACCTCTGTGAGCAGGTGCATTGTCTTGATAAAAAAAAATGTATTCGCTAAACCAAGTCTTTTCTCATGAATTTTATCATCCAATTGATCCAAAATGTTTGGGTAATACTGTCCTGTTATTGTTTTACCGGTTTGAAGGTAATCAATTAACAAAATGCCTTTTGCATCCCAAAAAATTGATGCCGTAAACTTGTTGGTTGATTTTGACCACTTTCGCTGCTTCGGAGCTGAACAAGCGGGCTCAGTTCACTCTATAGCTTTAATATACTCTCCATAGCTTTAATATACTGGTGAAATATTTCACCTTGTTCCTCACAGGTGCCTCCTAAATTTGGAGGAAAACGATCTAAGTGGTTGTGTAAATAGTGCACCTTAATACTCATATTATACCCTAGGAATCTGAAACTGTTAAGCATCTTGTTTACCAGTTCAACATAGTTTTCAGCTTTGCTGTTGCCCATAAAATTTCCGACAATTGTAACAAACGAAGTCCAGGCTTTTCGGTCAGTCTCATTCATCGGATTTACGAAGGTAGAATCCTTAATGCGTTTTCTTATTTGTGGGCTGTCAAATATTCAAACACCTATATAAACAAAGCCTGATCCATTCTTATCAAGAGCCTTTACAAACGGCTTTATTAGGCCCAGCTTGGTATGCAGTGAAGGAAAGATTATTTTCTCTTGTCCAAGTAAGGGGTCGTTAATGACATTTTTTTCCCACTTCCATGTTTTCTCTCTTAGGGCATTCTTTTCTAACCAAGTGGTGTGTTTTGTCTCTGTTACCTCAGAGACACAAGAAGTAAGGATATTGATGTGCATTGTGGGGGTACATCCATACTTGAATGTATTGAATAGAAAAAAAAACATTGATAGATAAGTGGATGTATCTAAAAACTAGCGCTGATGGAGAAAAACTGATTTCATATTTAGATTTAGCGCCCCAAGTATGGCTAAAATCAGTTCTAAAATGCTAGGCACCAAAAAAACACACAAACAGGCCTACAAAAAAATTCTTTCTTGTAGGCTTGTGTAATATTAGAGATCAACTTTTATATTGCACCTTACAAAATATCATTTTATATTATATAACATTAGCGCCCACCATTTTTGTATCATGTTGTTGATTTAAAGATACCAATGCGTCCGCGCAATCGATCGAATAAAAATATTGCTTGGGTACGTAAACATGTTGGCAAAAATCCCAAGCCGTTAATTCGTGATCGATTTCAACAGTTGAACATAACGAGAAGCTCTCTGCATCGAAGTTTACATAAAGATGTGGTGTTGCACAGGTATGCTATTCAAATAATATAAGAGTTAAAACCTTCAGACCACGGGTGTTAGATAATTTTATCTTTGAAGGAACTAGAAATAATTCAGAATTTTACAATAAAATTATACTTAAGACGAGAAAAACAGATTGTTTCGGTTACAAAATGGATATGTTACGGACATGTTTTCCTGACCGTTTTATGTTCAGTGGCCTGCAAGATCATAAGATCTAACTCCTATCTACTTTCACCTGCGGTGATTTCTCAAGGACAAAGTCTATTCTAGCTAACCGCAGACGATTAACGAGCTAAGGAAAAACATACAACAAGTTATTGGTAAAATTGAACCCAAATTGTTCCAAATTGTTATTGACAATTTTAGGCAAAGAATTGCCATTTGTAGAAACAACCAAGGACGACATCTGGAAAAATATTACTTTTAAAACATAAATGCTATATCTTTGTTTCTTGATAAAGTAAACAAGCATGTTATTTTTCCAAAATTGTTGGTTTTATTTAAAAATGAAGTCCCGAAGTACCTAGTGGGACACCCCAAATTCGGCACCATAGTAACGTGGCCCGCAAATATATTTTTATTTATTACAAAAAAAACACTTAACAGAAACATAAGATAAAACATATGATCGATAGTTACTTACGGCTTATTACTTTAATGAGATTTATTCACCGTACAGAGGGGAATTAGGAGAGGAAATTTTCAAACAGATGGACTGGTTAAGACGGGAAATAGTCATAAGTGCGATCTTAACACATTTATGTTTCGCAGATGATATATTTTTGTGTGCGGCTAATGTCGTAGACTTGAAAAAATCATTATATAACTGAATAATTCTTATTGTGGAACCTGCGGTATGAAACACTAAATACTCGACGCACGTTTTGTCCACAGTTATGTATAGATACAGAAACTCATCAGGATTGCGACGCCAAAACAGCCCCAGAGTCGACAACACGATTGCGTTTATTCTCCACTGAGAGCAAACGCTACACCCATCTTGCTGATTTTTTTTACACCCAATTTTTCGTGCAAAATGAAAACACTGTACCCTGCGATAAACCTGCGGCCTCAACTATTTCGAGCACTTTGATTCGTCGATCACTTAAAACTATGTGGTGGATTTGTCAATCATTTCGGGAGTAGTCAGTTCAACTGGACGTCCCGAACGATGTTCATCTTTTATGGATGTACGACCACATTTAAACTTATTTACCCAATTATAAACAGTTGCACATACAGAAGCAGACGTGCAATGAACTGCATCTAACTCAGCTTTTTCGGTGTTAAACCTTTTAAATTTAAGTGTTCAATCACCACTCGAAACTCACTTTTTTCCATTTTTCTAATTAAACAAAAGTTTCTTGCTCCATAATAAAAATTAAACTGAGACTTTGACAGCTATCTCCTGAATAATGATGCTTACTAACAACAAACTATTTCCGATGATAGCATTGATATGATTGATAGCGCTCATAGGAGCGCTATCTCTTGGATATTCTAAGGACTTATTGAACAACACCCGTAATAAAAACAACTGCCTATGTAAATTGTTCTGGTTTACAAAAATAAACTAAATATTCATTAAACTTCATGTAACCAAATATTTCTATTAATTTCTAAGCATGCTTTTTTTCTTCCCTTTAATTCTTTACAATAACATATCGTATAATAAATTAAATGATCAGTTTTTATATTAATATGTAAATTCCATAGAGAACTTAAATAATTTTCATCATTCACCAATGTGAAAAACATCTGTCTAACTCAGGTGTGTAATAAGATCAAATTAGAGAAAAATTATGTAGTTATCATTTTCCTCCTTTTAAAACATAAATAGCCGGTTAATTCTTCGCAATACGTCGCAAACATTTGATAACAGATGTCTCAGTGTATTATTTTTCGAATAGAAATTATCGTATTACTGTATTATCGCAGGAAATTGTAAAATGTTTATAACTGTATAACAGTTTATTCTTAGTTAATATATAGTTAAGTAGGAAATAGGTAAACGGTTTGTTTCCCTTCATATTTTAGCATAATTACAGGAACTATCTTTAAAAAACGTAAGTGACCGACGATAAATTTACTTGCCACTCAAATTAAAAAGTGTCGGGATTGAGCAAATAGTTTGTGCTTTTGTTCATTATCAATATATGAACATTTATTGAACAATGTTTATGCAGAAAAATGTGACGGATTTGTCGATAAGTAAATTATCCAATTTTTATCAAACTAAAATCTGATTGATAGATATAATGATAGACTGGTAGCCGAAGTGAATGGCTATAACGAAAACATTGTATGGGGTGATTTTTTTAATGCGTCCGAACTTTAAATTTAAATAAAACAACAACCATATTAGATGCCTTGAAATAATTTATTTTACATGAAATAACATTCAATGGCATTAATGTTTGAAAACAATTTCCGACCACTTTTTCGATAAATTCCTTCGATAAATTGATTGTTGCATTGGCTGTATAGCATATGGAGCCGTCCGTCATTCAAATTGGGATTTAAATAATCATTGATCATCGCTCTGTAACGATCCCCATTAACGAATTAATACATTTGGATCTTTATAAGCACTGCCAGAAACAGCGGCGATATTTTCTTCGAAAGGCACAATTTTTTGTCTTGTTTTGGTTTCAATATTGAGCAGTGTGAAATGCGTTTGAAATTTGTCGATAATTCGGCGAATACAACCGCCAGTTGGGCGAGTATGTACACCATAAAAGATTATAAGTTTGGCCCACAGAACACTGATTTTAGTAATAAATGTCGACAATTTGCAAGTAATGCTCTAATGTTAAACGTTCCATGATAATTTTCCAGACATTTGATGTGCCATGATAATTGCAGTGATACCATTTGCCATGATGATGTGGCAGTGAACTAAAAAAACACTAAGCACTAAAAAAAATCACCCTTTTATTTAGAAAAGAACAGTTTAGGAAATTATTGAAAGAATCTTTGACTTTTCAAAAGGAACAGAACAAAAGCAAATTTTTTAGTCAATTTAACCTAATAATTGAATTAGATTAAATCTTATCCTGATGATGCTAACATGGTTAGCGAAAAGCGTGTCGGAAATTTAAATAAAGTGATTTGCTGTTTAACGATAAATGTTTTCGAGTTTAGTGTTTTACACCGAAGATTTCAATAGAAGAATTGAAAAGTTCTGGCATTCAAATAGCAAAATGTAACCAGCCAGCAAAACCACCAAGTGGGATATAGGATCTATTCCGTTCGGTCAACTTTGAATTATTAATGTAACGCTTGGTTAACTTCACGATTCATGATTTTTAAGTGATTCTTAGGTAGGGCAGGGGGCTAGTTGAGCAACTTTTCGCTTGATCTCCCATAAGTTTAAAAATATGCATCGAATTTAATTAATTCGTACTCTGTTAGATTCGTAATTTACTCTTTTCCAAAACGTTTAGCGTAAATGCGTAGCGTAAAACGTCTAGCGTAATGTAAAAATGATCCGAGTACAAGTTTAAAAGTTATTGTCGGAAATGCGAGAGCGCTCCAAGTTGTTCAACGTGCCCTCTAGTCGGACTAGTTGAGCATGAGTATGGGGCTAGTTGAGCATTGTTTAAAATGGACTTGATGACTGTATAGAATGATCTGAATACAAAATAATTGTAATCAACAAGTAAATATTTATTTATTATGATTATTACATGCTCATATTGTTATTATATCTCTGGAAAAATTAAATTAAAATCAAACAAAATAAAATATCTCCAATCTTTGGATTATTATTACACTTTTTATACTTAAAATTCTATATTTAAGAATAATTAGAACCATTACCCTTTACAGCTATAATTTTATTAGGTTTCAATACTGTCGATACTCCAGTCTCGTCCACGTTCCATATGTAAGAGGCAGTGAATTTATATTTTTCCATTACTTCAGCCAGCCTCTCAAAATAGATCTTTACGTTTTCGGCATTGAGGGGCTACCGAAGCTAGTAGCTTCAGATTTCCTAATAGATAACTCTTGGTTCCTAGCCAAAAACTTTGTGAGCCATTCCTTGCCTATTTCTTTTATATATACGCATCCTAAAATGTAATAATAATCATTATTGTCAATATAAGTAATTTTAAAAACTAAGCGTTCTCTTATTTTATCGGACCACCAGACAACAATTAACAATCATACTATGTATTCTCCTCCCATAACCCCTTCTTTTCGCCATTTACACTTTTGTTGTAGGTTACTTAGTTTTCGAGATATTTCGATTGCACAACTTGCCCCTTTGATCAACTAGCCCCGCTCTAACCTACTGTTGTCAAATTAATAAAACGTAATTTTATTTTAAATTTAGATTGAATTACCTCCTGATGATAATAATATAGTTAGCAAAACGATTGTGAAAAAGTTAACAAAAGTGATTTGATGCTTAGCAATTTCTTCGAGTTTAAGATCTAATTCTTATTTAAAGTTTATATATAAACTTATTTAGGTAGCTATGAGGATTATTCGAAAAGTTCTCGACCTAACAGTGATATCGCTATTATCACCAAATAACGATGATATTTATTAACTATAATTCCTTAGATGACGTGCTACGAAATTTCAGATGCGTGTGTTTAGTAGCTTGTTTGTGGCGATGGAGTAAACAGGCTAAAAAAAATAAGTTAAAAGTAAACACGTGTTTAATGTTTAATGTGTTAACTCCTGTATAGGATTGTTTCCCTTCGTTATCGATGTTAAAAAAGTGGACTGCTGACTTAAAATGTGGTCATACCATTAAAGACGATCACCGATGGTCATCAACTGAAGTTACAAAAGCATGCTGACATTGTAGATATCTCGATAGAACATGTTCCTTACATGTTACACAATTTTTTTGTTATAAAAAAGTTTTCTGCTCGATGGGAGCAGTGTTTGGCAATAGTGCACTAAAAACACATTCCAATGAACACTTTTGAAAAGTGTTGAGACTTATTTACATGTGATGCTGCTAAGTTTCTTCGACGTTTTATAACATATGAAACATATTCACATTTTTATATCAGAGAATAAACGGGTTGTTGCTGATGTTTTTTCCTTAGATTAAGCATTTCTGCTCTTTTCGATCTCTTTATTTAACCCCTTATTGCATGAATTATGAAGAAGATTGATTTTTTTTAGTGAAAACTTTTTTAATTTGTTTTAAATCAGTTCAAATTAAAACAAAATCCGTAATTACTATTCGAGAAATTACAATATGAAACCATATATGTCTTCGTATGTGTTAAATTAAAAATACAATCATGTTTTGTGGAAATCTTTGAAACAGTTTTGTTTCTCATTGTAGCATAAATAAACTTGACATTTTTCACACTTAGTGAAAGTAGGGAATTTTGAGCAGTTTTGGCATAATTGTTGGCTTTTTTCATAGACTTGGGGAAATGATCCACGTTATCAGAACCTACAGTATCCACAGGTATCTTGATGCCTGGTTGGAGTTTTTCGTGACTTTTTGTGGTGAATCGAGCAAGCTGGATGAAGTGCCGCTGCTTTACGCATATGCTCGGAAACTGCCAGTATAAAATCAAATAGCGACATGTGTCCATTTACATTGATTCGGCCCTTCCAATTGTTCCATTTCTTGCAAGCAAGGTTTGTGTGGTCATGTCATCATCATCATCATCATCAGAGCTATCGGATTCGCATTCAGATTCGGATTCGGATTCTGCTTTAATATATATGTTTTGACATTCATGGAGAGAGTAAGGTTCGTATTCAGGGTCGGAATCTGAAGCAAGATCATCGTTAATTCGGAATATGATTGACATGCTTGGAAGTACCATAGAACCAGGAAGGATCTATTTCTATAAATAACAGAAAGCAACCTTGAATGCATACGAAGCTATATTTGACAGACTGTGCGTTATCAGGAATGAATACGAAGCCAAATATGGCAATTTCAAAAGAAGATCCAAAACCCAAAGAAAACAAGAAAAAACAGAAAAACCACAACAATTCCATGTTTTTGAATATGCAAAGAATGTATTTTGAAATTATTGATTTTTTTACTTACCCTTTTATATGTTTTTCCCACTGATAAAAGTAGCATCAATTTAAATGCACTTGCAACAGTAAATGATTCAAAGTTGGTTTTAAAAAAAAACTTAGAAACTTTAGCAGTCATATAGGGCATTGTATGCCCTATATGACTGCTCATGCTGACTTGTTTAATTGAGCCAAATTTATTAACACGTGATTCAGATTCTATTCGGTTTACGGTGGAGTCTTGTAAATGCATTTTAAAATTATTTCACTAAAGTAAGGGGCAAGAATACAGAATCATAAACTATTTTTTTTTTCTGTGATACATCTTGGTAGTAGAATTCCATTTTCATATTCAAAGAAATGGTTAAGTTTGTTACTTCGTAGTATGCCATCTAAAGAATTATAGTTAATAAATATCATAGTCGTTTGGTGATACTAGCGATATCACTGTGTCAGGTCGAGAACCTTTCTAACAATCCGTAACTACTCATTACTGTCACTCATTAATGTCACGCATTAATGCTTCCAAGGCCGAAGATTTTCAGCATCCATAATTTTGTTACCCTTCAAATAACAATTAGATTTTAAACTCGAAGAAATTTACTGCTGAGCACCAAATCACTTTTTTTAACCTTACGACACTCGTTTTGCTAACTATGTTAACATCATCAGAAGATGATTTAATCTAATTTTAAAACTATTATATGTTCTATTAATTTAACAACAGTACCTAATGAATCATGTAAAAATCATAAACCATGAAGTTAACCAAGCGTTACATTAATAATTCGAAGTTGACTGAACGGAATAGGTCCTATATCCCGGTTGGTGGTATTGCTAGTCAGTTACATTTTGCTATTTCACTGCTTTTAGGGACATCCAGAGTTTTATTATTACTTTCCCTTTTCAGTTCTTCTATTGAAATCTTCGGTGTGGAACACTCGATAACTCTGTGATAACTCGAAAAGATTTATCACTAAACACAAAATCACTTTATTTAAACGCTCGACGCGCATTTTGCTAACCATGTTAGCATGATCAGGATATGATTTAATCTAATTCAATTATTGAATTAAATTGATTAAACAAATTATTTTTGTTTTATTTCTTTTGAAAAATAGAAGATTATTGCGATATTCCTAATGTCCCAAACTATTATTTTCTAATTAATCTATCGAAAGGGCGATTTTTTAGAAGTGTGTGATAGGGTTCGCTGTCAAATCATTATGGCAAGTTATCATGAAACGTTTAACATCAGAGTAACACTTGCAACTTGTCGAAATTTATTACTAAAATCAGTGTTTTGTGCGCCAAACTCAAAACCCAAAAAACCCAACCGAGGGATATATTCGCCGAAGTATCGACAAATTTTGAACGCATTTGACGCTGCTCAATATTAAAACAGAAACAAAACAAAATAACTGTGCGTTCCGCAGAAAATATCGCCGCTGGAACGTTTCGAAGCTGTTTTAAATATAGTCATGTACTATATTTATCATCCTGCAAACTTTTCAGCCCACCGTTTTTGTTAAATTGTCAGAGAACTCGAAAAATTATAAACATAAATCCCTTAATATGTTCAATCATCTTAAACATATTGGAGATATTTAACAGCCATGTCTCAGCTCCTTGATTCAATATTGAAATGGAACTGAATAAATCTGGATAAATCACTTTACTGGTGTATTCTTATATTCAAAATTAGTTAATTGGACATCATATGATAGTACCATGAGTTTGTTTTTGTTCTGTTCCTCATTCTGCTGGTCATTGCATGACCTGCAACTTTAACCTCATGGAATCCTGGAGAAGGGAATAGGAAGGACAAACACCAGCTCATATAGCTTGCTGAGATCAACGGAGGAGCCATCGGCTTTCGATCTTCAGTAGGTCGGTCGGACTCAATATAATCAGAACGGAGCATGACCGGTGTCTAGACTCGCTGTATAAATGGGGTAGAACGCCTTATTCAGAATGTGACTATGAAGCTGCCAGACAGGCAATCCACCACATCGTTGAGGAGTACCCTCGAGAGCCTACCTTGGTGAAATGTCGGCTTTCTAGAGGACTCATAGTACCAATTGAGTAAATATATGATCTCAATGTTTGTTTGTGATAATTGTAACGGAATGTATCTTAATAAGATAAGATCCGTTACACGATATTACAGTTACAAGTTATAAGATAAGTTCCGTATTTAAAAATGTAGTTTTGCACTAAAATATGTATAAGATAATTTTATACAATTTTTACTTTTATCTTAGCTTTTCATAATTTTTATTATTATATTAAATATTTACCTATATTTAGTTCTTCTATTAATTAAAAAAAAAACTTCTCTTATCCCGTCACAAATGATTCTCATTTTGTTAAAATTCAAACGATATTTTCGAAAAAGTACGAATCAATATTATCCGGATCAAAAACCGCATTAAACAGGAGCTTTTTCACAATGTATTAGCCGTTCTGTTATCCCTCGTTATTTTACATCCCATACAATGCAATAGTGTTACGAATCCGCCTAAATAAAAATCGTCTAATAGCCAACGAAAAAAACTATTTTTCTCAAAGCACTTTACTATAAAGTGCCTGTTGGAGTAGCATCGGTGATAAAAGCGCTAGCAAGCACCTGCGGCGGGGCGAGTTTAACTCTCGCCCTGAATCTGGATGTTTTGTGGTTGGCTTCTATGTTCAGGCAAAAGTGTAAAACCCAACAAAAGATTTGCCTTTTATGTCGGTTAACGATCAGTTGGTAGACCTTTCAAGAAGATAAATGCTAAATTCAAGCCGAGGCTTGATATGTGGTGAGTGTGCCAGTGTTAATCGATACGTGAGGTATGTAGTTCGGAATACACGTAGTTGTAGTTACTAAATAAATCTATACATAAAATAAACCAATATCACAGTGTTATGATCAAAATTATATAAAGAGTTATTATATGAAGAGAAAAGCATGGAAGAAGCAGATAGTAAAAACCTTAATTTTTCCAGTATTGTTATATTCTGCTGAAACATGGACCATTAAAAAACAAGACCTCAAGCATTGATTCTTTTGAACCTTAATGCTGGATACGGATCGTTCGCATTCCGTGAACAAACGCATCCGTTATTGAAGAAATTGATGAACCCTTAAGCTTATCTCAAATTATCCATAAATGAATCCTAAGATTTTTTGGCTACATTGAACGTAGGGACGACAATAACCTGGAAAGATTAGTGGTACAGGGATGGATGGAGAGTTCTAGATCACGCGGCAGGCCTCCAAAAAGATGGACAGACCAAACTAAAGACATAACTGGTACATATCTCCAATGTGCAACTAAGGAAGCTAGAAATAGAGAACTCTGGCGAGAAAAATTCCGGATAGTACGCGAACGAAATGGGTTCCCATAAATCACGATGCTTCTGTAAAGAAGAATACGAAGACGAAGAATGACTATCAATGAATGGACAAAAGGAAGAAAATCAGGGTGGAATATACATATTACTAGGATGAATATGAGTTTGAATATGAATCTGACCTTGGTGACCACAAAAAATGATAGAATAACAATTTATTAGGAATGTACTAAAGAAAAACAGGGAATTTAATACTTATATACAAAAAGAGGAATTGTAGACTATTACAAAGGGAAATTGTTGACCAAGCTGTGACGATCAGATTTGTTAACAAATATTTCATGTTACTAAAAGGAAAATATGAAACGAAAGGTGTTAACATTATCGGAAAAAAGGCATATTAAAAAGGTTGTACGATGGGTAGTATCATGCAAAAAGTATGATATTGCTAAGGTAAACATGAAAAGATGGTGGAAATACTAAAAGAAAAACTTTAAAACTTAAGAATAGATAAATAAATACACAAATAATTTTGTAAACAGAGGCAAATGAATCTTCCACTGAATAAGTGATCTATTGAAAGTTAAACAAAATATTTTAACGAGATTCCGAAAGAAACAGATAGATTTTCTTCAAATAATGATGTACTTACAAAAATTCAAACGCAGATTTGGAATTAGATTTTTGAAAATATGCAGTGAAAAATTATGTAGGAATCCTGGACTAGTAGCCCAATTTCACCAATATCTTCACTTAATCAGCAATACACTTAATCTGACAAATGATCAGATCCTTGAGGCAGATTCAGCCTCTTTTGGATAATGTGTTGTGAAAAAATTATCTCAAGGCAGAAACGCTGGCTTACATTTTTGGCTTGCATAAATGCAGCTGGGGGTCATAAGGTTAGACCAATAGTTTTGGATTAAACAAAAGATCATAGATGCTTAGCTCTTCCCGTTACTTAATATTATTCCCGTTACTTATTAATTATTTAGAGACCGCTTTGATTATAAAGCTGCAGTAATTGGCAATTTTAGGTAGGTCAGGTAGCTCAGCAAATAGTCAACACAATTTTTATTTTATTATATAATATATATAATTAATGTATATATATATATATATATATATATATATATATATATATATATATATATATATATATATATATATATATTATTTTATTATATATAAATATTCAAAGATTGGAACAGTCAAAAAACAGCAATAAAATATAACATCTTTTTGGAAGTAAGAAAAGAAACATCGAAGCTAATTAGACAAACTAAAAGAAAGTATGAAAACAATCAACTTAATGAAATAGAAAAAGATTTCCAAAAAAATAACACCCTAAACTTTTACAAAACATTTAAAACTAAATTAACAGGTTATCAACCGCAAAGTCTTTGCTTCCAAAAGGAAAACGGACAATTAGCTCTAAATAACCAAGACAATTGCAAAGAACTTGCGAAATATTTTGAGCAAACACTAAACTGTCCTGAGCCCTTAAACAAATTAGCAACACTAAACCCTAAACAAACAAACCCAGATTCATTACCACCGAATGAAGATGAAATAATTAGGCAAATCAAGCGGCTTAAAAATGACAAAGCTTCTGGTGAAGATGGAATCACTGCTGAACTTTTGAAATCCGCTGGTCCAGGTACAATCAAGGAAATAGCAAAAATTCTACAAGAAGTTTGGCGAACCGAACGGATTCCGGAAGATTGGAAAGATGCTCTAATCCATCCACTACATAAGAAAGGAGATAGAACGGATGTAAACAACTATAGAGGGATATCTCTTCTCCCAGTTTGTTACAAGATTCTATCTCAATGTCTACTAGACACAGCACAGGGACAGTTCAAACTTAACATTGGTGAATATCAAGCAGGTTTTCGATCGGGCAGATCCTGCCCTGAACAAATCCTGAATCTAAAGTTGATTCTAAGACATCAAAAACTGTCCAATAAAAATCTCGCCTGTACATTTGTGGATTTCAAAAAATCATATGATTCTATTGACCGCGAATCTTTATTCCGAATGTTGAAAGAACAAGGACTAGATCTGAAAACGCTGGCAATTATTAAAGCAACGTTAACTAACACAAGGTCAAAAGTTAAATTCATGGGTGATATCTCAGAGCCCTTCGAAATTAAAACGGGAGTGAGACAAGGGGATGGACTCTCGCCACTCTTATTTAACTGTGTTATAGGAAAAGTAATACAGGAGTGGCGTGAAAAAAAGTCGGCCCTGAATATTGACCAGAACATTAAACTGGGCAGAACCAACATTAAAATTGATTGTCTGGCATTTGCTGTTAATCTAGCAATTTTTGCTCAAGATGTATTAACTGCACAGAAACAGATTGAAATCCTAAAAGAAACAGCAGAAAAGGTAGGACTTCAAATTTCCTTTGAAAAGACACAATACATGACCTGCAACAGACTAAGAACACCATTTCTAAAAACAAAATATGGTAACATCAGACGAGTCTCTCAATTCAAATATTTGGGTGAAATAATCATGGAAAATGGGTTGGAAAAAGCGGCCAATAAGGGTAGATGTCAAAAAATGGAAACGGCTTTGAGACTTAATACACAAAATATTTACAACAAAAAATGCCTATCTAAAAATACAAAACTGAGACATTACAACACAGTTATTAAGCCAGAATGTCTATATGCTGCAGAAACGCTCATTTTGAATAGAAAGCGGGACATCGAGGACAATAAAAAGAAGGAAAGAAAAATCCTAGGCCCCAAACAAATAAATAGCACAACATACCGACTTCGAGAAAACCAAGAAATCAAACAATACACAGTTATTCATAGCGATATGACAAAAAGAAGACCTACGTTTTACGGACACATAAAACGGATGAATCCGAGTAGGCTAACTAGTCGAATTTTATGAAAATAGGAGTAGAGCTAAAGTAGAAATAATTAAATGGATTGCTGCAATTAAAGAGGACCTAAGATCAGCAAATATTACACAAAGTGAAATTCAGGATAGAGGCTGTTTCAGACACAAGGTTAACGTTTGGAAGGTTGGCCAGAGAGAAAAAGAGAAAAATGTAGGAAGGCTGGAACAACTTGGTCTGACGAAAGCAAAAAGCTCATAGCGAAAGAATGAAATTAGTATGGGCGCAAAGGAAGGCTAACAACATCAAGCACCTCTAATTGCACACCGATTGCAGTCGGTGAGTTTCGGTCTGTCGATTGATTACTGGTTGCCACGTGTCTGGCAGATTGAGGGTATCATCTCATCTGTTTAGGCGTCCGATTTTTTTTATTTCTATTGTTTCTCGTATGGTTCTTATTTTGTAATTCGGGATATTTGCAATTTGTCGGCAACTGTCGAAGTCGATTTTGTGTCCTGTTTGTAGATGGTGTTGGAACAGAGCCGATGTGGTTTGTTTATTTCTAACCGCCAATTTGTGTTCTTTGAGCCGGGCTGATATTCTTCTATTGGTTTGTCCGACATATGCCATGTTACAAGTCCCGCACGATATGCTGTATACGCCCGAATTTTCTAGAATGATGTGATCTTTGGGACTTCTAATGGCTGATTTTATTGTTTTATGCGGCTGATATATTATGTCTTCGAAGCAGTCGTCCAATGCGGTCTGTGACACCCTTGATGTACGGCAGAACTGTTACGGGCTTATTTTCATATTCATTTGGCGTCTGTTGATTGTTTTAATAGTTAATAGCCTTCTTTATGTTATACAATGAGAAGCCGTTCTGCTTTAGAGCGTCGGTGATTGTTTTGAGCTCTTTTTCTCGGTTGATGTCGCCGGATAGTCAGACAGACCGAGAAATCAAGGTGTTGACAACCCCTTGAAGTTGTGATGGATGGTGATGGGACCTTGCATTCAGGTATCTGTTCGTGTGGGTTGGTTTCCGGTAAACTGTGTGTTGTAAGCGTCCATCTTGGGACTTGGTTATTAGGACATCTTGGAAGAGGAGTTTTTGTCTTCTTCGATTTCTAAGGTGAACTGTATTCTTTGGTGGCCGGAATTTAAATGGTTGTGGAATTTGGCAAGTTCGTTTTTACCAAAGAACCAGATGACAAAAATGTAGTCGACATATCGAACCTACAGTTTAGGTTTGAGGTCAGCGCTCTGCAATGCCACGTTTTCAAAATATATCATGAAGAGGTTGACCACTACTGGTGATAGAGATAAACCCATTGCTGCACCATCTGTTTGTCGGTATATGTCTTGGTCAAACAAGAAATAAGCGTTGTTTAAGCAATGTTTGGACAAATCTATTACGTGCTTGGGATGGTCTTCATTCTCCACTATCAATTGCAATGTTTCTTCTATTGGCATGCTCGGGTAAAGGGATTTGACGCCGAAACTGGCCAGGATGTTCGTTTGATCAATTGTGAGTTTGTCTAGAGTCTCTGTGAAGTGCTGAGAGTGTCTGATGTACGAATCGGCCTTTTCTGTTATAGGTTGTAATATATTAGCCAAACATTTCTCCAGATTTTGTAATGGCGAATTGAAAGCATACAGAGGTGAAAGAATACCATGTGCCCCAAAGTTTCATTTTACATTCGAATTTTTGTTAGGATGTTATTAGGGTGTTGCTTGTAGTTCAAAGTTCGTTACAACGTTACTCCTAGATATTTTGAGATGTACTTTAAGTTCCTTCATGGTCGGTTTATTGCTTAGTCTATTTAAGTCCCTGGTTAATATGTTCTCGGTAGTTTATATATGTTTGTGCTGTGTCGCTATTACCCAGTCATCAGTATACCCATACTTTTTAAATATTTTTGCCTCTTGGGAGGCATAACACTGATGTGCATTCTGAAAATTAAAGGCCCCAAGACGAAGACCTAGGGATACCGGTATTAAGTTTCATTTGGCTGCTGCCGTTGAGGCCCATAATGACTTGAAACGGTTAGGTGCTGCGCATGGCGTCGATGAGCTAGCTGTTTTTAAGCAAAGCACGAAGAGAAGGTACTTGCAGATTAGACCTTCTTTCCATAAGGTATTATGTGTCAGGGTTAAATCGATAAATACGGCTGAGGTTTTTAATTGTCTCTGGAATCCTGCTTCAATGTAACTGGTTTGAAAGAGAACTTGGTCTGTGCAGCTCCTATTATGGTGGAAGCCAGGATGCTGTACTGGAATATTTTCGAGTATGATTTGGCTTATTTTATTGTATATTAGTTTTTTAAATAATTTATTGATCATACTGGGCAGAACGATTGGGCGGTAGCTCTAGGGCAGATCACTAGGTTTAACCGGTTTTAGAAGAGCAATAATTTTACCTCTCGTTAGGCAATGGGGTATGTTTTCCGATTTCCAATATTGCAGTAAAGAGCCAGCAAATGCATCACAGCGAAGCAGGAATTCTTGATATATGATATGAGGATCCGGAGATTTCCCGGGCTTCAGATCTTTCATCGTCATAGAGATATTCTGAGTTGTGGACGGTTAGGAGAAAGAGGTAGTAGTTGGTTGCTGATTTTAGAGATCAAACAATATTTAAAATCGAAAAAAATACTGCACAAAAATCTCCACACAATGTTCATAACAGTTCGTCCCAAATTAATTTCATCAAGGCTTGCCGATTTGAAAAACATTTACAGTGAACTACGAATGTCAGGTTTCAGATAATTTCATGACTTCACTTCACAATCACAGATTTATAGTGCAATCGCAGGGTTTGACGGTGGATATAGTAACACATCACCGTTAAACCACAATAATTTCTAACGAGTAACAAAAAATGTGTGTGTATGTAATAACACTGTCCACACTGTCGTTCTCCATCACAATGTTCTATCGTTACTTTTTCAACACCAGATACTAATCATCATCATCAAATTTTAAACATATATCGTTTTTGTTTTGTTTCAAAAGCAAACTTCTATAGATTCATATAATTTAGAGAAAATAAGTTTTTTTAGAAAATCAAGCTTTTTGAAATTGTGATTACGTGTAATCTTCAATATATTGGGAGAAACAGTAAACACACGTGCAGTTACATAACCCATAAGTTACATAACCCATCAATCACCCATAAGTTAGTGTTTATTCAACAGAAAAATTACCAAAATATAACTTCACAAACCTGAATATATACTTAAATGGACATGTATTGACTCTTATACATGAGAAAATAAAAATTGCAAATCTGATAGAAATGCAACGATACAAGTTTTATAAGTTCGTACACATCTATTAGAGTAAATTGAAAATACTTTCCGAACAGCCTTTATATTTATTTTCACAGTACCTAACAATATGTTTGTTTTCAAACATGTTATTATGTCGTTTACAATCACAAAAACAACAAGACCTCCATAAATTTAGCCGCAGGTATAAACTATTTTGAAACTATAATATTAAATTATAAATTATTCCTTCAGGACTATAAAATATACTTTTTTGAAAATATGCTATACCATAGTACCTTGGCCTAAAAGGTCTTATTTATGATTAGTTTGTATAAATACACGACGAGAAGTCTTAAATAAATTAGCCATGGTGCATATACTGTTAAGGCATTTATATTTAAATGCATGAAATGAACATTGCGAAACATGTCCATGCATCTTTGTCTATTTAAAAATATCATATTTGATAAAAATATTTAAAATAATAAAATATTTTACTATTTTTGTAAACAAAAGTTTTACATTCAATATAAAATAGAATATTTGTTTAAACAAAATTTGACATTCAATGCAGTACCAAAACCACAAATAATAACCGCAAGATTTAGGCAAATAATTACTAGTGAATTCTTAAATTAAGGTAGGAATTTTTAATTCAATAAATTTTATTTGAAAAGATGGAAGAAAACATTTCTAAAACGTTCTAATCATAAAAAAAATCAGGAAACGGAAATAGATAACTATTTCTTAAACGTGTTCAAATTGACAATCATGATTTTTCTGGAGCTAGATGTGTATATATATATATATATATATATATATATATATATATATATATATATATATATATATATATATATATATATATATATATATATTAATATATATATATTAATTATTGAATGAATATATATATATATATATATATATATATATATATATATATATATATATATATATATATATATATATATATTGACTTGACCAATTTTTACCTTTTCTTCAGTCCCGAATTATTTTCCCTGCAAGAAGTGAGTCATCAACAAGTGGTAATCTGAAAGAGGAGATTGGGACTGTATATGAGGTGAGGGAGAAGTTCAAAGTCCAATTCGTTAATCTTTGATGTGGCCGGATATAAAGTATGTGGCGTCAGATGTGTAGTGTGTATCTGTAGCCACAGCTCCTCTTAAAACGTCGACATCTGGAGACCCTGGACAACCTGATCTTCAATCCCTCTCTGGTTCTCAAATCTCACGAGTTGAAATTGGATTAAATCTCTGAGCATTGTTTTAAAATACATATAAGGCATATTTACATTAGCTGGGTATTATTACTTTAGTTTGTTTTAAAAATAGCTTCTGGATTATCTTATAAAAATATAGAACTTTTCTTAACAACTTTTTTTATATCCGGTATTACAAAATATGCCCTTCCAGCTCAATATTCTTGAAATCATTTATAGTCACACCATTCTAGAGTAAACATATTCTATCAGGGAGCTCGCCTCGTTAGTTTCTTTATCGATCATAATCTATCAAAAGTCGTCAACACTGACGGTAGGAACACTGAGAAGCGGAAGGAGTTTTCAAGTCTGGAAAGCGCTAGAGACTAAAAAACATAAAACTCTTCGAATACAATGGACTCATGTAATTTGTTTGGATTAACAGTAGTTACGACTTGAACGAAAACTACAAGCGTGAGGGCTTTATAAACTTTTTTGAACCTATCGCACCGCAAAATCTCTGTCGCAATTCAAATAATTATAACCTCACATAGGGTCTATGAATTATAATCTACGAATAATCTATAAATTATTTTAGAGAATATATTATTTACTAGTAGTATAAGATACATGGTAATCCTGCGTAATTTATGTTTAGTTTATCCGCCGTAATTATCTGACCCCAAGATCAATGTTTGCTGTTCATTCGAATTAATTTCAGTCGTGACATACGAATGAAATTTTGACAAAAACCATCCCTTATTTTCCTTACAAAGTCATGAATTTCAACAACGTAGACTGCGGGCTACTCGGCATAGTACATATCTTTATACGTTATTTGAGACAGGTACATCTGTTGATGTAATTCGCAGGAAATCAAGTATGCTTCAGACGTGGCGGTGTTTTTGTGCCCTCTGAACCATACTATCAGCTGCATGGCAGGTTCAGCTCTGTAGTGGTGTAACTTTAGTTCATTTTGCAAGAAAAAAACGTATAAACAAATTCGATTTTTTAAGAAAAATCTCATTGCACCAGTGGTGTAAAATAGGATAGTCAAGAGACAATATTTTTCTCCTAACAGTTGAACCCTTCCAGCAGTTATAAAAAACCTATCATAAAAATGTCTGCAGCACACCCTTAGCTCTAAATCACTAAGGTAAATAAGTAATAGTTGCAAGCGTGCTAGCTTCTGTTGCTCTGCCATAGTATCCGTGGCGCCTTCTGTTAACCAACAGGTGACAAATGATGCATTGAAAATAGTTCAACTGATGGTTATTACTTTGAAATACATAAAATGTAATGAAAAGATCCTGAAGGTAGTCATCTCTAATGGTCTGTAAGAGCACTAGCACTTCTAATTCACCAGAAGCAAGGAAATAATTTTCGATGTTAGAGGAAGCAGATATATTCGACAATACATAAACAATACAAATTAATATCTAACTTCACTTTGTAATTTTTTTCTATACAGTTCTATTGGTTTTTAACGATACGTATTCCGAACCTTTGTTTCTGTGAATTTTCAGTTTTATTTTCTTTCAGTTTTCCTGGATTTTCCTATTTTTTTTAACTGATTTCATATATCACTCTAAAACGCATATTGTAAAACAATTTGAAATAACTTCAACCAAAAAAACTTTCAGTGCTATCAGAATAGATACCAAAAATAATGTAACCCAAAAACAGGTTCCACAAATGGTAAACATATCTATATCTATAGATATGTACATTATTATTATATATAAACATAACATATCTATATCCATATCTATATCTATATCTATATCTATAGAGTTCCTAGAGAACCTCGCATTAGAGTTTAGAATGTTTTGAATTGCAGATACTTTTTAGTTAATTTTGTGACTACTTACACCAATCAGAGATAGACAGCTTATAGGTGGTATAGAACGTATTAATGCATTAAAAGTTATTTCCCCGGAAATGTCGTTTAAAACGTTTCGGAAATGCAAGCTTCATTTATCAGTATCGAATTATTTTATTTTCGATAGCATAATATTGGTAGGACAAACAATTTAGTATAGTTTTTCAAGATGTAATAAATATAATTAATTTAAAATATAAAACAAACTATAATCAATTAAATATTGATAATTTATGAATATTGATGATTAATGACGAATGAGGTTCGTCGTTGTCATGGTAAAAGATGGCTTTCTTCCAATTTGCCAATTCAGGTTGCTTGGTGAGTATTGGTGGGTTTAGTTTCTATACATCTAAGCAGTATACAATTGAGTCATTCATTCTGTCGGACTATAACACTTCCCAATAATATTCCACTGCATGGAGAGAATAACGTTCTACTCAAAATTGTTTGCAGTGTATAGTTGTTACCCTCGTTGATTTTTATTTTTCAAATAATAAATCTGGCAAGGCCGGATGTCTTCTAATCATGATGTATCAGATCATTGCACTAAAGTTGAATGAATTGGATTTTGAAACATTAGCTCTTCTGTTACACGCATTCAACTCTCACCACGTCTAACTAGTTGTGAAACATTCTAAGACATTTTCCAGTAATTCTATTCTTGGTATTACAAAATAAAAAATAAAAGATATATTTTTGATTTATTTATTATTTCAGAGTGAATTCACTTTCTGCAATCTGCCAACCAAGCAATGATTTATACTCAGCTTGAAATATGAATATAATACTGACGTCCTAATGAAATCAATGCACAAAAATCGATGTATGCCATTTGACCAGAATATTCAGCAAACTGTAAAGAATACTGGGTTTAATGTGAAAGTAATTGCTGATAATTAGAGGAAATTAAAAGTGGACAAACAACATACAATTAAACAGCCTATATAATTATGTTACTATAAAAAGAAGGGTAAGGTTGCTTAAATCATACCACGGCATAAGTCCGTTTTTCCTCAGTTTACATTAAAAATTTTGGCTCATTTGTAAGTTTTTTAAAGAAGGATTATAATCCTTAGGTTATTTTTAGGTTTACGTATATTTTTATCGTTCTCTGACAATCATTTAGGCACACTCAAACGGTAGAATATTTTAGTTTATGTCAGTGGTTTCGGTTTAAAACTTTGTTTATACATAACTCTCAAAGAGAGTTATGTATAAACTGTTTATACATAACTCTCTTTGAGAATGGTCGCGAGGCCGAAACATGTTAGAGAATATCTTGAATATATTGTGAAACAAATACCAAGTGTTTTAATTATTATCATTGTTAGTATGTTTCACCAAGAGCCAACCGCGCAATCAATCAAAACTTTTGAAGACCTTGTCGCTTAAGTCGTACCTGTATATAATTCCTTAATGGTACCGATACCATTTAGGTATTTACTTGTTTACTAATATTTTATTTATCAGCTGATGAATATGGCGAAGGGCAAGTACACTACTTGCAGGCAGAAGAATATGGGTGAAGCTTTACTGAAACATCGGAATGGCGAAATTGGATTTAACGAAGCATGTAGAAGATATAATACACCGAAGCCTACACTGCGACGACATTTGAAAGGTTTGAATAAAACAACAAAATTTGGTAGACCTAACGATATGTCATCAAGAATGGAAGAGGAATTAGCACAGCATTTGATAAATTTCGAGTTTCTTTGGATTTACTACTGCTGGATTTAGGAAGCTGGCCTTCAAGCTTGCTGAAAAATTATTTACCTCATCGCTTTAACTAGGATAAGAAAATAGCCGGCAAAAAGTGGTATTACAGGTTTATGAAAGACCATTCTACTTTGTTCTTGCGTGTTCCAGAACCAACATCGATGACTAGAAGTAAAGAGTTCAATAAAGAGCGTGTTAATGATTTTTTTATAAATATGAAGAAATACTGGATAAATACAAGTTTACTGCCGACCAAATATATAATATGGATGAAACTGCATTATCCACCATTCAGAAAAGTTATTGCTTAAAAGGACAAACACCAAGTGGGTGCAATCACAAGCGGATAAAGGGGTCTAACAACGACAGGTATAGGTGGGATGAATGCAGTAGGCAAAACCATACCACCCATGTTGATAATTAAGCGCAGCGGACTGAATGATGCCTTAAAAAAAGAGTAGCACCAAACAGCATTTGGGTGCTCGAAAAATGCGTGGATAACTTCAGAACGTTTTGCTGAATGAGTTCAACATTTCATTAAGTGCACAAGATTAGAAAAAAGTGACCAAAAAAACATACAAAAAATTTAGAAGCAATTCAGATGGCTCGCGATTATGGTATAATAATGCTATATTTTCCTGCTTACATAACACATCGCCTACAACCGTTGGACAGATCGTTCTTTAAATAGTTGAAAAAAGAAGCGGCATCTTCGTCGCTACGTTCAAATCCTGCCGTGTCATAAAACAGGCTAATGTTCAGAACTGCTTGGTAAATCGTACCCTAGGTCGGTTCATATGGATATAGCGCTAAATGGTTTTAAAGCAACCATGTGACGAAAACGTCATTCAAGAAGAGGATCTGTAGCTTCAGCAGATTATTCAACAAATCAAGAATCTGCTGATGTAACTGGCAAAACCACATTATCAGGTATCACATTGTCAACACCACCCTAAGTACCTAGAGATGTAACATCATCCACCATTCAACTTGGAGCTTCAACAATATCACAAGATACTGCACACGGTAATAATATAGCAGCCGTTGATAAAAACACTAACACTAATCAAATAATAAAGTATTACTTGAACACTTTATCTCCTTTCCCTTGCATATCAACAGTTATTTAAACAAATGAAGAAAGGTACTAAGCCAACAATAGAATTAACTTCAATTCCCTATAAAAACAAAGTAGAAGCTAAGGAAAATATAAATAAGAGTAAGAAGCTTGTACTTGATTTAAAAAAGTTAAAATAGAAAAAATTAAAGAAAACTATAAAAAGAAGGAAGACAGATGAAACATTTAAGAAGAGTAAAAAAACCAAAGACAAAGAATCATTTATGCCAAATATGTAAGGAAGATCACGAAGAAAGCATGATCCAATGTATGAAATGTAAAGGTTGGGTACGTTACCTATGTGCTGACAGGGAAAGTAAGATGAAGAAATATATTTGTGATCTCTGTGTGTAATCTCAATAATTTTTGTTGGTGTAATTTTGTTTCTTAAGAAATTATAATGTTGGTTTTCTATATATAATTTACTTGGTAATTAAGTTCGGCTTTAAGACTGTGATGATTCCAAAAAAATATTGATTGTAAGATGATTGTAAGTTGATCTTAGACTGCGTGGATTGTAGTTTTTATGTTTTAATATTATCTCTTATTATGATATGCTTTTGTCTTTTATCACACCATGAGAAAACCTAAACGTTTAAAGCCGATATTGTGCATTACAACTTCCTTAATATTCATAAACTTCCATAAGTTGGAACAAAAATAATTTAATTTATAATCAAACAGATTGCTATCATAACTTACAAGCAAAAAAACAGTAAAACGTTAATAAATAATATATTACTTAATTACGATAAATATTTATTTAAGGACGACAAGATTATTTTCCAACATATTGAATAATTAAAAGCCCACTAAGGTATGTTTGTGCTTTGTCAACACCTGTGTTTTCGCAATATTCTTAATAACAGTTCTGAAGTGAACATTTCAAAATCACTTTTAGGTCCAGTTTTAACTTAACCGTCAGTGTCAAAAATGGATGTGCGATACAAAACTACCCGTTTTGCTACAAGGCAATAATATCAGCCCTCGGAGAATTTCTACATAAAGCTAAGAAGAATATAGTTCTTGGCTAAGAAGAATATAGTTATTCTAAAGTAAAGTGGGTTTTAACAATCAGTGTACGTTAAGTGAAACTAAAAATCTCAGAAATTTAGTACATAATTATACTTTTTATTGACACCATAGTTAAATTTCATATTTTGGTCAATATATTTGTGATGAAAAACTAATAACACTGGGGAACAATTTGAAAAATATTTTCTGTTGAGTTCGATATTTAAGCTGCTTTATACGTAAATTGACATGCTAATTACAAAACTTTATTTAGTTTTTTTCTATCACGTCAAGTTTTTTCTCTACTGTTGTTGCGCATCCGACTATGCTTGGCGAATCACAGAAGTCACTACTGCTCTCCTATCGGCGAACCTTCTTCGACCTAGGACTGGGGGCGTGAGTGACGTTGCGTCATCCAAAACTAGTTCGATCACTTACACAGCCCTGATTCATTTTGTTATATATGTGGCAGTTTTACCATCCCCATTCAACGGACTAATATTAGTACATTTGTCAGGCAAGCCTATTTTGCTTATTTTAAAGTGAAAATAGGTGACCAAGATAAATCATGGGCCTCTCATAAAGTGTGCAAGCAGTGTGTAGAGAGTTTACGAATGTGGACGAAGAGAACACGTAATAAACTTTAAAACTCGTTTGGTATACCAATGGTTTGGCGAGACCCCAAAGATCACTTAAGTGATTGCTATTTTTGCATACTGAAAATATCAGGATTCAACAAGAAAAAGAAACATAAAATTGAGTACCCTAGTTTACCGTCAGCTATACGCCCTATGCCTCATTCAGCTGAAATTCCAGTGCCAGTTTTTCAAGAATTACCTTCGTTAGAAATACAAGAATGTGAATCAAGTGAAGATCGAAGTGACTCCACACCCGAAGATTCCAAAGTTTCCAATGATTCTGTTCGTAAAGGATTCAATTAACATGAATTAAACGATTTAGTACGGGATTTGGGACTATCCAAAAAAGCATCGGAATTATTAGCATCAAGACTGCACGAAAAAATTTGCTTGACAAAGGAGCTAAAGTCACTTACTATCGATCCAGAGAAAGTGAATTTAGGCAGTACTTCAGAAATAATGACGGATTTGTATATTGCCAGAACGTAGAAGGTTTAATGAAAGAATTGGCCATTTCTAACTATAACGCAACTGAATGGCGATTGTTTATAGATAGCTCAAAGCGTAGTAAGTGTGTTCTCCTGCATAATGAAAATTTATACGGTTCAGTCCCAATACATCATTCGGTTTCTTTTCGTGAATAATATAGCGATATAAAGAAAATCATTGACTTGTTGCAATATAACATGCACCAATGGATCAGCTGTGTTGACCTTAAAATGGTCTGTTTCTTCTTGGCCAGCAACGCGGGTATACCAAGTATCCCTGTTTTTTGTGTATGTGGGACAGCAGAGCTCGTGAGAAGCATTGGGTGCAATCGAACTGGCCGCCAAGATCTGACCTAAGACCTGGTGATCCAAACATTTTAAATCAGCCACTTGTCGACAGAAAAAACATTGTATTTCCGCCTTTGCATATAAAAATAGGTCTCATCAAGCAATTTGTTAAGGCTTTGTCAATTAAGGAGACTGCTTTAAGTATACCATTTCGGCATTCCCTAGCCTGTCATATGAAAAGATAAAGGCTCGTGTGTTTGATGGTCCACAGATTCGGCAACTCGTTAAAGATGAAAATTTCACTGAAACAATGACCGAACTTAAAAGGAACGCTTGGTTGGTTTTTTAAAATATTGTTAAAGACTTTCTTGGAAATACACGAGCCCCGAATTACATCGAAATTGTTCAACAACTCTTGGAGAGCTTTAAAAAGCTTGGTTGCAACATGAGCATCAAACTGCGTTTCTACATAGTCATCTTGCTAACTTCCCAGAAAATCTTGGTGCTATTAGTGATGAACAGGGGCGAGCGATTCCACCAAGATCTAAAGGTTATGGAAGCGCGGTATCAAGGTAGATGGGATGTCAGTATGATGGCTGACTACTGTTGGAGCATCAAGCGAGAATGTCCACAAACTGAACACTCCAAGAAAAGCTATAAGAAGAAATTTTTACCATAACATCTTTTATTTATTTTTTGTATAAACACAATTTAACTTTTAATAATATGTTAACCTCTGTATGAATAAAATATTCTAATCTATTTGGTCAGATCTCACCTTATTTTCTTTCGTATGTACACTTTTTAGGTAAAATGAGGGGGTATGCTGTAGCTTAAGAACTTGACGTGATAGAGAAAAACTGTGAATATTTTTGAATTAAGAGATGAAAAATTTGTCAAAAACAAGTCACAGTTCCAAGTTAACAAAATTGCTGTTACCCAGTATAATCTAAAGCCAGTTGAAACAAACTTACCATGCAATGTTACTAAAAATCTTATAAAATTCTTCTACCTTTTCACTCATCAGTCGATAGATTTCTCGACAACCTAAAAGTTTAAACAAAAATAAGGCTGCTTTTGGACGAATGTTTCATATATGTTATATTTTCAATATTTCGAAATATCTGGTCTACAAAATATTCAGACATTCTTCTTCTTCTGCTCATTTTCTGATCTCTCTATCATCTTTGCCTGTTTTGTAGAACTGAATTCCTAAATACGTGTATTTTTTGCAAAACATTATTTCGTCGGTTTCTAATTAAATGTGGGACGGTTCTCCTCCTACAACGAGGTGATTCCTTTTCTGGTTGTTCAGTTCCTGTTCCCACTTCTTGTAATTTTTTCAAATCTTTTAGATCATATATTCTAAGACGCCATTCTCACTTGCAATAAGAACTTGATTACTGACAAAATGTA
>JARFXV010001407.1:0-102034 GCA_031761425.1 Cosmopolites sordidus
TGGCACAAAACACATCACCATTTGCAACTAAAACAGAAACACCAATTATCAATACAATTTATATAACAGATTTTGTAAAAAATGAACATACCAATAATAAATTCAACAAAATATATCTGAAAATCCTCCCAAAAAAACTGAAATTGACGCTTATAAAGGGCAAAGTAACATAACCTTAAATTTACTTCCACACAAGAAAATGTCCGAATAAAAAAGTTTTACGAGCAATTCAAATATGTTAACTGTAAAATGTACTTTGAGAATTACGAAACTGTGAGAGAAATTGCTTATTAAACTTGTAAAGTGAAGAAAATGACTAACAAAAATTCTCTTATTAGAATTTCAATGGGCATTTTCTTTGTTTGGAAAGGTTTGATAAGCTCCACCCATCACTGACGTCAGCGCTTAGGATGTTTGAGAATGGGGCAGCGCCCAAGATATGACGTTATAACAGCGTTTAATCTCAGGGTTACTAGCGAAAGGATGTATTGATGTCATTGTTTTTCGCATGCGATAGTAAAGAAAACAGTAGCGGTATAAAATTGTCTGTGCCCAAAGCACGTGTTCTTTAATCGGTGCGGTTCGGCAACCCACGACCTATTTCGTTACCGCGAATGACATTATGGATGTTAGACTATAGAAAATAAATTAATATAAAATCTGAAATTATTTTTTCCACTTCATTTTTTAATTTTTTAGATTTTTTAATTATGGACCAACTGCCACTGGTATTATTCAATTATATATTATATTAATATTATTCTTAGTTCAAGCTACTCTTGAGAAAACCCTAATAAGGCGAAACATATGTAGAGTAAAATTTTTAATAAACATTTGAAACATTTAAAAACTACAAGTTTATTCTTTAAAAACCTAATATTATTCAGACGTTAAAAGTTTGGCATTGTATTTTTTAATATTCGTACGCATCTGAAATAATTTCACGATATAAATAGTTATTTGAGGAACATTTAACCTATTATGCTAAATACCTCAAATATTTAATACTTTCTTTTTTATCTTAGTCAATATGCTAATGAAATTTAACCAGAACGATTCAAACCAGTACTTGGAAATAATAAAGAATTAAAACTAAAATAACGGTTCATCATATAACCCATAAACTCTTGAATGAATCATGGATTAATATTTTTATTAAGCGAAATATTTCGAAATAAATTGTTTTAACATAGCGAAAATATTTATTACATCCATGGAAAGATTACACAGGTCAACAAATTTAAACTTTACGTAGTTTAAAGTAGGTATAATTAAAATATTTTGTAGTCCTAAATCCGAAAACGATAAGCTAATTACTGTAACACGTACTGTTTTTTTATTACAGAGGGGCGGTGATGGGAAAAAAAAGGAGACGACATATTTAACCAATCTAATATTTATTTATATAAATATGTAAAACGTTTTAAATCTATGCAAAGGCATTACTGAGGATTATGTGAATAAAAAATATATTACTGAGATATCATATAGCAACAAAGAAATTCACTTTTTCTTCTTGTGTTCTGTAGCATCACCTCTTTTTAAAAACCAGCAGTGGTCGCCCAATATAGATGGGTTTCAGCGTCCTTGGTATCTTGCTTCCATCCTCCTGATGTCCTACTAAAATCTTTCTCCTTATTCGTCGCTTACTGTATCCTAATTTTCCGGAAAAAATCCAAATGGGAGAGTAAAATATGTATTTTAAGGACATGCGACACCCTAGTATTTCATAAACTTTTAAGAGTTCATCTATGAGGTTTTTATAGTTTTCATCTTTGTTTTTGCCCAGAACTTTTCACTACACTCACAAAACACTTTCAAGCTACCAATTTCTTTTCATTTAATTTTTCTTCAAAACGGAAATAACCTAGAAGCTACCTTATTTGACGTTCAATAAATATGCCTTCTTTTATTTTGCATGTCTTAATTGAGGAAATATGTCTTTTAGGTACTTGAAACCATTGCGTTCTTTATCCATGGCTTTGACAAAGTTTTTTACGAGTTCAAAAGAAGTTATGTGAGGCCAATATTTCTTACTGTAATGTTCTTTTGTTACCCTCCTGTATCATAGACACAAAAAAATCGTCCGCATATATAACAATTCTTATTCGCTGGATGTTTGCAAAATCGACGACTAGAACTTGCCATTTTATATAAAATCGACTTAAACACTTGACTGTTTGTAAACGAGACACAAAGAAACTAAACTATAGAAAACAATAAAATTGCCCTTAAAGGTTCGTAGAATACTGTGGAAATCCCATCTCCTACTTCCTCTACGCTCTTGTGGTAATTCCTACATTGTCCAGTCCAAAATTAGGTAAAAACAAGTTCAATTATCCCCATGATATAAAGGAGAAGCAGCTGCTTGAAAATGGGTCGTGCTAGGCCATTTCTGTGAAAAGGTGTTTTAATAATTACCTAAATGAAACGTAAAAAGAGCATTCTCATCAATGTTACAAAAAGCATGTGTACCTGTGTTATCATAAGGAAATGTAAAAGACGTCAATCTAAACCATAAATGGCAATCTATAAGGATACATATTTATTCCATATTTCATATATGTATTTATATTTCATATATATTTATATTTCAATCAGAGAATCGCTATCTAGAATCGTATTCTGTAATTTGTTAACAAACTTAATTTCTTCAAAGTCTTCCCAAGAAGTGAAGAGATAGTTCAGTAGGTCACTATTTTGCATCGAAAGAAATAAAGAAAGATGGAATATCCAGTGAATTTGATCTATAAACTGTGAGAGAAATTATTTATTAAACTTGTAAAGGGAAGAAAATGACTAACAAAAATTCTCCTATTAGAATTTCAATGAGCATTTTCTTTGTTTGGAAAGGTTTGATAAGCTCCGCCCATCACTGACGTCAGCGCTTAGGATGTTTGAGAATGGGGCAGCGCCCAAGATATGACGTTATAAAAGCGTTATAAACTTAATTTCTTCAAAGTCTTCCCAAGAACTGAAGAGATAGTTCAGTAGGTTACTATTTTACATCGAAAGATATAAAGAAAGATGAAATATCCAGTGAATTTGATCTATAGGGTAAAATATCTCATCTCATTCTTTTAGTTGGCATTGCATAAATAGCTATTGTTATAAATATTGCTTCACTTAGATTAGGACGTTTTGAAAATGTCGGCTTCACTTGTTCTTAACGTTATGTTGCCACGTAGGAAGTTTATTTTATATAACTAAAAGTATTTAAGTATATCAAGAGTCGGTCTCGTTTTAGAAAAAATGTATATTTATATGAACCGCAGCACTCGAATAGCAGCAGTTTAATATAATGACAGCTGGTTGATCTACCTCATTATAAATTGTTTGGTTAGTATGTCAAAAGAAACGAACATCTTTTGCTATATTGCAACTTGATTATCCCAAGAATAGCCAACGAGGAAACGAAAGTTATTGTTATAATTATCATAATGATAAACTTTTTTGTTATAACTCGTAATATTTTAAACCAACGTTATTTCCGCTTTCTTCAATTCGCTTCTATGTAAAAACAAAAATGAGCCTGTTCTCACGCACATTCTTACACGTTCATATAATGAAGGCGGAGAAATTGGTGGTGTAGGTGTACAGACGGACGGAGTATAACGGTATTCTTGTATTATGTTAAAATTAAGACCAAGATCCTCTTTCGGTGTGCTTGGTCAAGGTGAAGGCGTAGCCTTGGACGCGGATGACCCACATCTAGGTACGCCAGAATGTCTAAACGAAACTGTTTTACTGGGCTTACGGTCACGGTCTAATAATTAGTTGGTTATTGACTTTTAAATTAATTTATGCTGAATAATAATTCATCATTGAATGATTATGATTTAATAATCTTTTAATGATATAAAACTCCCTTTTGCCATGAATAGTTTTAAGTTTAATTAAACTTACTTTTTTTGAGGACATTAAAGGAAATTCTTTAATTGTTAACCGAAGAAATAATAAAGCTTTTCACACATTACGCAATCTTCATCACCTAAAGGATCTTTCGAACTGAGTAGTTTTGTTAATTCTTGAATAAAACACAGAATTTGCGTTGATTTAAAAAATTTTGTTATTGATAATTGAAGCAAAGTGTATGACATTTAAACACGAAAGACAATATCTACCAAATGACCACCTCTTGCAGCTCCACAGCCATCCACTCTTTTGTCAAAATTTTGGATGACATTTTGACATAATCTCTGTCTCACTAATAACTCGAATATTTTCGTTCGAAATCTCAAAGAATCATTTAGTTCAGAAATCGATTGTGGATTGTGCTTATAGACTGTTCACGTAACCCCAAAAAAAATAGTCCAACGGTGTCAAATCAAATGATCTTGGTGGCCAATTAACATCACCGTTTCTTGGAATAACTCATCCAGAATATTTATATCTCAATAAATCAATTGTTTCATTAGCAGAGTGAGATGTAGCGCTATCCTGTAAGAGCTACATAGCCTCCATATTAAAACTGTTCAATTCAGGCCACAAAAATCCAATTATCATATGGCGGTATCAAACACTATTCACAGCTATAGCTTTACCAGCAGCATTCTGAAAGTTTCTTAAAAAAGTTTCTTAAGAAAGTTACAGTAAAAACTCGTTTAGGATGTAAAGATTTCTCGTGAATTAATTGTGGATTTTCTTCACCCCAAATACAGCAATTTTGTTTATTAAGGTAGCCATCAATTTCAAAATGTGCTTTGTCATGTTTCTTCTTTGATCCAATTGACAAATACACAACGTTATGAATGTTCCAGTGGCTTGAGTTCCTGTGTTATTTGAACCTTATATGCCTTCAGAACCAAATCATTTCGAAAAATACGCCATGTTGTGGATTTACTGAATGAAGAGACTAATGGAAATTTCTGGATCTTCAGCAAGACTTTTACGTACCAAATCAATATACTCTTTACGTACCAAATCAACAACCACTACGACTATATATTGTTCTTCTTTAAACTTCCACCGAACCAGTTTCTTTGAACATTTTTTGAACAATTCGATTGATAGTGCTTTCAGATGTGCTTCAGTGCTTTCAGGACGACTGTGCAAACGGTAAATAACATATAATTTTCTAAAAACATATCTCACTGAACGCGGATTTCCATAAAATAATTCAACAATTTTAACGCGTTGTTGTATTGTGTACAACTCTATTTTTATAAATATCATACATTACATTTCCGAAATGAGACTAGGTATACGCAAATTCATAACGCCATCTGTGTTTTATTCAAGAATTAAAAAAACTGCTCAGTTTGAAAGATCCGAAATAATATAGGCTTTTCTCGGCTCACACATTGAGTTATTTTTTACTATTCACATTAATATTGTTTTAATACTTGTTTTTGTCTTCAACTCAAGAATGCTTAGAAATGCATTCAAGCAGAACGTCATAACAGAGTTTTTGCTTCGTTGAGGCTGTTTTGGTTATCACAAGAGCAGTTGTCAATAAATCCTTTACAAAGCATGGAAGGTGAATTAAAATGTAAAGTCCGTACTCTCCAACGAAGTCCTTTGGGATCTCTTTTTGTATAACCTCGGGTAGCTGAACACCATTGCAACCCCAAAACTGATACTGATAATTTTGCATTGACATACTACACATTTTGCATTGACTTTACCATCATGAAGCAGGTAAGAAGTTTAGAACAGAAGAGATCAATACATAATTTTCGGTAGAGAGGCATATGTATTATATCATACTATAGGAATTATGATATAAGGAGCTATTGCTTACAGTAGCAAATCCTTACCACAAGGGTCAAAACCAGCGAAAAAAAATGCAACATTATTAAGTTACCAATCGAGAGACTATGAATGAGAATTAATATTTTGAGCAAATATTTGTAAAGGTATTTGGAAAATATTAATTGCTTATTATTTTACGAATAAACTACAAATGAACTAATGAACATTCTTAAAACATTTTTTAATTAAAAATCACATTATTTCAAAAATGACATTAAAATTGTTTCAGTGTATAATAGTGCGTGTAAGTCAATATTAAGAACAACGCATTTTTGCTGCCGCCGACAAGATTAGAAATATGCCAAGACTTTTTCAACAAAACTGGTTAAAACGGTGCCAGGTTTCAATAGACTCAAATGGTAATTAACCATGGGTTTCTTAATTTTTATTCAATTCTTCAATTTTTAAATTTCAAAAAGTTGTGAAAATGGTTGCATTTTTAAAAAAGAACACGACAATGCAACGTTTTCAATTTTTTTTAATTTCAAAAAGTTGTGAAAATGGTTGCATTTTGGACGCATTTAAGAAAATTTTTTGCTCAAAATCATGTAAGAATCATTGGTTAAATTTACGAATTTTATTTCCCTTACACCATGTAGAACGATCGAAAATGTAAACCCATCTTCTAGCGAAATATTTCGCACCTTCATAAAACAATGATAACGCTAGGTTTGTTAGAGATATTTAGAATATATCTTTTACGTTGGCTATTAAACTCTTTCTTAATTTATAATAATTAACTGTATTTTTAAATACAGGTTGTACGACCAGAAGAACTGTGTCTCGTTCGATCACTCAAGTTAGTGGTCGGAATACGCTAGTAGCACTCCGATCACTAGGTGGCGTTAGTATATAACTTTCACCTATATTATCCGATTTTCGGAATTAAAAACGACTGTGTCTAATTTAATTATTTTCCAAGGGTCAACTAGAGACCCCCAGAAACAAAAAGTGCCCACCTCAGGGTCGAAATCTCATTAGAAACTAGTAGGAGCCTCCGAGCTAACTAAAAAACCTGGCTGAAGAAGTCAAAGTCAATTACTTTCCTGGGTCAACTAGAGGTCCCCAAAAATTATCGAAAAACCCCTCCTGGGGTCAATCTAATGAAATAAAAGTAGCACAAAAGGCTAACACACACAAAAAGCACAAATAACACAAAAATAACACAAAAAGCACAAAAGGCTAACTGAAAAACCAGGCCGTAAAAATAGAAATAGAACAAATTACTTCGAGAGAGAAATATCCGAGCTTAACTGATAAGTTCTTAAAGAACGAAACCGGTCTTAAGATGTAGATAAATTTTCCTCCTAGTGATCGAACGAGACACAGTTCGTCTAGTCGTACTACTTGTATTTAAAAATACAGTTAATTATTATATATTATTAATTAGTACGGCCAAGTAGACAGAACTTTTCTTTCTTAATTCTTAATTTACAAAAGTCTTTTTTTACGTTTACGTATGCGTTTTTGTATGCGATTGCAAAGAATATAGCAAACTAAACGGCAAAGTTACTTGTATCAGTTCGTACATCACACCGTCAAGAAGCAAATTTAAGTTTTCGTATAATAGCGAGACGACTATGTACCTTGACGAGGACATGGATAAGACAGTATGAGAATCAGAGCCCAAGGTTCTGGTCATCCCAGAAGTATCCGAGGACATGACGAACGGCATCTTAAGGCTTTTTACTATATGACATGAGGATATCCGGCAAGTACGTGGTATTTTTACAGCATACCATGCAACTAGAAAACATTATTGAACTATCAGTATATACTCAATATTTAGTTTGGTTGCTGTTCGATGTGGTTAATATTTTAAACTAATTACACGACCATGGTATCTCGAAATAACAGCTAAGTTTTTGTGACCTACAATGATGTGAAATTATGATTTTTATTTTAAGGGTAACCATTTCGAAAGAGAGGAACATAATTTCAACAATATTATTTTCAAAATATAAATGACCCCTATCTGACTTTCGAATTAAATTAACAAGTATATATTATGTATATATATATATAGTATATAGTATATAGTATTAAAAGTATATAGTATATATATGACGCAAAACTATGTACATACGAAACAAATATTAATCATTGAAAATGATTTTATTGTTTTTCAAAATATTCTCCGCATTGATTGATACACTTTTTCATACGTTTAAATCAATTTTCATAGCACTTTTTGCATTTCGATTGAGGTATCTCCAAAACATACATTTTGAACGCATCAACCGCTTCTTCTGGCATCGAAAATCGTTGACCACGTAGTTTATACTTCACGGACGGAAACCATAAGATATCATTGGGTGCCAAATCATGACTGTACAGCGGATGACCCATCAATTCGATGTTTTGACCAGTCAAATATTGAGTTGTTTGGTCCGATGTGTAAGAGCTCACGTTGTCATGGTAAAGAATGATCCTGCTTCGCTGGTTGTTTTTTTTCCTTATTTCTTCAAAGACTCCTGGAATTGACCGTTCTACGATTCTCTAGTGACACTGTAGCCACATGCCTATTTATCCAAAAAAAACAGGCAATCATTTGATTCGAAGAGCTTCTTGCGCAAACAACTTTTATTGTGTTTGGCTCATTTTGAAAGACCCATATAGTCGACTACTGTTTGTTTGTTACTGTTTACAGGCTCATACGCATAGATCAAAGTTTCATCCTTACCTATGTAGATGTTATACAGGGCTTTTGACACGCCGCGATTACATTTTTTGAGCATGTCTTTGCACCAATCGGCACGAACTTTTTTTTGAGCGATTGTAAAATTATACCGAATCCAACGCGCATAATCAATCTTCTCATTACGATTTTACTTTATCGGTTCGCGCATAGTATCAATGTTTTCTAGCACAACCACCGATTTTTGTCGACCTTATTTAAATTCGTCCGTGAACAAACGACAGCCACGATTAAAATCACTAAACTAGTGATTTACAATGGTTTTAGAAGGTGCTTCATCGCCAAAAGTCAAAGTAAGTTGATCAATGCAGTGTTGTTGAGATAATTCACATCGAAAGTCGTAGTATAATATTGCACAAAAATTCTCACGAGTTAATTGCATTTTTTGACTGAGATGAAATTTTCAAGTCTCTAAGCAACACAAATAGCGTCCGTATGACAGAACATTCTGAGTACGTATACAATCAACAATGTAATACTTTACGATGTATATATCAGATGGCGCTTAGCAACACCATTGTTGCCAATTTCGGATACATAAATAGCAACCCTCATATATAATACTTGAATTTTGAACTAAAATGCTATTCAGGGCAAAGGACATCGCGCTGAGCTTCAGTTCTAGATAACTGAAGTTAAGCCACGTCGATCGTGGTCGATTTTTGGATGGGCCTTTAAGATAGGTAAAATCTAAAAATCTACCGACACTTAGCGGTAAAAGGGATATAGGATTTAAAAAAAAAGTAATTCAGAGATTCTTGAACAGATACGATAATTTTTCATATTGCCTCATAATTTTTTAGAATTCAAATAAAAAACATCATTTATAATTGATGGTTATCATCGACTGCTAGACATTTATGACCATATTCCAGCAATAAAAATTAAAAATGACATTATCATTAAATAAACATTCTAATCAATTAAAACTAGCAACAACATAAGATATTGATCAAACAGTTCTTTAATGTACAACTGCTACGGTAGAGAAATGAGCCATTATCAATATCAAATTTCCCGCTCGTATTTCGGGCCGAGATAAAGCGACTACCTTCACTGTATTTGAGCATCATAACATTATTAACCACGAATCAGGTTCGCCGATATGACATATTACAAAAAAAAAAGATTGTACTGTGACAACTCAACGATTATTTCTCTGCCATTTCAATATTAATCGTAATAATGCGGTACCTTGTGATCATGCCATCAAAAGAAGGTTTCATTGAATATTTTCGGATGGGAGTTCACGACGCATTTTGCATTAATATTTGAAGATCCACCCATATTGAATCTAGGTAGTACATACATTGGGAAAGTAAGATTAATTAGCTGAAATTGTGAATTATTTTAATGAAGGGCATTTTTACCTTTCAGGTTTTGTGAATAAACAAAATTTTCAATATTGGTGTGAAAAAAACCTCGCCAAATGGACTGGAACTACTTACACGTGCCAAATGTCACAGTGTACTATGCAGTATCATTTTTTGACATTGCTGATCGTTATTTCTATAAGGATGCCAATTGAAATGCACTTATTGTTACATCAGTTCGCTATATACACATAATCGAAACGTGTTTAATTCAACAATTAACCAGTGTTGACACAGTTTCAACAAGAAGTCGAACGATGAACACCATTATACAGTTATTGGCAGTCGAGATATACATTCCTTGGCCTGCAAGATCGCCAGATTTGACGACATATAATTTGTATGGTAATATGTAGGTTCTACGTCATGTATATTTCGTTTACACTTATGCAGGTCATACTAAAAATTCTATAAGAAGTATCTCAAATTTCAATAAACAAGGTGTGCCGTGCAATTGCAAAAGTGTTTACAAAAAGACGAAGATCACCTTTCAGACGTAATATATGTGGTATACCATATTTCTAATTTTTTAATACTAAGTTTTTATAATCACCCATTTCTTTGCTATAGCCTATTTTGAAAATATATACAATTCTTATTTGTGGTAAAAACGTATTAATTAAGGCAATGTCACTAAATAATTAAATATCAATTATGTATTCTATTCGATGGCATTATTTTTCTCCTCGTTATATTTGCCATACAATGTTGATTTTTGCTCCACTTTATTTTATAATAAGCGTCCTAACAAAAGATTTCTTCTATTCTTCAGAAAAAAAATGCACATTTTAATCAACGGATTCAAGCGATAAACTTTATTATCGCTAGATTTATAACTAGAAGGTGAAAAAGCAGTCAATTAATTACTCATTAAATTAATCAGCACTAATGTGCACGCCCAATACACACAATTACAAATTTGGATTTAACGATCTTATTAAGTAGTTACAAGGAAATATGGAGTTAGAGAAATTGATTTCAAGAAGATAAGCAACATTAAAGAGGTTTTAAATTATCATGAAGAACCAGGGCCAGGAAGATAGGAACCTGAAGACAATAACAATGCCTTAAATATCATATATATCCGCATAATCGTTCCTGAATACTGTTCTTAGGATTGATGACGAGATCAATTTTGAGATTTTTAAGATTGAATCATCTCCTGATGATGCTAACATGGTTAGGTTTGGTAAGCTATCGTAATATTGGTAAGCTTTCTAGCCCTAATATTCGTCTAAATATAAACCACTTGTAAAGGTCTTAACTATGCGTGAGTGGCATAATTGTTCATTTGAGGCATTACGAACTATTGAAAAAAGCAAATATAGAGGGAAGAAGAAGCGTGGAAAGACCAAGAATGTCATATTTCACAAAATTTGAAAGCAATGGTTCAACTGTGTATCGAACTAGTTATTTAGAGCAGGTGTGGATAGGGTGAAAGCAGTCATGATGGTCGCCAACCTTCATTTAAAGACGGTACGATAAGAAAAAGAAGAAGTTTTTTTTCTTATCATTTCTTATAATTTCTTATCTTCACTATCATCGCGCAGTATATTTTCAAGAATGATAAAAAAGCAACTGTGACAGTCAATGGTTACTATAGATAAGAGATGACGACTGACAACTGATTTATTGTGTTCAAACTTTTGAAACAATTTGGAACATATATGGTTCCATTAGGACGAGCCCTCATATCATAAAGCTCGTGAAACAATAGCTACGTGAAAAGTTCGATGGCTTTTTAATTTTTAATTTGGAAACTTCACACGGCTACCAAAATCGTACAATTTTTTTATGTGGGTTTTACGCGAAAGAAAGCATCTATATCAAGGATCTGCAAACTTTTGACGTGCTTAAATTTAGCATCCGTTACATTATTATCGAGATAGAGCCCAAAATATGTGAAAATATCATCTAAAATTAGTGTAAGTAGATCGTGAGCTGCAAAAAGACTAAAATGGCCATTTGAATCATATTGTATTTACTTTTGCAGATACTTTTCGAATAGGTGGCGGTGTGAAATTGCAGTTCGGAAATGTAGCTCCCTTTCTAGTAATGATCCATTAACTTAAAACCGATATGACATTTAGTTTTATTTTGACATTCTTTGAAAGTAGATAAGTGAAACACATATTTTTGCTTTTATGAAAAGTATAGAATTTGGTGTATTGATTAATAGCTATATTTTATGTAGAAAAACCATGTGTAGAACCACCTGAAAAGTTGAAAAGTTATAGGGACTCTTCTCCTTCACATTTCATGTGGGGTGCAATTTCATGTGGGAACCAAAACGAGAGTCGCTCCGCACAGAGTACGCCCCATTAAATTCACTACTGAGGAAATGGTCAGAGTGAAGCTTAGAGAGATTGTTGAAATGATGAAACATCTCGGACGAATGCATATGAAACATCCTAAACGAACATTTGGGCATGATAAAACTATCAACGCGCTGACAAGTTTTCACATGTATAACTGCAGTAGGAAGTAGTTTCTGTAGCAATTCGTGACTGTTAAAGAAATTTGGATTCATCAATATACCCTATAAACAAGAGAACTGTTAAAACAGTAGGTTTTATCCAGCGAACGTGTCCCGAAGAAGACGAAAAGGCTTTCAGTGGCTGGAAAGGTCATAGCCACTGTTTTCTAAAAGTCATGAATAAGTTGAAAAATCGGTGAGTAATGTATCGGGCTAAAAAAAAACTAACTAAATATAAGCCCATTTTCTAAAAAAAAAAATATTAAATTTAAAAAGTGTCTGTCTTTTTACATGCTCTAATTCCATAGACAAAAATTAAACTGTAATAATTAAACAATACGGAAGCAATCTGGGGAAATCTCGATTCTGGATGTATGGTTATAGCACGTCGAGAAATTACAAAGAAGCGATTTGGTATTTGGTGGCAAATCTCTTTGGGTTTAGTGTTTCACATCCAAGGTTTATATAGAAAAATTAACTAAACTACTGTTTGCATCGATGACTGATGAATGATGAAAATTGAGAATAATCTCTGGAAACCGCCAGCTAGAAGTGTACTAGGTGTGGCAGTTAATAATTCTTATTTTTTTTAAGAGATTGCGCTGGAAACTTGGGTCGGTTTTCGATCGGTCGGGTCGGTCATTTTGTTGCTATGCCAGCACCTTTCAAGATGACATTGATGTTTAAACGATTTCGAGTTAGTCATAATTTTTTTTCGTATAATAAAGAGCATTTGTGGCACGGCACGTACTGCTTTTCTTGATTAATCAAAAGAGAATGTCGCCAGTGATGCCGCCATATACTCGTGTAAATTTATCGTGACAATGTCTCAACGCAATACGCTTGTAGGCATTAGTTTAGTGGATTCAAAAGTGATGATTTCGACTTCAAAGACAAAGAACGCCCAGGTCAATCGAAAAAAATTGAAGATGTCGAATTGCAAGCATTGCTGGAAAACGACGATATGCAAACCCAAACAACGACATACAGATGGAAAAGCGAAAAACGTATGCGAAATTTTACTTTCTCATCATGAAAGATAAGCTTTTTGCACCGGATGGTGACTGGAGACGAAAAATAGTTATATTCGAGAACCCAAGACGCAGAAAATGGTGGGTTGATCCGGATAACCATTAGCATCGACCGCAAGACCGAATCACTTTGGAAAGAAGAAAATGCTGTGCATTTGGTGGGATCGGAAGGGTACCGTGTACCATGAGCTTCTGAAACCATGTGAAATAGTTAATACTGTTGGCTACCGTCAAGAAATGATCAAGTTGAACTATACATTGATCGAAAAGTAACCAGAATGGACTACCAGACAATGACCCATCACACACAGCGAAAATGGCCAGAGACACCATTTCTGCACTTGACTTGGAACTCTTATCCCACCCCTCTCACCAGACTTCCCATGACTTGCTGACTAGACTATCTCAAAAGATGTATGGTTTTTCTGAGAAAATATCCACAAATTGCCAGATAGATGGAAAAATGGTCAACTAGTGATGCCACATACTTTAAATAAACCATTTTTTACCTTTCTCCCAAAATAAACATGTTTTTTTTTAGAAGAAAAAACCCGCCAGTCCTGGTAAAAACCAGACTGGATAAGGCTGATACTTTTTAATAGGTGCTCTACGTTGTTTAATCGCTAAGCTTTTCGAAAAAGTAGAACAAACAGGAATAGTCCTGGTATATTTCGTTTATACATTTTTAGTGTTTTATTGTCGGAAATTCAGGGCCGTTTAAAACAACTAAATCTGAGATATTCATTGTTTTAATACATGTTCAAAAATGTGCTTTTCCTGCGACATGTTTCCACGGCCTTTGGTCTAAGCTTAAACTCAGAAACATACTTAAATTACACTCGATGTAACTGATATTCCAACTGACGCAAAATAATGTAAGAGTTCTCATTAAATATTATGTTATTATGGTTAAAGATAAGGAAAAAGAATTCCAGTTCAATATATCCTGTCGGCAATTCAAGTACAGCTAAGAATGATCGTTTATTTACACACAACGATCACATTTTTTTAAAACCAACCTTGTCAGTACCAAATTACAGGATATCCAACGGTTTTCTGAAATTAACTAAATAACACGTCGAAGTATCATTTTTATTTCCTCGGCGAAAAACCCAACATTCTTGGCCTACTAAACCTTTTAATTGTTACAATTAGCGCCGAACAGCTGAAGAAAGCAGTTCCTCAGTCTAACGGCATCAGCGTGGTCTATGCAAATAGACATTTTTTTTTAATTTTTGCTTTGTTTTGGTTATGGGCAAGACAAGCGGTACCACTGGTACCGCTAGCTCTATTTTATGGAGTGGTATCGGCATCGTAATCGAACGGTACGTTGCTGCTTATATCGGACTGGCGACGAGAAGAATTTTTTCGTAGTTCTAGTCTTCATTTGGCATCGTGGCCTATTTGTACATAAATTTATATTTTTGATGACAAACTTAGAAGTACAGTTTTCGTAACGAAATGTCAGAAATACCGGAAATGTTAATCACTGTTGTAAAAACAAGGAATACAGGTCAAATATATCATCTTTAGTTATACGACTGTTGTTTTTTAAACCAACTGAGATTTATATCTAAATTTCCACTTTTGTGTCTTTTTCAAATACAAACTATATTAAACTAACTTTTTATATTTTCGAACACAACACACAATAAAACAATAAACTCTTATTTTGAAAATGATTTACTAATTAAGTATTTTGCTACAGTATGAATGTAATATTGTAATCCAAAGTTCAAGTATTCCACTTTGTAAAGTACACTGAAAAACAATAAAAATTCAACACCCAGCATACCTGTTTGAAACTATATTCATTGAAAATATATTCATTATATCGCATATCTTGAAGACAAGAACTCATATACAATATCTATGGAGACGTCTACGATATAATGACGGAATCGACGATGATCAATTGATCGCACGGGTAATCTTTTAGCGGATGAACTGTACTTATTGCTTCATTTACCTTTGTTTTTTTATTCGATTGCAGAAAATGTGGTAAAATGAACAGTTTAAAAAATGTATTTTTGTCATGTTGGGAGATGTTTTTTGTCCGTCACTTCTGTTAAAGTACTAAATGTCACATGTTCATGCACCAAGGCGTTTCAGATAATGAACCAAATGTGAAAAGGGACGAACCATTGGATTGAAAGAAGGATTATGTTTTTGTGACATAACAAGACGACTGGACGTCGACATTTATTTTTAATGGGTATGTGTACTTATCGTAAAGTAAGCCTAGTTCTTGTTTATAATTCGTGAATAAAACACATGATTTGCGTTTATTTCAAAAAACTTTTTATTGATAATTGAAGCATAGTGTATCATATTTAAACACGAAAGAGAGTATCTGTCAAATGGCCTCCTCTTGCAGCTTCAAAGACGTCCACTGTTTTTGGGATAACCATGGCTCTATATCACTAATGAATCGAATAGTTTCATCCTTTAGTTTATTGCAATGACTTGTCCAGCTTACCACAATAAGACATAGATCATCTAATTAGATCCATGCTCAATGTTAATAGTATTTTTTTATAATTTTTAATTCCATCATGGTGTACACTAAAATTATAAAATTATTATTAATATTTGCGAGTTTACCTCTTCAATTCTTCTATTAGAACCTTTGGTGTGAAACACTAAACTTGAAGAGATTTACCGCTAAACACCAAATCACTTTTTTTTTCGTATTTCTTATTTAGTATTTGGTATTTAGTGGTAAATCTCTTCCAGTTTAGTTTGCCTCTTATAAAGCATAGTATACGAAAAATTCCCTTCAATTTACTGAACCACAACAAGGCATACAATGCGAAATTATAAAAATAACATAATTATTTCGAACGCTTTAATATCGTGAAATCTAGCAATCATTTAGTAACATATCAATTTCGTACAAGAGTACATCGTATATTATATTCTATATCAGTATTTGGTTCTTCACAATCGATAACACTAGTCAACAGTTTTGTTATTGGGAGTGGTTCTAGAATGATTTGATACTGACAATTACAGAACTACAAATGGTTTTCCGAAATTGGCTCTAGTTTTTTAAATAATAGCTATTTTCATTTCAAATTGTTGTTTTTAATATGCCTAAGTATTTATTTTAATTACATAAAGGTAAATAAGGTAATAAAAATAAAAAGGGGAAAAAAGTATATTACCTCAAAAAAACACCTCTTATAAAACTTGCTTTTATGGGATTTTTAAGAATAATCACTTTGTAGAGACCAACAGTAATCTGCCATCAAATGTTGATCCCATCTGCCCTCCATGACTTTGATGTCCTGGTGAAAGCGTTCTCCCTACTCCTAGCTAAAGTCTCTCATGTTATTAGAACATCTGTCCAGGTGACTGTGGATATAATGCATTTTTATGTTCATATTTACTCCTAAAACCCTTAAGCTTTCTAACATCGTTTTGACAATATTTTAATAATTTAACGCTCTATGTTTACCAAGAAAATTACTTATCACAGATACGAAACTTTTCCAGGCTTAGAGCTAAAACTTTCCAGAGCTATCTATAAGAAGCCGCCAATCAGTAGGTTTATATTCAGATAAACCCATATTTAGAAGTAACTTTGCAATGTTGTTACATTAGACAAGCTCTTTGTTCTCACTAAAATTCGGTAAAACCATTTTTTTCCTAGTTCTATAACCTGTGATAATTTTTCTATTATACTTCGGGCTACAATAAATTATTTTCCTTTAGCCTTGACGCTAACAGTTCCGACACCTGTTTTGATATATTCAGATCTCAGAAAACAACTTTGGCGCTGACGAGTCGCCTACATGTTCACTTCGACTTGTTCTTATAGATTGTATGGAACAATGTCGTCGAACAATTTGACGTCTACTACGCAGAAGTGGCAATCATCGAAATAATTTTTGGGCTCCGTCCAGAAAATAGGAATACCGAAATTTAACCCTGAGCGTTCCCCTTTCTTCCACAAGCGCCAAAATTCAATACAAGATTTACAAAACTTGTGAAGAATCCATGGCTAATCGTGTTTTTCAATTTGTAGTCAGAAATAAGCGGTATAAACCTCCTTCACGAAGTCAGTTATTTTTCTTCTCTGTTTTACTGTTGTATATACACCACAGATATAGCAAAATACATCAGATTGATATCAGCATTTTCTTCGCGAGAAACTCATCATTCTATAGACAATTCATGTTATAAAAATCAATAAACAAAATATAAATTAAATTTTAAACATAATGCGTCAGTAACTTACCAAAATACACGTTGTGTGTCCATCAACCTTGTCAAAAAACTGGATACTTAGGCCTGTTACACGGGGTGGGAGTCATAAGGAAAACTAAGATCACGTGGACAGCCGCGTGATGTGCAGATGCGCGAAATTAATACGTATAAATCGCGTGTGACTAGGAAAAAAAATTAAATATTATTACGACTTCTATGTATACTTCAATAACATAAAAACTAGAGCCAATCTGATACATTTATGAATTCATTCTTAACTTGTATATTATAAAGTACGAACATTCACAGACATAGCAGCTGCAACAACATTTTTTGTTTTTAATAGAGTTGTGTAATTTCTTTTGAGTTTGGGTTTATCGCTATGAATACATGCTCAACAGTCATACATGTATCACATCGTTATAAAAATATGCACACTGATTAAATAATTAAATTATTTGAATTATTATTTGTGACTCAATAAGTGTGCTCATTATTAAATTTTGAAAAAAATGGGTGAACCCTATAAGAATGGCCAGCAAAGTGTGGATAAGAAAGCATAACAGTGTCACTAATGCTACAAATGGCTTTAATGCTATTTATCCTAGAATGTGCCTAGAATATCAGAATATGTCCGGGTTGGTTTAAAAATGTATAACCCGGTGATTTAAATTTTTTGGATGCTATAAAATCTAGAAGACCTGTTCTTTGTTGAAATTAAAACTGATCCCTAACAAATCATAGAGGAATTAACCAACATAGCTTAAAACTTCATAACCTATAATACATCGGTGTTTAAAACAACGGAATAAAGTGCAAAAAGAAGGAAAGTGAACTATAGGTACAATCACCTTTGCCCACTCCAACACCAGATATTCGCCCTAAAAAAGGTATTATTATCAATTTGATAGTATTTTACATGCATTATTCACTATGAGGTTCTGAATCCTAATAAAACCATAAATGTTAAATATTATTGTGCGCAGCTCGATAAACTAATCATGGGTTTAATCGTACCAAAGTCACCGAGGAAAAAATTAAAGAGTTGGACTGGAAAGTAATTTCTCACCCATTATTTTCCTTCACCCGTATTCCCCTGATGCTGTAGCGTCAGATTACCACTTTTCACATCTATAGAACATTTTCTTCAAAATCACCCTCATTTTACAAAAAGGAAGTGGACAGTTTATGTGTTTAGGATGTTATGTGTTATGTTAATGTTTAAGATGAAGATTATGTTATAAATTAAAACTGAATTAAATAAAACACAATTTCCTACAGTATAAAAAAACGACATTACACATGTATTTCCCTAAGACAATAAGAAATATAAAAATACAGAAAGCAAAGATATTACATTTTAGCAGTTTTTTTTTGTACTAGTCGCACCTGCTAAATCTCGTTTAAATTCAGAATACCAACGAAACACATTTGACCTGGATCCCCGAACTTCATCAACTACTAATTCCGATAGTTCAACGCGCTCATGTACATTTAAACAAAGTTTAAAATTTTGAATAAATAAATAATAAATAATTCTATATGTTTAGTTTGAACATTCTTTTTAACTTTATGTCTAATAACAATATGCAAAGCAAACTTAAATTAGCTTTCCAATAATATAATGATTCGTTAAAATTATTGGTTAAGCGAAAATTTACGCGAACCAAAAAATGTACGGTATTATGTAATGATAAAAAATACATAATACTACTTACATTTGATACACAAAAAAATAATAAAGAGTAATTATAACCACGGTTATTATAACATGATGTAACTCTATGCGTTCTACAGATGCTTTAAACCTTTTATGGTTTTTATCTTATATATGTTATATATATATATATATATATACATGGCTCTACGTTCCATTAGGAATTGTAGCCGCTCAATTCTATTGAGCTCTAGAAACTCATTTCTTGTGGTGGGTTAGTCCACGTTCCTCTATTCTTGACTTATTCTACCCTATTGTTTGTCTTTGCTTCTTCCGCTATTTTCTTCCATGTATCTCGGTCCTGTATCTTTTCCCACCATGCTTGTATTTCCAATTTCCTTATGTCTTCCCGCACCTGATCCTCCCACCTACTTTTCGGTCTCCCTCTTTCTCTGTTAATATCCCGTCTCCACATTGTAATTTTCTTTACTACCTTGTTGTCTTCCATTCTATTTATATGGCAAGTATTAGCACTTTTATGGTCTTCACTATATCTTCTTTCAAAATGGTTTTTATTTCAAAATCCATATATTATTCTTACTATTTTTCTTTCGAATATTCGTAACTTTTTCTATTCCAAGCTTGTTAAACTCATTATCTCCGCGCCATAGGTCCCCACCGGTCTAATAGCTATTTTATATACCTTCATTTTTGTATTTATACTTATGTTTTAGCTTTTCATATTACTTTTGAATTTATAATAGGCTCTGTGTCCCGCCTGTACTCTATGATCAATCTCTATATTTCGGTCGCTTTTGCTATTTATTATTATTCCCAAATATTTAAAGTTTTGCACTATTTCAAATTCGTAATTTCGTATTTTTCCTGATTTGGTTGTAACTCTTCTATTTTCTTTCCTTATTTTAATATATTTGCTTTTTTCTGGATTTATTGTGAGGCCTCTTTTATTTGCATCTTATCCAATTTTTTAGATTGCTTCTTCCAGGCGTATTCCGTCTCTAGCTAGCACAGTAAGATCGTCTATTTTATAAAAGTAATTTCCTAAAATGAATATTTCAATAATTAATAAAGCTTTTTTTGATGGACGTCTCTTATTTATATCACTATATCAAAAATAAACTTTCTTTTGGGACACCTATTAGTTACATTCCAGGTTCCACTGAATTCTAGCTATGTACCATTCTAAGCTACGCGTGGTATGGTGCGCTGTAAGGGAAATCGTCCAATAAGTATGATAAGCTTGAATCCCTAATGCAAGTAAATGGCGATTAACAATCATCCTCGAAGCAATTCTACATGTAACTGCTGAAAAATATTAGGCATTTACATGATATTTACAATTCAGTTTCGTTCAGAAAGTCTAAAATACTCTTCTTCAGGTCCTTGTTATAAGACAATCATAATTTTATTCTAGTGCTGCATTACTTCTTTCATACCAATAGTTCATCTTTTCTAATTTAAATAATTGACACTTTTAAAATCATAAGAATGTATATTAGCATAGTAATATACCAAAAATATCTCATAACATATTAAAAACAAACATTTTTAAAATATTTAGTTTGCTGTATTGTTCTGCAACAGTTTATATAAACATAGAGGTAAATAAGCAAAATTCTATCAGTTTTTGTGTCCAAAATATGAAACATAGTGAGTATATTTTCAGTTTGGTTCTTTTATATATCATCATGCTGCTATCATCACTGCAGAATAAAGGCCTCTTCAGCATGCTTCCAACTCTCACGGTCCTGAGCTTTCCTCTGCCATTCGGGTCCAATATACTTTATGATGTCATCAGTCCATCGTGTTTTCGGTCTTCTCCGTGGAAGTTTACGGTTAAGCGATATTCAGTCCAGGATCGCCCTGGTCCATCTTTCGTCCCATCGCATCACTACATGGCCTGCCCACCTCCATTTCAATTCCTTTATTCTTCCAATTATGTCATTCACTCTCATTTGTTCCCTGGTCCATGTGCAGGTCTTTCTATCCCATCTAGTCATGCCAAGCATATATCTTTTCATTCCCCCCTGTGCTACCCAAAGTTTTTGAATTGACTGCGATGTGAGTGTCCAGGTTTCACTTCCATGTATCATAACTAGCATCATACATTGATCAAAGACTTTTCTTTTCAGGCAAAGTGACAGTTTGTTCTTAAACACTATCAATTCTTCTGTTGGAACCTTTGGTGTGAAACACTAAACTTGAAGAGATTTACCTCTAAACACCAAAACGCTTTTTTTGAACTGCTCGACACACGTTTCGATAACCATGTTAGCATCATCAGGAGATGATTTAATCTACTAGATTAAATCTACTAGATTAAGTTATTAGTAATTATTAAGTTATTAGTAATAATTAAGTTATTACTAGATTAAGTTTAGTGGTAAATCTCTTCAAATTTACTTAAACACTATGTTGAGCCTGCCAAATGCCTGCCAGCCACATTTAATGCGTTGTTTCACCTCCCGGACGATATCCCCTTCCATTGAAATCCTCTGCCCGAGATAGATATTGGAAGTAACGGATTTGGAAGTTGTGGATCACTCACAACTTCCAAATCCGTTCCTAAAATAGATATTGAACATGGCCTTTGGACTTTTCTTGGTTTATTTTCAAACCAAGTCGTTCTCCAGCTCTGTGCAGCTCTTCTATGTGCCTTTGTAGTTCCTCTGGGTCTTGTGAAAGAAGAACGATATCATCTGCGAATCTAAGATGGTTTAAGTATGCATCATTGATATTCATTCCATCGTGCTCCCAATCCAGATTACAGAACACTTCTTCCAAGCAAGCTGACCAACGAAGAGGCGATATTGCCTCATCCTGCCGTACGATTCGCTTTATATTAATTCCAACCTCAAAATCATCAAGATGGACTGTCGCTGTAGCTTCATCCTATGTTGATCCTAGTAGGTTTACTTTTTAGCTTTCTCTTTCTTAACACCTTGGTTAAGCAATGCATCCATTATAGCCTACTTTGATATTGAATCAAATGCTTTTTCATAATCGATAAAAGCCAAGCACAGTGGCATAGTGTATTCGTTGTGTCTTTCTATAACCTGCTGTAGAACCTGGATGTGATCCATCGTACTGAATCCACTTCTGAATCCTGCCTGCTCTTTTGGTTATGCGTAAATAAATTTCCGTAATATTCTTTTAGATATTATCTTGGTGAAAACTTTATACACCACCGATAGGAGGTTTATTGCTCTGCAGTTTTTTAAATCTTCCTGTGCACCTTTTTTATATAAAAGAATCACTTCTGCATTTTTCCATAAGTTGGGTATTTTTTGTTCTTTGAGGCATTCTGAGTATAATTTTACTAGTGTTTTATACAACGTCCGGCCACCAGCTTTTAACATCTCAACAGTTATATTATCCTTTCCTGGGGCCTTGCCATTTTCATCGAGTCTATAGCCTGTGTCATTTGCTCCAACGGGATATCCGGCATTTGTTTTTCAGTGAACATTGCTGTTCTTGAATGGTTCTGATCCTCATATAATTTTGAATAAAATGTGTTATATTTTTTTTTTTTGAGACACTAGGAATATATTTAATATTTCAAATATATTGTGCTATTTATAATGACATTGCACCAGCTACATCGTAAACGAAAAGTTGCTAATTTTATGGACACGTACATTAAATTTTTTCGGGCCTCGGCGGATCTTATATATATAAATATATATATATATATATATATATATATATATATATATATATATATATATATATATATATATATATACGAGGGTAATCTGAAATCCAACCTAACACAGAAACAAGTAGTTTTTTTTGTCAAGTTCAGTTTTATTTCTCAACATAGCCTCCTTGTAATTGTGTACTCGTTTCCCAGCGATGCTCCCATCTCTTTAATCCGTCCAAATAGTAGTTGACATCTTGTTATGCAAAATAGTTGTTTATTAATGTAATGGCCTCCTAATTCGATGAAAATCTCTGTTCTCCAAGCGATACTTTGAGCCTAGGAAAGAGAAAAAAGTCGCTGGGGACCAGATCTTGTGAATACGGCGGCTGATCAATTAATTCCATTCCCAATTCGTTAATTTTTGCCATGGCGACCACTAAAGGGTGAGAGTTGTCTTTGTGGAACAAAACTTTCTTTTCCTTCTATTCTTTCTTCAATTTCTGCCTTCAGTTCATCGAGTAATGATGTGTAGTATGCCCCTGTTAATATTTTTTCCCTTTTCAAGAAAGTTGATTAACACAACTCCATGTCTATCCCAAAAAAAAGTCGCCTTCACTTTCTCGGCCGATGGAACAGTTATCGTCTATTTCGGAGTCCATTCACCCTTCGTCCATTTACCCCAGTCCACTGTTTCCACTGTGCATTTTTGGTCCTGAGTGAGCACCCGCGACACCCAATGTGCGGTGCGGTAGAGTCCCCGCAAACAGCATCCATCTCAGCTTTAATTTGTGTAGGTGTATTGCCTTTTAAATAATTTCCCAATATATGTTATCAAGTTAGATTAACAGTTCTTTCAATCGGGCCTCTGTTTTGCATAGTCCGTATATTTAGAGTTACAATGTCAAAAGTACAATGGCAGCCCGATCTAACCCTGTAATTCTTTGCACTCTCTGCTTTGGGGCAGGTCTTCCCGCTGCCATAGGTCTCCCCTTGGCCTCCAGGGAATAAGGGCCGTGTTTGAGATTGTACTGTCATATTGAAGGCATGGACCGTATTCTGCCACGCTGGTCCAATGCGGGTTGGCAGATTTTGGATCATGTTAGTCTGAGGCCTCTGCCTTGACCAATCCGCCAGGGGTGACCCTCCCAGGAGGGAGCATAGACTCCAGACAAAATAATATAAATGTTATATAAATATATATAAATGTTATCAGTTGGAAAAGTGAGTTATTGGAATGTTATCAGTGGAAAACCAAAGATATTATCTATGTATTGGGCTATAACGTTGTGCCTCAGATAGTTTATCCACCAAATCTCATATCAGTGTTCTTCCTATTTCACTGCATTGTCATCTGGTTAATGAGCAATATAAAACATCCGCCGAGGCCCGAAAAAAATTAATTAATGTGTCCATAAAATCAGCAATTTTTCATTTACGATGACATCCTTCAATTGTAGCTGGCAAAATGTCATTATAAATAGCACAATGTATTTGAAATATTAAATATATTCCCAGTATATCCAAAAACAAATAAATGTAACACACACACACACACACACACACACTTGTAGAGATTTTTTTCTTTAAGTGATAATATCTAAATTTATAAAAAAATAATTAATGCTTTATTTTATTCTAGAAAGACATGGATTTGAAAAACGTATTGCTGACAATACTTAAAATCTTAATATCTACGGGATTGGTGATTCAATATGTAGATGGAAACTCGCTCATGGGAGGACATTTAGATAACAAGAATAAATCAGAAGAAGCTTTATCATACGATTACGAGTACGGTGATAGTGCAGAAGTGACGACGGAAAATGTAAGTTTGGTATTTTTTTTTTAAATATACTATTGAATACATAATTCTCCCGAAACAGTTCCTTCCACACTAATATCTCATAAGCTGTGTTGAATCTTTTCCTAATGCCTATACCTTACATAAGGATCTTTAACTAAAAAATTTCTCCGTTAATCTTTTACGTATTTCACTTACATGACAAAACACTGTTTCCATAGACCTGTTGAACTTTTGCAAAAATTTTCTTCGTACCGTGCTCAAGTTTGAAACAAAGCCTGATGAAAATTGTTGTTACTCATTTTCACAACGCACCAGAAAAATCCTATAGAAGAAACAAATATTGCGGACCACCAAGTGACTCTAGTGAGTTCAAACTCTTAGTGAAGGCGCATCAGATGTTATCCCGGTACCAAACACTCCAAAGGGGAAACCAACAGTGTTACCAGATCGAACGCTACACCACTAATCTGATTACTTTATTTACACATCTCATATGTATTATAATAGAAACTTTTTATCAGCCTACGTATCACCTAATGCACCGTCTACATCTGATGAAGCAGCAAAGAAAAAGACCAGATTTTACAATGAAACATATATAAAATATGGATTAATTGCCTTGGAAGACAAGTCTCAATATGTTGTTTGTTATCAAGTTCTGTCCGCGGAAAGCGAACAGAACTGAAGCCTTCAAAATTAGTCCGGTAACTGGAAACAAAACACCCGTCTTGACAAAACAAACCATTAGAATTTTTCGAGAGTAAACCACTAGTCTTGAAAACCCAACAAATTGCTATCAACAAATCAAGCCGTAATGAGACCGCAGGACTTAATGCATCCTATTTAGTAGCATTATTGGCCAGTGAGCTTTAAGTCCCCCTAAGGTTAAATTAAGTGAATGTTTTGCTATTCAGTTCGACGAGTCAATAGATGTATCAAACTTGGCGCAATTTTTGTGTTTTGTCTGATACTAATGCGAGGGATCCATTAAAGAAAATATGCTATCTTGCAAATCAATTCCTCGTCGTGCAACTGGACTCTTTAAAGTTTTTATCGATGCATCACAAAACGAAAATTTGGACTTGCATTTGCCATGCATTTCGGTAAAAAAAGATGCCAGATACTTTACAAAATGTTTTGTCAGAAGCCGTAAATATTGTTAATTTTATTATAACCCGACCATACAGACTAGATTGCTTTCCACATTGTGCAAAGAAATGGGTGCCAAATGTGACTCACTGCTTTTCCATACTGAAGTCAGGTGGTTGTTGCGAGGAAAAGATCTAATGAGGCTTTTTGAATTGCAAGATGAATTGAAAATCTTTTTGAGAAACTTTATTACTGTTGGCTTACTTGAGTGATATATTTTCACATTTGAATAACTTGAAAACGATTTTACAAGGTTGTAACAAAAACATTTTACTAATGACAGGCCAGATCAATGTCTTCAGTCAAGCTTGGTATTTGTATTATACGTCTTGAAAAACGCAATGTTGATCTGTTCACTTTAACTTCGGATTATATTACCAAAAATATGGATTTAGAAAATTCTATTATTGATGGCTTGTTGGAGAACATGAAAACGCATTTACGTGAATTGAAAATTCATTTACTGGAATATTCTCCAGATAGCAACAATGATTTGTCGAAAAGATGGGGAAACCATCGCATTAAATTATTATTTCAAACTTTGGCTATTACTTTAGTTAAGTTCATTTTGATATGTTGTTATTACCTGGTAATATTTAATTTTCTAACACTTGTTTTTAAATTAATACTTTAATTAAAAGATGTTTCGTATACGGGTCTTATTTTTTAAACACATTACAACTCTCCATATCCCTTAAGGCGACCCCCTTAGGGGTCGCAACCCTCAGGTTGAGAAACGATGCCGTACACTAACGCCTATTGGTCGGCACTACTAAACATTAAACTAAGACGTTTTGCTCCACATCTCCATCTGACTTTGAAAACGACTTCTCCGTGGAATCTGAGACAAATTTCCTAACCGTCTATCTATCACATCCCCAAACATGCCTAATTGACAAAACATATGCCAATCAGCCTATAAATGAAGGAAGGAACATTCTGATCCAGTAATCGGTCTGGAAATACTTACTTGAAGATAAAATTACAATCTCATGTTTCATCTAATGAAGATTATTTCGGAACCTCTGCTAGGTGTTGCAATTTCTATGTCTGTTAGTATATATAGTAGGTCATAATAAAGTAGCCGATTTGAATAAACCGCTATTTTTAATGCATTCGTTTTTATAACAACTTCAACATGGAGTGTTACCTAGTTTAACAGCATGAATCTAACACCACAACTTTTAATCAATTTAATTCAAGTATGCATAGATACTTGATTCGTTGACGAATTTAATCGGAATTCGTCAACTAACCGTAATAATGCCATATGTCAACTCATGACTAAACAATCTGGCAATGTTAAAGATGTACTATTAAAGATTTAATCATGCCCAAAATGTTCATATGTTAGAAAATATTTAAAAAGTGAAAGTGCAGTAGAAAATTCTTATATATGGATATCCTGTCCTTTTCAAGAAATGTACATTCGTTGAACATTGTTTTATTGTGCAGTATTATTTATCTATATTTCAGTTTAGTTATAACAGCGATACTGTTAAATATTAACAGAATTCTACTATCCCCTTCGATACAACCTTATAAAACCACTCGATTTGACAACTTCTATCTTCTTTCTATTCTCCATAACTCAGGATTATTATGCACTTAAAAATTGGTATTGGAGAAGCCATTCAAAGGAGAATGAGATAGAAGAAGTTATAAAATTACTAATTGAGAGGAATACATTTTTATATCCATGTGACAGACTAACTCATCAAAATTGATTCTGATTTTTGCACCAAAAATTTTCAGGAGCTCTTAAATCAGATCTTCGTGACTCGAAGATCTCCCAAATCAAGAAATCGCTTTTTCTGGAATATATCATATGTAATATTGGAATATGTTTAGTCATAACACATCGATCAATAAATCCCCGGTCAGACAAAATACTTCTTTTTACAAATTTTGACTTTATTCATCGATATATTCTCCTTTAAGAGCAATACAATTATTTCAACGCTTTTCTAACATTTCCATACCTTTCTTATAAAACGATTTCTCTTTGCCTTCAAAATATCCTTCAGTTTCGACAATTACCTCTTCACTGGAGTGCAATTTCTTTCCAGCGAGCATTTTTGAGGTTTAAAAACAGGAAATTGTCATTTTGGGCCAAATCTGGAGAATACGGTGGATGGGGAAGCAATTCAAATTGCAATTCATGAAATTTAGACATCGTTACCAACGATTTATGACACGGTGCATTGTCTTGGTGAAACAACACTTTTTTGTTCATTTGGAACCTGTTTTTGCGAGCTCGTCCTTCAAACGCACCAATAACACTATGTAATATTCACTATTGATGATTTTACCTTTCTCGAGATAATCGTTGAACAATATCCCATGCGCATCTCAAAATACACATTGTCTGCCGATGGTTGTGTTTTTGATTGCTTTGGGCGCCTTTTACCGACTGCTAGACATTCAGCTAACTCCTGATTTGACTCCGGAGTGTAGTGATGGATCCCGGTTTCATCCATTGTGACATACCGCATGAAAAAATCCTTTTAATTTCACTTAAACAACTCCAAACATTACTCAGAATCATCAATACGTTGTTGTTTTTGGTCCGCTATGAGCCAACGCGGAACCCATTTCGATAGCAATTTACGTATTCCCAAATGTTCAAGCAAAATTATGTAAACACTTCCTTTCGATATCTTTATGATATCAGCTACCTCCTGCACTTTACTTTACGGTTTTGCGAAATAATTTTGTGATTTTTTCTGATGTTGTCTGGTATAACCTCCTCATTTGAATGTCTAGAGCGTTCAGTTTCATCGGTGGTTGTACGGCCAAGTTTGAATTCAGCATACCAATCAATTATGGTTGATTTTCCTGTAACAGAGTCCGGGTAATGTTTATCAAGCCATTGTTTTGCTTCAACGCTATTTTTCTTCATCAAAAAGCAATGCTTAATCAATACACGAAATTATTTTTTTTTGCACAATTAACCACTGGTAAGGATTTTTCGTAAGTGACGCCATCTATAAGTTAGACGGGTTTGTTATTGACCTATGTGTTACTATAAAATGTAAATGTTTCAGTTACGAATCAACCCAGCCCTTTTGTTTGAGGATGCTGCTTTTTGTGGTTGCTGAAAAAAAGGAAAGTTCAATTATGCCACCAAACATCATATCAGACTTTTCACTCGACAGTGATATAGTGGTCTAGGATATATCTTATAGAAAATTTTCTATAACATCTCTCAACAACTTATGGACAGCTTCGTGAATAATTTTTGTCAAAAATAATCTGATTCAGTATTCAGCTTCTCTATCACATGTAGCACCATCCTACTGAAATTAATGGACCTCAAAATCTCCTAATTGGGGCGAGTAAATATTTTCATGCACATGTCTATAACGCTCAATATTTGCAGTTTCAGCTTGTTCTTCATTTTCAGAAAGTAAAGGTCCATTGATTCTTTGTGCGGAAACTGTAACTTCTCACTATAGCACTTTCTCATTATGAAGAGACCTTTCATGAATCAATTATTGATTTTTTGTGCCCCACTACCGTTAATCTTAGACACCCACAATTTCTTGACTAAGTTTTCATATACATATGCAAGATTTAAGAAGGCACACGACTACATTCTAATCACAGCTGGAAATCATGTGAGTTAAGATCTTGTTTTAAAATTCGCAGGAGCAACCGTCTTTTTATTGCCAGTGAGCAGAATTTCGCTAAGTTCCTTTTCCCTTACACGTTGGATGTTTTTAGATAATCTTGTTCGTAGTCTGTCTGTTCTTCTAGCCTCACCTATAGACCCAATCTTCAAAAATTTGCCTACCAAGTTGCATATTGTGCGCTTGGAAAAAGCAGGTCTGACGTGAAAAATTCATTGAAATTGACACCAAGTTGAAATAATGCTTCTCCGGTTTTCGAAGTAAATTATAACAATTTGTATTCGTTCTACAAGTGAATATTGCTCCATTTTCAAAACTCCCGAGTTTGTAACCTATTCCGAAACAAAAATATTAAATCAAAAATAAGCTTTTACACCATCCTTTATAATGCTGAATCAGGTAACACTCCAAGATTAATGGTCACAAGTGTCCTATAAAATCAGCAAAGTAACTTTTGATAACATATACATAAAAAATGTCAAAAAAATCAAGTGTTTAGATTATTCAATTACGTATGACCGGCCCTAAATGTTTTTTTTAATTTCAGGATAAAAGTCAAACCAAGGGCAAAGCTGATTCTGAAGAAATTCCCGACCCTTCACCCTTAGTGCGACCAGGGTACAACCTCCCAGAGAATATTTTCAATCGCGGCAAACCATTTTATGTCGAAAAGGATCCAAGTACAGGCAAAATAGACTTTAATCATAAATCGCCATCTTTCCAAGTGGATAAAGACGATTTATATGAATACATTAGCGATGAACCATCGGACGATATCTACGATAAGAAAAACATCGATAGAAAAGATGGTAGTATCAACAGCTACGGAAGTCACAGACCTAGTGATGTTAACCAGCTGACTACTAATTTCCACGATTTCTTGAATCTTCCTGCCAAATATAATCCTGATAAATATGTTTATCCTCTAATATCTAGTTCGTATGCCAGTACGAAAATTCAAGGCAGTGTCAATAAATTTCACAATCATAAAGATACGTTCGGCGTACCGAAAACAACAACCACTAGAAGGCCACCCCCAAATCCTACGTATCATACAACGGGATCGTATTTTACGCCTAGGACCACTCAAAGAACGATGGCAACGACTCAAGTTACTTCAACTACTACAACAACACCAACAACAACATCCAAACCCAGTACAAAGAAAATATATCCGGAACTAACTACGAAACCTGCAAGTCTTTTAAATTCTGGTATGTCTCATCCGAGTTTTAACGAAGATTACGAATATTACGATAGCCCCACGGAACCTATGAAAGAGAAAATTACAACTAAGAACATTTATATTACTTCAACAAATATACCATCGACCAAAAAAACAATGAGTCTCTTTGAACAATTATTCGGTGGTTATGAAGAAGAAAGTATTACTACCGAAGAACCAAAAATTACTAATGCTCCTATGAAACTACCCTCAAAAAATAACGATAAAACGTTAGTGATGACGACCACACCAAAAACAGAAAAATCTACATCCACTAAAGGATACTATCCCAACATACACGCAGGACCTCAAAATATAGAATCTGAATCAAACACGGAGTATACAAATTATGAATATAACGATGAAGATGATTATAATAACCCTAAGTTGCAAGATAACATTGCTGTAGAAAACAAAGTTCATTTGGATGATACACTAAAAGTAGAACCATTAAGTTCTACTCAAACTAATACACCAAAAATTAATAATTCCAGCAAACCTAACTTAAACATGGAAAAAATCGTTAGTACAAAACCAACTTACTCTAAAACAGAACCGAGTACTCTCGATAGTAGTACCACCTCATGGAAACCGATATCAATAACAACCCCATCAACCACAGAAGCAACAACATCAAGGGTTACGTCTCTGCCTTTGGGAGATAATCACATCAGTGCTCCTATTAACCGGGATCCTATTATAGTAGCTACTCAGAATCTTAGAGAGAAGCTAAATAGTGAGAAAGTACGACCTGAGTTACCTCCTCCCGTTGTTGTACGTCTTCCATACCCGCACGATCAGCAAAGACCTATTAGCTCACTGGTTCCCAGTACAAGCAATATACATATTGCTCCGGATCAAGACACTGTGTCCTTTGTTGTCGGACACCACCAAAGTGTTGGTGACCCAGGACAATACGTTGGTACTGCAATAAAAGAAAGTCCTTATGATCACAATCCATTTAGGCCCCTATATGGTCATGAAGCTAGTTATAGTATCAACTCTAATACGAACACACCTGATGAATCTTTTATAGTACCACAACAACCACATGAAGTAGCAGGTAGCGCAGTGACAATTCAACCTCTCCAAAATTCTGAAGCTTCCTTAGCCATAGGAATGCCAGTAAACGGCATTAAACAAGTACCAGGACAGGTAATGGATGCAACTATCGAACACGAAGGTGGTCAGATTCAGTTTCCAAAAGAAAGTATTAACAAGGTCGTTTTTCCGGAAGACAAAAAACATGTGCAGTCTAATTTGATTCCACCAAGAACTGACCAAAAATTACCTTCACCTGTTCCAACGAGGGAAGTGCTTAAATTGAACTCTAAACCGATGTACCATCAATTGCCAAGCGATTTGACTCCTCCGCGTGAAAGTGACGTTCAAATACCTCCTCCAAGACCTTCGGAACGACCCGTCAGACCTCCGTGGGATCCAAGACCAGGTCACTTTTACAACGGGAAACCTGAATATGTTCGACCACCGAGACCTCGTCCTGAAATAGCTTATAAACGTATTGATAATTTACCAAATATTTTACCACAATTCAGACCTAATGTGAAATATCATCATACGCATGGACCTCCTTATTTATTCGACCAAAGACTTAATAGACAACCATTACTAGAGCGGCCATCGAACAGACCTATAGGTTATTTCGAAAAAATGATGCCACCTCCTCCAGCACCATATTATACGTATCAACAGAAAAATATTATTAAAGGACCTTCTCCCGCTCCTTTACCACAACAAATCGAAGAACGCCGACCGATCGCTCTAGCGTTACAGGGTTTAGATAATCAAAGTCCTATAGCTGAAGATCGGATTATAAACGAAGACCCGCCAAGATCACAAAATAATAATCCATCCGAAATTAATTTATATCAAACGCCTCCAAACATTCAGATAGTAAATAGGCAATATTCAGACGGCTCTAAGGAAGTGGAAACTTTGCAAATGATCCAAGCCAAAAGCGAGAAAGAAAAAGAACAACCGGAAAAGCAACGAATCGAAGAAGTAAATGGGGATACTTTGAGAATTCTCGCAGAAGAGGCTGAAAAACTTTCAAACAATAATAAAACAATTTATAGAGTTTATCCGGTTGAAACTGCCCCATTGAACATGGATAGTTTAGGTAGTGACAATTCCGAAGGTGTTGTAATTGGAACAAGGGCAGAATTACCATTGCCGCCATCGAAAATTGAAAACGACTTCGATTTTCAAAACCAAGATCGAAACGATGCTCCTGTTTTAAAACCTCATCCTAAAGTACCTGCTTTCCCTACCAAATCTGATTTTCCCTATCCACTAGAACGTCCTGAATCGGTATTAGCAAACGCAAATGTTCCAGATAATAAATTAGATGATAATGGTCCAAATACATACCCCTTCGACAACCAATGGACCAACGTTGGAGAAAATGTCGAAACAAGAATTGTTACTAGCAATAAAAAGATATATAACCCAAATCAAATCTCAGTTACTTTAAAAACCTACACAGAAAAACCGATCGCTATAGCCTATACTCCTACAGATCCAACTATGATTTCTGATAAATTCTCGATGCCTAATTATGGCAGTCCTGTAATACCAGAAATTCGACCTGGTTTAAGTGAAAACAGCGACAAAAAGATTAGCAATAAATTTTCGTCAGTGCCAACAAATCACAAAGTAGACTCCAATGTTGATGCAGTATCGGGACCAGATCAACAAGATTTCCAAGCGCCATTCCAAGCTAGCGTTAAATTAGACTCGGCCATAAATCAAGGATGGTCAGTCGTTAGAGACAAAAGTAAAACGACACCTGTTGAAGAAACTGAAACTACAACAATACCACTTGCTACAACGAGCGAATTCGACATTGAAAACTTTAAACCGCAATTAATAGGTGGTTTTCAACCATTGTATAATTTTCCTGAAGTAAATGGTAAAAACCAGCATACCATTGCAGAAAGAGAGGAATAATCTTTTTTTTCTTACAAATTAGACTGAATTTTAGATTCTAGATGAAAGACATTGAATCAAAATGTTTAAGAGACTAAAAGGGTGTTGTGCATAGTATTATACGTTACAGGGGGTAATAACGTTATATTAAACATTTTGAAGAATTGCTCACATTATTGAGGGCTTCAAAATTTGTGTAATTGAATATTCAAATTTCAGCAGGTCTTCAGAGAACTTGAAGAACCCTGAAATGTGCTAAACAAAATAATCTTAATTAGTTCGAAAAAGTTGCATTGGATAAAGATTATAGACTAAAGACAAGTGCTTAAAAGCAAAACCAGTGTAATCTTTTTATTACACAGTAAATTTTAAAAGTATATATAAATCGTAGAATATATAAGGAATATAATAAATTAGCCAAAGAAAATCGACAAATAATTTTTTGTATTCCGTTTCTAGCACAAAATTTTTCCATACATTTTAAAACTGTTAATTCTTATTAGTCTGTAAATGTTGAATTGATCTAGGTTTAATAGGAAATAAAATATTTTAATTTATTTATTTATTTTATAAGAAACTTTACAATAAAACATTTTCAGAAAATTGTTTATTTTTAATAAAGTGTACCTTTAACAACATACTGAAATCCTTTCTCTCATCTTTGGATAAGAAGCGCATCGTAATAACTGTGGTTATTTAGTGACTGGACCTACAGTTTAACGTAAACTCTGAACCACATTCATCAGCTATCAACTAATCCCAGTCAGCAACATCCAAGGGGTATCAACATCAGATTTATACGTCTTTATTTTTATCAAAAGCCTACCGAGTGGCGAATGGCCAACGTGCAAGGTATCCGGCATTACCCAGCTTCGAAATTGCGAAACTGGGACAAGAATCCTTATAGGATGTTATACTCTCGCTTAGAAAAATTCGTAAACATTTATAAAATTAGAAAACATCGACACCGTAAACGTAAATCGAACCCTCCGCCGCCTTAGCTGCTATACCATCGTCTTTAGCACTAGCCAATGCTTCTGACTAAAGAACGAACATTCTTGGCCTCTGACTATAAAATAACGCATCGAAATTAAGTGTATATCAAACGCCTCTGGATATTCTGTCAACAAAAGACACTCGGATGATACTCTGAAAGTGAAAACTTTGCAAATAATCCAAACAATAGACTTACTGGAATGACTTAAGTTCTATCGAGTTTTCGGGATCCACGGGGTAATTGGGCCATGGAATATTTTCAGCCACACCGTTTAAATTACTTTATTTTACAAAGTTGGCTGAGGTTAAGTACACTACTGACCACATTAAACAACATGCGTAACTTAAATGTCAGTTGAATTTAGAATTTCAGAATGACAAGTTTAGCTTATAGATATCCTAAAACATGATGCTGAAACTAATAATGAGTAATTATTAAATAGAATATTGTATTTTTTGGGTTATATTTACACCTTATTTAACGAAATTACGTCTCTAAAAGCTTACTAATTCACAAGGATAAAAGCGTGGAAGGGGTGGTCTGGTTGCCCCATACAAAAATCGCAAATGGAGTATCTGGGCCATACGCTTGGGGTATTTGGACCACCAGGGTCCAGATACCCATCTTTTATATTGAAAATTTGATGTGTTTAATGTTTTGCAGACAATGGTGCGAAACTATGTTAGAAAAGCGCAGAAAGATGCCGGTACTAGATATAGCAAAGAAAACTTTACCTGATGAGAAAGTATTATCTGATATTAAAAATGGCAATAAAATGACTCGTGGAGCAGCTACTTTTTATAATATACCACGGTCCACATTAAAACATTACATATTAGGGGCTCGGGGTACAGGAAATACTTCTGCGGATGGCAAAGGAGGAGGACGAGTATATTCATATCTTTCAAAACAAGAAGAACAAGGGATAGCGAATTGTTTGAAAATCATGGACAAAAATGGGTTTGGGCTCTCTCGAGAAGAAGTTAAGGATGTGGTTGAGCTTTGCACAAAAAAAAACAACATATCAACGAGATTTAAGAATAGTCGCGCCGGTCCTGACTGGTTTACTTCTTTTAGACGTCGTCATGTCTATCAAGAAACCCCAAAGTATAGAGCACGTCAGATGTGATGAGATATGTTATATTTATTATTGCTAAAAACTAATAAATCTATTTTATTTTTATTTATTTTTTCAGGTTAATCCCTGGGTGATTTATGATTATTTTAAACAACTAACAAAACATGTAAAGGAGCAAAAATTAAATGAAAAACCATCATAAATATCATAATATAATCATTTAATAAATATCATTTTGTTACAATCCCCCTAAAACAAAGATCGTTGGGGCAATTGTGGTAAAGAGTCAACGTAAAACAAGTTCTTCAGACCGAGAAAATACAACGGTATTGCTGTGGTGTTCTGCCGATGCAAACAAATTACCTATACTATGCGTATTTACCTATACTATGCGTATTAATGACGATGTATCGCAAAGGGCAATATCTGCTAGTCAACAGGGCTGGATGAAAACCACACTTTTCTATAATTGCTTCAAAAACAAAAATGTTTTTTTAAACACATTGGTCCTGAAAGACCGATATATATGACCCACATCTTAAAGGACCGAATGGAAATGCAATTTCGCCGAATGTTTTTAAACCTGAAGACTAATAACAATTTTCCAAATCACAGTTCGACGTTAATAGATCCACAAACTGTAGATATCGATCACAGTAGTGTAGCAGAACCAGTAAAAGAAACCACAATATCAACCTCTGAAAATGTCCAGCCGGCCCCAGCGGTGGCTAGTACGTCATCCAGTTTCATAATGGTCACATCTAACAGCGCATCGCACGAAATTAATATCAACGAAACTTGTAATTTTTTCCCTTGAAGTAGTCGATCAGAAGTGATCGATGGAATGGATATGCATCACAGTGGTATAGTAGATCCAGTTAAAGAAACACGATATCAAGCTCCGAAAATGTCCAGCCATGCCCAGCAGTAGCTAGTACGTCATCCAATTTCATTATGGTCCAGCCAGCAGTGGCAAGTACATCTAAAAGAGCGTCCCAGGAAATTAACGCGCGCAAGATATTTGCAGAAATTCTATTAGACGTCCGAAGAAAAGAATCAAAGCCACAACCCCAGGCCAAGGGACGAAGATTAGTAAAAGACAAGGAAAAAGCTATACAAAGAAAAAGAGATGCTGCTTCTAAAAAAATAAAAAAGCAAAATAAAAAGTAGATGACGCAAGTGATATAAGGGATAATTATTTCACTTCATGATTAGAAATTTTGGTCTTCAGAAGATGAAGAGCCAATAGATGATAACTGCTTTAATAGAGTTGACTTCTACGTAGTTAAAAAAAGGCTGCAGTTTTGAGGCTTTATGTAGCTAAAATTATTTTAAAATAAAATGATGGATTCGTTGGAAGATTTTTTTAAACGGCATAACCAAACATTAAAATTCATAGAAACAGATGAAGAATCTTTAATTGCAAATTGAGACATTGTTCGTAAATTATCCAAGGCGATTAAAAGTACTTCAGCACGATATAAAGATATTATAGGCTTTAGCACTGATCTTTCAGATCTTACCTTATACTAAATTTTTACAATTATTAAATAAAAATACATCTTTTCGTTTCTTAGTTACTTTTAATACTGACCGTGTTTTGTTTTCTTTTCGTTGTCGTACATGTTACTTTAATATGATAAGTAAGTAAACAGTAAATATTTGTTACTCCTCAATAAAAGTTCTTTATTTCTCTATTAGTTATACTTTTTTTACTCACTAAGTATACTTAGCAATACCTATATTTCTTACAATGCCAGTTAATAACAGACAACATTATTCTAGCTAATGTTAGGTATTTTTTATACACTCTATTGGACCCTAAAAATGCTCAGATACCCCCGTTTATAATAAAGCAACAACACACATAAAAATAAGTTTATGGTCCAGTTACCCCTTTCACCCGGACCAACTGAACCTTGGCACCATTAAAAAAAAATATGGAAAGGGGAAGCAACATAAGACTTCACTGAAAAAATCAAAATTAAGTAAATTGACGCCTTCTTTGTAATTTTTTAATAAGAAATCATTTAAATCATAGGACGGTGTAAAACCATGGCCCAATAACTCCGACTGACCTTGAACGTTTAACAATTTAAATCAGACCAATATTGTTTGCCTTTTCCATTCAATGATACACTTCTTGCATAGACAGAGTTTCAATAATACAACCAAAGTCGAAATGGAGTGCTATGAGATTTTAATATTATAACTTCATGACATCGAACTGTAGCATCAAATAATTTATATTTAGCACGTCCCTCGTTACGATTTATACGAGGGTTGCTATTTATGTATCCGGAATAATAAATAAAAACAAATATTTATCATTGAAAATGGTTTTATTATTTTTCAAAATATTCTCCGCGATGATCGATACACTTCTGCATACGTTTGAACCAATTTTCATAGAACTTTTTCCATTCTAATTGAAGTATCTCCAAAACATGCATTTTGAACGCATCAACCGCTTCTTCTGGCATCGAAATCATGTACTTTATCGCTAATCATGTACTTTATTCTTCACAAGGGCCAAATCACACTCAGGACTAAACGGAGGATGACCCATCAATTCGATGTTTTGACAAGATCAAATATTGAGTTGTTAGGTCCGATTTGCGAGAACTCGCATTGTCATGGTGAAAAATGATCTTGCGTTGCTGGCTGTTTTTTTCTTATTTCTTCAAAGACTTGTGGCAAATAAAAGGTTATATACCATTCAGAACTGCCCATTTATCCAAAAAAAAAAACAGGCGACCATTTGCTTCGAAGTGCTTGGAATTTTTGTTGGCTTTCGCTCATTTTGAAAGACCCATACAGTGAACTGCTGTTACCTTCCAAGATTCGTCACCTGTGTAGATCTGATACTCGGCTTTTGACGCACCACGATTGTATTTTTTGAGCATTTCTTTGCGTCAATTGACACGAGCCTTTTTTGAGCGTTTGTCAAATCATGCGGAATCCAACCTGCACAAATCATTTTCACGGCTAAATGTTCATCTAACATCCTGTGTATATTTGTCATATTAAAGCTCAGAGATGCCTCTATCTCACGGTATGTCAGATGACAATCTTGTTTTATCAGTTCGCGCACAGTATCGATGTTTTCTGGTACAACTGATTTTGAACCACCTTCTTTAAATTCGTCCATGAGCGAACGACGGCCACGACTGAATTCACTAAACCAGTGATATAGTGGTTTTAGATGGTGCGTGCTTCATCGCCAAAAGTCGTAGTGAGTTGATCAATGCACTGTTGTTGAGATAATCCACGTCGAAAGTCGTAGCAAATCATTCGCAAAATTTTCACGAATTAATTCAATTCAATTTTTTGACCGATATGAAATGAGTACGTATACAGTCAATAATGTCAAACTTTATGATGTATATGACAGGTGGTAATGTCTGAATGATTGTGGCGTGTTCATATATATTTTTTTCTTTTTTTGGGTTTTTCGCCACGCAACCACGCAACTCAAAAAATATCAAAAATATATGTTCTTATATCAATATAGAAAAAACAAAAAACCAAACGAAGGCAAATTTCTCAGTGATTCTGCCGGCCACGGTGGTCTGGTGGGTTAGTCGCCCGCCTGGCAATCCAAAAGTAGCTGGTTCGATTCCTGCGCTCGGATGGGTGTTTTTCTTTAATTCTTCTATCCGTCTTACTTCCTACCCCACACACACATATATATATATATATATATATATATATATATATATATATATATATATATATATACACATACACACACACACACACACCCTCACACATATCCACACCTAAATGTCTGTGATTGTTTCTAGGCAAGAGTGTAAAATCCGACAACGAATTAGCCCTCAGTCACGCCAGTTAAAGGCTAGGTAAGGCCGGATGCCTCTGAGAAGTGTTCTACGTTGGTCACTCGCCAGTCGGTAGACTTCCTCATCGACTTATGGATAAGCACATAACCAAGGATTGGCAGCCAGACGGGGGTGCTGGCCTGGGTTTGTCGGTAGCTGATGATCGTGGTTCGAAACCCACATTAAGCTGTAGATCCAGTCACTAAATAGCCTTAGATGCTGATGCCGTAAATCCTTTCCTTTCCTCGGTGATTCTTTTTTGTAATAAATTTGTCTAACTAATTTGATAATTGTCAATGTAAGTATCATGTAAGCAAATGGGGACATGTCTAAAGAACAAAGGGAGATCCAAAAGAAGATTAGAATCCAAGCAAACAGGGAAAAGGAAGCCGGCAAAAGGGTAAAAATAGGATACAGGAAACTAATAATTGATGAGGCAGAATGGATCTGGAACGATTCAGAAGAATACTTAGAGAAGGTAAAACAGGACAAGCAACCAACAAGCTCAGAAAACTAAAACTGGAATATGCAAAAATGGAGAATGACATGATTGTGAACCCGGCAACGAGTAAAGGCTTGAAGAGAGAGAAAAGGAGGGTAATAAGCAAAGCTAAAACAAAAATGGTAAGAATTGATACTTGGAATGTGAGAGGCACAAATTCTGAGGAAAGCCTTGAGAATTTAGAAATGGAAATGCAAAAGTATGGAATGAATATATTGGCTGAACAAGAAACAAAGCAGAAAGATAATGCATTCACAGAACTAAAGAACTCGGTGTTCTATAATAGTGGTTGTGACGATAAAATATTGGGAAGCGGATTTCTGGTCAGCAAGAGTATAAAAGAATCCGTTATGGAATTTAAGGCTATATCTAATAGAATTTGTTTTATAAGAATTAGACATATAAACAGGAAAATAAGCATACTGAACATATATGCGCCAACCGAAGAAAAGGACAGGGAGGAGGAAGAAGAATTCAATGAAGAAGTATTACGGGAGTTACTCAAAATTCCAACTTATGATATTAAGATAGTTATGGGAGATGCTAATGCGAAGATCGGCAAAAAACAAGAATATTTGTCTACTATAGGAAAACACAGTATGAAATTTCGAATGAAATTGACAGAAACTGCTAGAGTTTGCAATGGAGGCCGACATGATAATTAAGAGCACATGTTTTGCAAACAAACAAATATACAAAGGGATTTGGATTATACCCGATGGCAGAACAATAAACCAAATATACCACGTGCTGAGGAAAAAAACATATAAGGATCTTAGACTAGATTAGGAATTATAGAGAAGCGAATCTGAGTACGTATCATTTTTTGGTAGGAATGAAAATGAAATGGGAAAATACCAATAAGAAAGCGTGGAAATGAGAAGGAAACACGAGGAGAGGATGCAGAGTACAATAAGAAGAATGGCTCATGAAACAATTAATGAACAATGGGATGACCTAGAGAAAGCAATAACAACAGTGGCTCAGGAAATATAAATATGGATACAAGAACAAAAAGGAATAGCTGGTTTGACACCGAATGTGAGGTAGCAGTGGAAAGGAGGCGTAAAGCGAAAATAAAATTTCTGAAGAAAAAAACGAAAGGGAGTAATATTGAATTAAAAAAAAGAACAAGAGAGGTCAAACAAATATGCAGGAGGAAACGAAGAAAAGTTTTGGAAAGGGATATGGAGGAAATTGAAAGCAACTAAAATCAAAAGCAAATAAGGAATTTTTACCAAGGTATTAGGAACGAAAAGAAAGGACCAAGAAACATATACTGCAAGAACGACGACGGGAAACTACTTATAAACGAAAAAGGAAATGTAGAAAGTTGGGGAGTTTATTTTGAACGAATATTGAACAAGCTAGGAAGCACTGATGGAGAGGAAGAGGATAAAATGGACAGAGATATCGAGAGGGAACTGGAAGAAGCAGCGGAAAGGCAGAACGCAACGGAACCCAACAATAAAGAAATTAAAGAAATCATAAGTCGCATGAAAAATAATAGAAGCCCAGGCGAGAGCCAGATTAGTATAGAGCTGATAAAATATGGAGGCCCAAAGCTAGTACAGGAAATTACAGAGATAATAGGCCAGTGCTGGAGACAAGAAAAAATGCCAAGGAAATGGGAACGAACGGTATTGTGTCCAATTTACAAGAAGGGGGATAGAACATCATGTGATAACCACAGAGGTATAGCGCTGCTGGAAGTGGTGTACAAAATACTAGCGACAGCAATCAAGAACAGGATAAAATGTGGTTCTAGGTGATACAGATCAACAGTAGACCAGATAATGTTACTAAAGCAACTGCAGGAAAGACACTACCGACAAGGCTTAAACATGAACATGATCTTTATAGATTTCCAACGGGCCTATGACTCCATTGACAGATAGAAACTGCTAAAAGCAATGGGAGAACTGGGGGTTAATAGAAAACTAATAGCTCTAACAAAAATGACTATAGAAAATACAGTCAGCTTAGTTAAAGTAAATGACCAACATTCAAAGCCCTTCAAAGTAAGATCGGACCTCAGACAAGGAGACCCATTGTCTACCTGCTTGTTTAATCCAGTGTTGAAAGCTGTGCTGAGAAGAAGTCAGATACATCGCACAGGACTAATATATGACAAAAAACTCCAATGTCTAGCCTTCGCCGACAATGTAACAATTATAACACGAGAATTGGGAGAAATGAAAAATGTAACTCAAAGATTAATAAGAGAAGTAGGAAGGTTCAGGCTCAGAGTAAATATAAACAAAACAAAATATGTGAAAATGAGAATTAAAAAAGACGAAATGTGTAAGGGCTAAAAATTAAAGTAGGAGAAGAAACACTACACTTCGACAAGGTTGATCGTTTTTGTTACATTGGTTCGACTATTACAGACAAACATGGAATGGAAACAGAGGTTAAGGCCAGAATAGCAAAAGGAAATAAATGTGCAGCGATGCTGCAGAGACTCCTGAGAAACAAGAATATATCAAGAAAAGCCAAAGTAAGAGTTTATAAGACAATAATGAGACCAGTTGTAATATATGCCGGGGAGACCTGGACCTTAACCAATAGCAGTGAAAAAATGTTGGTGGTGTGGAAGCGTAGAGTACTGAGAAGAATATACGGTGGTATCAAGGAGGAGAATTAGTGGAGAAGGACCAATGAAGAAATAATAACGGTATTTGGAGAACCCTCAATAATGTGAATCATTAGAACACAGCGAATAGCCTGGCTAGGGCATTTAGAAAGACTACCAGAAAGTAGACTAACAAAACAGGTTGAGAGCAGGGGGAGAGGCGAGGGAAGAATGAGGAGGGGAAGACCGATGAGAAAGTGGCTACAGGAGGCGGGGAAGGATTTGGCCAGAATGAGTGTAACACAGTGGGAAAGAAAGGCAAAGAATAGAGTAGTTTGGCGGCAAATTGTAAACCAAGTATATATATATATATATATATATATATATATATATATATATATATATATATATATATATATATATATATATATATATATATTATATATTAATATAATATTAATATAATATTAATATTATTTATATAATAATATATATATTAATATAATTTATTTTTTAGATTCGTTTTGACAATGGGAGGAGAATACTTCCCGAAACGTTAACGTTCAAAAGTTTGTATTCATTTTAGAATTTTTTATATTTTTAAAATTTTGTTCGTTAGGTAAATTTATTACAAAAAAGAATCACAGAAATTTTTCTCCGTTTTTTTTTGTTTTTTATCCAGTGATTCTTTATGTACATAAAAACAGATATTTTTGATATTTTTTGAGTTTTAAATCGTGGCGAAAAAACCCAAAAAAAATAAATATGTCAGATGGTGCCTGGCAACAGCATTGTTGCCAATTCCGGATACATAAATAACAACCCTCGTAATTATATGGGCCGTACGAGGAAAAAGCTGGCTTGAATATTAAATTTCAATAGGCAAGAGTGTAAAATCCGATAAGGAATCGCCTCTGAGTTTCACTAGTTCGGAGTTAGGTAAGATTTGATACATTCTAAGAGATATTCTGTCAGTTACTCGCCAGCCGATAGACTTTTCGAGACTCTAAGCGGTTAAGCACAAACCAACTACTAATCTGATTGGGGTTAATGAGTAGCCAATAATTTAAGCACTTCAAAATATGTAAAATTGAATATGTTAACATTAGTGAAGCTACAAGAGTGTACAAAAAGTATTTGCTTTTTTACCTTTCTTTATAAAGGATTTTACTTCATTCCTCAGAGGTTTAATCCAATCTCAACTTTTTGTTCTGACAAATAAAAATTCCTTCTTCAGTACAGTGATTCCACTACGAAATATTCATTCGGCGATTTTTGACAAAAACGTTAAGACATTATTTTCAAAAAGACCTCAAACCGACCGACGCCGTTCATGAGATTTGTGAAGTAGAGAGGGAAGGTGGCATATTGATTGCCACCGCTCAGCTATGATTCAAAAAGTTCTGGAGCGGAGTCTTGATGGTAAGGGAAGATCAGGTCGTCAACGGTGTCTCAACGCCGACCTTTTAAAAGCAGTTGTGGCTGCAGATCTTAAAACAAGCACTAGAAAGTTTCAGGGGAATTAGAAGTATCTCGCCCTACTGTTAACCGACATTTGCGACACATAGTAATGGTACCAAAAAGCTGTAACCAGTGAATAACTAAATACCTCAAAAAAGTACATTTTTTAATACTTTTGTTACACTTTAATAATTGATACTACATTATAATATAAATTATTCATTCTTATTAGTGTTTAGTTGAATTGATTTTAAGTTTAACAAGAAATAAAACAATACACTAATGTATTTATTTATTGTGTAAGAATATTTAAGAAAAAATATTAATTCAATCTATAAAATAAATAATTACCAATTTTATTCTACGGCATTAGGCCCAATCAACGCAAAATATACACAAATAAAAGTTACCACTTAACGTACAGTTAATACTATTGTATTTTGCTATTTATAATTGTGATGGTGGGGATTAATAGTAGAGTTCTGGTAATGAACCAAACATCGATATAACTTGTATAAGAATATAGAAAAAAATATGTCGAGCATTAAATCTAAGAATCAATAACAGTATGAAATATTTTATAAACTATCTAAATAACACGAGGTAATGCAGCACATGGTACTAAATCCAACCCCAATTTACTAACAATAATTCATTATATTATGTTGCTGCACTTATAGAATATCCTAAGGTAAAGTTTTAAAAATTGTATAGAGAATTTAAAACTGCTATTACTGTTCATCTTGAACTATTACTATGAATTATAGTACTAGATGTTTTCTATAGGGCATTGAGGAATAGTTTTGTGGATTAATGAATTGTAGTTTTCTGAATCTGCCAAGGATATTTTTGTCTAAGTATATTAAGCTCTTTGAAAATGAGACTTTTCACTCTTTTCAAACTCTTGATTGCATGAAACTTTTCAGAAACAAAACAAAATTGAAAAAATTACAGCCTGTTTAAAATCACATGTAGTGCAAATATATACTATTTATAAACGATAATTGGAAATCAAACTTAGAAAACTATCAAATAAGAATGCTCTTTGCCATGTAAAACATTTAACAATCAATAAGATCAAAAACTCGTATATAAAATTAACGTTATTGCTTCAAAGCAGTGCAAGTCTGATAATTCAAGTAACTAGAACTTATTTTGATAAATACATGAAATTCTATAATTATTTAGGAACTAAACTGAAAGAAATTTATAAACACCAAATCCCTTTTTTTTAATTTCACGACGTTCCGCTAACCATGTTAGCGTCAGGAGCTGATTTAATCTACTTTTATAAGTAATCTATGTTCTACTTATATGACAAAGGTACCTAATGAAGCGTGTAAAGACCATGAATCTTGATGTTTAAGAAGCGTTACAGTAATAATTCAAAAAGTTTGATGGTTGTTTTATTAATTAATTTTCCTCTAAACAAAGATAATTATAACAAGGAATTAACACTGATTAAGGAGGCCATCGAAGTGAATGGTTATAATAATAATATTGTAGATTAATAAGAAATCATAAGTTTAAGGAGTTATTGAAATAATCTTCGGCTTTTCAAAAGAAAGAGAACAAAAACATATTCATGATAATAGCTTTTAATGCCCAATTAACTGGAGGGCTAGACAAAATTTAAAAAAAATATAGACATAAAGGTAGTCTAAACTTGAACAGATTTACCACTAAACACCAAAACACTTTTTTTTAACTACTCGACGCACGTTTCGCTAACCATGTTAGCATCATCAGGAGATGATTTAATCGAAGAGATTTACCAGAAGAGATTAATTCAGATTAAATCATCTCCTGATGATGCTAACATGGTTAGCGAAACGTGCGTCGAGCAGTTCAAAAAAGTGTTTTGGTGTTTAGTGGTAAATCTCTTCAAGTTTAGTGTATCACACCAAAGGTTCCAATAGAAGAATTGATAAAGGTAGTCCACAAACTACGTAATAAGTTAAAAGAAGTCCTAGGAAATCCAAAATAAAAAGAAGAACAACCTGAAAAATCGGGGATTTATGAAATTGGTTGTCAATATTGTGATCAAAGGTATTGTGGACAAACTAAAAAATACATATTAACCAGACATGAAAAACATATAGCCCACATTAGATATCAGCAAAATGAGAAATGTGTTGCCCAACAGGCACTCAAGCATGACCATAATATAAATATAGTAACATAAAATTTGTTAAAAGTGTAAATAATAGCTTGGATATATATGAAAGCAAGTAAATAGCAAAATGTAAGAAAACCATGAATCAGGACCTATTCGATCATATTTTTTTGAATTATTAATTAACTTCATGGTTCATAATTTTTACATGCTTCATTAGGAACGGTTGTCATATAAATTTAACATAATTTAGTTTTAGAATTGGACTGAATTATCTCCCGAGGAAGCTAACACGGTTAGCAGGACGCGCGTAGAAAAAGTTAAAAATAGTAATTTGTGTTCCATAGCAAACGTTCCAAAGAAGTTAATTGTATAGGTGTTTAAAGTAATCCTATACCTTTGAGCAATATTATATCTACTAAAAATATATTATACACACACTTTGTTGCATTACCTCATATTTTTTTATAACAGTACTGAACAAAGATAACAGTTAAAGCTATCCTAAATCGGAGAAAGCTTTTTCTAATAATTAACTCTATATTTTACTACTTCAAGACAGTTTTCATCATGTGTTATTGTCAAACATAAAACTGAACAAAAATTAACACAAACAGGTAAAGATAATATAACTTAGTTATAATTTTGATTAGATAACCATTTAATTTGGCAGTTTTGAGCAAAACTTTGTAAAAAGTTAAGAATAATAGTTTAGTACTCATCATAATTATATTCAAATCGTATCATAAATTCAGACAAAAATATTAATACTATAAAAACCAGAAGTATATAAATAATTTTCAGCTACATTTGAAAAATACACAAAAAATATAATACATATTACATTGTCAAATAGGCAAAACGTTAATAAACATAGAAAGATAATAGTTTTCAATAAATATTGGTATACCGAAATTAGTATTTCTTGAATATGTGCAAATCTAACTTAACTGATATTTCCCCAGTTTCAACCTGGTGTAAAATTAGTTTTTTCGTGATTGGTCCATTCGTATTTTGTGATTCTTGATATATGTCCTTTAATTTCAATTCCGCTTTACCTAAAAATTCTAAAAAAAGAACAATTCTTATAAACGATAAATAATTAGTAATATTATTCGAAATTATTATTTCTTTAGATCACTCAACTGGTAAAAGTAGATTTAACGGTAGAATAAGTTATATACATAATATATAATTACATAATTGTTTTGGCATATAACACATCGGTCAATAAGTCCCCAGTCTGACAAATAAACAACACTTTATATTTGCAAATTTCGACTTTATTCATCATAATGATTGTATTGCTCTTCAAGGGGTATATATATATATATATATATATATATATATATATATATATATATATATATATATATATATATATATATATATATATATATATATATATATCATCGTCATCATTATTATCATCATCATCAGCCCGTGTCGATCCACTGCAGGATGAGGGCCTCTTGAGCATACTTCCAACTTTCACGGTCCTGGACTTTCCTCTGCCACTCGGGTCCAATATACTTAACGATGTCATCACTCCAACGTGCTTTCGATCTTCTTCGCGGACGTTTGCGATCAAGCGGTATCCACTCCAGGATTGCCTTGGTCTATCTGTCGTCCCGTCGTCTCGTTATATGGCCAACTCAATTTCAATTGATTTCCATCATGTCACCCACTTTCGTTTGTTCCCTGGCCCATGCGCAGGCTTTCGTTTTCGTCTTGTAATGCCAAGCCTACATCTTTCTACCCGAAGTTTTTGAATTGATTGCGATGTAAGTGTCCAGGTTTCACTTCCGTATGTCATAACGGATAGGACGCACTGATCGAACACTTTTCGTTTCAAGCAAAGTGGGAGTCTGCTCTTGAACACTATGTTGAACCTGCCAAATGCCTACCAGCCACATTTAACACGCCGTTCCACCTCCCAGGCGGTATCCCCCTCCATAGAAATCCTCTGCCCAAGATATATAAAGTGATCCACAATCTCCAAATCCCTTTCTAAAACTGAAATTCTTCTCTCTTCAGCGAATTTATTCAACATAACCTGACTCTTTTTCAGGTTCAGGTCTTTGCAGCTTCTCGGGGTCTTGTAAAAGGAGAACGACATCATCTGTAAATCTAAGCTGGTTTAAGTTTGCACCATTGATCTTTACCCCATTCTGTCCCCAATCCAGCTTACGGAATACTTCTTCGGAAGGCCAGCCGAGAAAAGAATAGGTGATATTGCGTCACCCTGCCATACACCTCCTTCGACATTAATTCCCACTTCAAGATCATCAAGATGAATTGTTGCTGTAGCTCCATCTTATATCGATCCTAATAGGTTGAAGAGCCCCTGGCTAAGCAGTTCATTATGGCATGGTTTGAGTTGGAGTCAAATGATTTTTTGTAGTCGATAAAAGCCAAACACAGTGGCATGGTGTATTCGTTGGCCTGCTGTACAACCTGGCTGTGATCCATTATACTGAATCCAATTCTGAATCCAGCTTGTTCTCTTGGTTGTGCGTAATTCAGTTTTCTTAATATTCTTTTAGATATTATCTTAGTGAAAACTTTATACATTACTGATAGGAGGCTTATTGACAGTAGTTCTGTAAATCTTCCTGTGCTCCTTTTTTTATGTAAAATGATCACTTCTGCATTTTTTCACAAGTCAGGTACATTTTGTTCTTTGAGGCAATTTGAGTATAATTTTGCCAGTGTTTTATGTAACGTCCGACCACCAGCTTTTAGCATTTCGAAAGTTATGCTGTCCTTTCCTGGAGCCTTGTCGTCTTTCATCGATTCTATAGCATTTGTTACTCCCTCCATTAGGATATCTGGTATTTGTTCTTCCGTGGGTATTGTTGTCTTTGATTGGTTCTGCTCTTCATATAACTGAGAATAGCATTTTCTGACAACCTCTATCATTTGCGTACGCGTCCTGCAAACTGTGTCATCCTCACGCATTAACTCACGCATCCTCACGCACTGACATGCACTTCATGTATGGACTTCCTGATGGCAATGCATTACAAGCTAGGCGATTGTACAGTGAACGATTTCCAGCCCGAAATGTTCCCGACCGAAAAATCTTCGAAAACATTCATCGACGTCTTTGTGAAACAGGCACATTGAAACGAACTGAAGGGTCAGGAAGATCACTGACTGTAAGAATGGTACAATTGAAACAGAATGTGCTGGACATGATAGCGCAAGAGCCTGGTAGTTCTACGCGAAAATTTGCAAATACTTTGAATGTGAGTCACTGGACAGTTTGGAAAATTCTTAAGGACAATTTGTTGTATCCATACCACATTCAACGCGTTCAGGCACTACTACCTGTTGATTTTCCTCCACGTATTGCATTATGTCAATGGATATTGCAAACTTTACTTCGCATCCCTCTATTCCTAACATAAATTCTTTTCACCCATGAAGCCACTTTCGCAATAAGGAATTTTCATAATAACCATATGTGGGCAGATGAAAATCCGCATGAGGTATGTGAAGATAGTTTTCATCATCACTTCTCGTTGAATGTTTGGGTTGGAATTGTAGGTGACTATCTAATTGGACCGGTATTTCTATCACAAAGACTTACTGGCGAAGTGTATCGCAACTTTTTGGAAGCAACGCTGCCTGAGTTTCTGGAAGATGTACCATTGGCAACAAGGCATGAAATGTGGTTTATGCACGATGGTGCACCACCACATTTCAATTTGGTTGCTCGTGATTTTTTAACAGCAACATACGGATATCGCTGGATTGGTCGAAGTGGGCCACACGCACGGCCTGCTCGATCCCCGGACTTAAACCCACTGGATTATTTCTTCTGGGGATATCTGAAGTCACTAGTTTACGCTACTCCATTGAAGAATTTGGATGATTTTGAACATTTATTGTAGATTGAGCAACTTTACATGTACTTTTTGATAATAAAATGTTGTTAATGTCGTAAATTTTGTTCACCCTGTATCTTCGAAACAAAGGGGTTTTTCAAAAATCATCATACAATAAAATATTCTTAGTATATATATATATATATATATATATATATATATATATATATATATATATATATATATATATATATATATATATATATATATTTATATATATATACGCCAGACAATCAATTTTGATGTTGGTTCTCCCCAGTTTAATGGGCTGGTCAATATTCAGGGCAGACTTATTTTCACGCCACTCCTGTATTACTTTTTCTAGAACATAGTTAAATAAGACTGGCGAGAGTCCATCCCTTTGTCTCACTCCAGTTTGAATTTCGAAGGGCTCTGAGATGTCACCCATGAATTTAACCTTTGACCTTGTGTTAGTTAATGTTGCTTTAATAATTGCCAGCGTTTTCAGATCTAGACCTTGTTCTTTCAAGATTCGGAATAAAGAATCGCGGTCAATAGAATCATATGCTTTTTTGAAATCCACAAATGTACAGGCGAGATTTTTGTTGTACAGTTTTTGATGTCTTAGGATCAACTTTAGATTCAGGACTGTTCAGGGCAGGATCTGCCCAGTCGAAAATGTTGAAAGGATAGTTTCTTGGGTATCCCGTGTTAGCTGAATGTCCGTTCTGAATTCGGTGGAATCTCATCCATCATTTTCAAAGCGTTTACTCGACGGTGTTTCCGTCGAAACAAATGTCGTTACAAATACTGACAAATGGACATTCAGTGGACATTCAGCTAATACGGCATACCCGAGAAACTATAGTTACATTTATTTCACACCCGTGAAAACATTGGTCAAAAAAAAAAAATAAAAAAAAAAATAAATATATATATATATATATATATAGATATATATATATATATATATATATATATATATATATATATATATATATATATATATATAAATTCTCCTTGAAGAGCAATACAATCATTTCAACGCTTTTCTAACCTTTCTTCGCCTTTTTTATAGAACGATTTCTCCTTGCCTTAAAATATCCTTCAGTTTCAGCAATTACCTCATCATTAGAGCGAAATTTCCTTTCAGCGAGCATCTTTTTGAGGTCTGAGAACAGGAAATAGTCGCTGGCGATCGGAGAATACGGTGGATGAGGAAGCAATTAGAAATGCAATTCATGCAATTTATCCATCGTTGCAAACGATTTATGACACGATGCATTGTCTTAGTGAAACAACACTTTGTTTTTGTTCATTTGGACCCTTTTTGCGATCTCGTACTTCAAACGCACTAATAACGCTATATTCGCTATTGATCGGTTTACCTTTCTTGAGATAATCGATAATCGATAGTTGTGTTTTTGGTCGTTTTCGACGGCTCTCACCGGCTGCTGTCCAATCAGCTGACTGCCGATTTGACTCCGGAGTGAAGTGATAGATCTTTTTCATCCATTTTCACATACAGCATGAAAAAAATCTTTTTTATTTCTCTAAAACAGCTCCAATCATTGCTCAGAATCACTAATATGTCATTTTGCTTCCTTTCGATATCTTCACGATATCAGTTGTCTCCTGCAGCTTTACTTTACGGTTTTGCACATCATTTCGGCATCCAGAGTATTCAGCATCATCGGTGCTTCCAATCAATTATGGTTGATTTTCCTGGGGCAGAGTCCGGGTAATATTTCTCAAACCATGGTTTTACGTCAATGGTATTTTTCTTCATAAAAAACCAATGCTTAATCAACACAGGAAATTCTTTTTTTCTTCTTGTTTTGAAAATAACAAAAGTAGCGTCACTTACAGTACAATAACTCAGAAACTAGTAGACAGATTGTCATGAAATTTTGATACCTGACGTTTGAAGGTTGGCACAATCGACCGCTGGTAAGGATTTTTTGTAAGTGACGCCATCTGATATCAGACCGGCGACTTATTGACCGATGACTCATAATGTGTAATATATACTGGGTAGGTCATAAATTTTTGCATTTTTCAAAATTTCATCAAAAGTAAACTAAATGAAAATAAATGTTTATTAAGAGTAAAAAAGCTTCATTGCTACTCTTCTACTTCTACTAGTATTAAAAACTACTCGGCTTATTACTAAAAACTACCCGAATTTCGGTTTGTTATGGTAAACATTACTTTTCAGAAAACCTATAAAAAAAGGCTGAACGAACCAGAATAACGAATTGTTTAGTGTTAAAGGCGAAAATAATTAAAACATGAAGATAATGTTTGTAGAGAGACGTTTTGCCTGTCCGTTACATGCCAACAACTCGAATGAATGTCACGAATCGAATTCCGTTTAAGGACATTTAAATTCTTCTTCTTCTGATGCTACAGCCCGTCAATGCCTTGACCTCCTTCAACCGGACCAATCTCCAAAAGCCCCTTTGTCATTTTCAATGTGTAGTAGTTCTTCAGCCTACATTGTCCTGCTATTGGTCTTCGGTCTACTTCTCTTTCTATTACCCACTATTGGTCCCTCCATAAGTCTCCTTGGTATTCGACTTTCTGGCATTCTTGCCACGTGATTCGCCCATCCGAGTCGCTGAACGTTAACATACAGAATCTATAACATCCAAATCTTCGTTTAATTGATCGAATTCGAAGTTATACATTATCGTCCGATTTCCATTATCATTTCCATCACTAGAAATGTGTTAGAGTACTCTACTTCCAAATACTGCAAGCATTTCTTCGAATGGCCACGTCTCTTAGCCATAAGTGACCACTGGCCGAATGAATATTTTATAGCTGTTGACTTTCGTGTCCCGTTGTAGAGTTTAGATCTTAGGGCATACCGCTGGGGAGTAAGTAGTTTTGTTACCCTTCATAATACAATTTCCAATTTCTCCTGTGATGTTGCCTTCTTCTAGTTTGTTTGCCAAATAAGTAAACTCATTCACAACTTCAATGTTATCATCGCCGAATATCCAGTTCTATTCTTCTCTTCAGTTAGTTCTCATTTCCACCACTTTGTTTTGTCTATATTAATTTCTAGATCGGCTCTTTTATGTCATGTGCATAACCTACTAAGAACATTTTAATTACATCTTTGCAATACTCTTTTTGATTATCCCTATTACGAGGGTTGTTATTTATGTATCCAGAATTGGTAACAATTGTGTTGCTAGGCGCCATCTGACATATACATCGTAAAGTTTGACATTGTCGACTGTATACGTACTCAGAACGTATTATCATCTGGACACTATATGTATTGTCTAGTGACTTGAAAATTTAATCTCAGTCAAAAAATGGAATTAACTATTGAGAATTTTCGTGCGATGATTTACTAGGACTTTTGACGTAGATTATCTCAACAACAGTACATCTAAACTTGAAGAGATTTACCACTAAACACCAAAACGCTTTTTTTGAACTGCTCGACGCACGTTTCGCTAACCATGTTAGCATCGTCAGGAGAAGATTAAATAATCTCCTGATGACGCTAATATTGTGTTTAGTGGTAATTCTCTTCAAGTTTAGTATTTCACACCAAAGGTTCCAACAGAAGAATTGAACAGTACATCTATCAATTCACTTCGATTTTTGGCGATGAAGCACCATCCAAAACTACTGTATATCCCTTATTTAGCGAATTCAATCGTGGCCGAACAACTGCACGAACTGATAAAGCAAGATCGTCATGTGACATACCGTGAGATTGAAGAATCCCTAGGCATTAATATGAAAACACATATTAGTATGACACGCAAGATTTTACATGAACATTTAGCCGTGAAAAAAATTTGTAGGCGTTGGATTCAGCATGCTCAAAAAATACGTGATGCGTCAAAAGCCGTGTATAACATCTACTCAGGTGACGAATCTTGGATCTATATGTATGAGCCCGAAAGTAAACAGCAGTCGACAGTTGTTCGTTGGTTGCCTGTTTTTTTTTAATAAATGGGTATATAGCTACAGTACTACTAGAGAATCATAAAACCATTTGTTTGCCAGAAGTCTTTTAAGAAATAAGAAAAAACAACCTGCGATGCAGGATCATTCTTCACCATGAAAATGCGAACTCTCGCACATCGGACTTAGCAACTCAATATTTGACCGTTCAAAACATCGATTTGATGAGTCATCCTCCGTAAAGTCCTAATTTGGCACTCAATGATTTTTTTTGTTCCCGTCCGTGAAGAATAAATACTTGTTAATGATTTTCGACGCCAGAAGAAGCGGTTGATGCGTTCAAAATGCATGTTTTGGAGTTACCTCAATCGGAATGGAAAAAGTGCTATGAAAATTGGTGCAAACGTAAGCACAAGTGTATCGATCATGGCGGAGAATATTTTGAAAAACAATAAAACCATTTTCAATGATAATTATTTTTATATGTATTATTCCGGATACAGAACTAAAAAACCTCGTATAAGATCAGTATCTATATCTCGTTGGCAGGCGAAAGAATATTATAAATAAGATTATAAAAGAAGAAATTCTACAAAATCTAAACGTTATACAGAAATACATGTTATGATGTCAGTTCCCCCATAAAATTGAAAGACCCACTTTATATTACAGAAGTTATAGCCTGAAACGATGAAAAAATATAAAAACCCTATGTTACTTACCATCCAGACTAAATGGATTATATTCTAAAACAGTAAATGTTAGAACTTCTTCATTTAAATTCCTCAGCTGAAATTGCATACTATGATTCCATACAAAGGATGGAGTTTGAGGCACACCACTTTGAGGAGCATTTCCGTTATTAAGAGTATCTTTTGCGAAGTCCGTTTCTTGTTCTTGATTACCCAAAGTCACCTTGCAGTAGATACTTTCGTTGTGAGATTTTGCTAATAAACATAAAACAAAATTATCACAAATTAGATTTATGTTTTATTATAATAGTTCTTTATGAGCCTTGGAATAATAATGTATTCTTCTCCGTGTTCTAATTTTAAATTTCTTTTTTTGTCAAACCATAAATAATGGACATAATATATGTATACAGATCTAAAATGATAGTAGTAACATCATTTTATGTTTTTGGCAGCTAATCTGGTGTATATTTCACTCCATGTTTTTTGTATATTTCAATCCATGTTCCAAAAAGGCATTGTTTGATGTAATATATGCTTCGGAATTGGGGAGTGCGTAGATACTCCTCTGTGACCCCGACAGGGACAGATCTACTACAAGATTAGCAATCTTGCCTTACGCGAGCTCTTGATTTTTTGAATTTCTCGTATCATCACGAGAGAAATCAAGACCCATACCTAATTTCTTAACCAAGCTACCGTAAATAATTCCCCAAATCCTAACCACCTTTCAACACACTAGACCACCGAAGAAGATTATTGTCAAAACTCTTATTTTTACTCTTAAATCTTGTTTTTTTTCTTAAAAAAAAAACGTTTAATTTGGGAGAAAGGTAAAAAATGGTTTATTCAAAGTATGCGCCATCGCTAGCTGCACATTTCTCCCATCTCTCTGGCAATTTGTGGATGCCCTCCCAAATCCGTACATCTTTTGAGAAGAATCGTACATCTTTTGAGGTGGTCCAGTCACCAAAACCATTTTTCGACAACTACGTAACTGTTGAAATGTTTCACGGAAAGTGCGTGAGATATCGATGAAAACAAGTGGTAGTCGGAAGAGGCCAAGTCTGGTGAGTACGGCGGGTGGGGCAAGAGTTCCCAGTCAAGTGCAGAAATGGTGTCTCTAACCGCTTTCGCTGTGTATGGGGCGTAGTCATGCTGTAAAATCGCTTTTCCGTGTCTTTTGGCACATCCTGGTCGCTGTTCGATCAATGCATGGTTCATATTGATTATTTGTCGACGATAGCGAACAGTATTAACTGTTCACTACCGTCAACGGTTACGCCTGATTTTAGAAGCTTAGTTACACGACACTCCCTTCTGATTTCACCAAATGTACAGCATTGTATTATTTACAAAGCGATTCGGTCCTGCGGTCGATATCGATGGTTGTCCTTGATCAACCCACGTTTTAGGTTCTCGAAATATATCAATTTTTTATCTCCAGTCACGAACCGATTCAAAAAATCTTTCCTCAAGCAAAATCTTCAAAGCAAAAATTAGCACACTATTTTTCGCTCCTTCATCTGCCTGTCGTTCAGCTGATGTGGTACCAATTTTCGGGCTATCTAAATCTTTTCCATGGCAAGCAGGCGATTACAAATGGTTCCGTGACCAATATTTAACCTCTCTACTATTTGTTGTTGAGTTTCATATCGTCTTCTTCCAACAATCCTTGTAATTCGACATCTTCAAATTTTTAGGTTTATCTGGGCTTTTTTTGTCTGTCAACTCGAAATCAACACTTTTGAATCGTCTAAATTAACGCCCACAAACGTCTTGGGTTGGGACAGTGTCACCATAAATTTCCACGAGTATATGACTGCTTTCACTCGCGTTTTTCTTTTGATTAATCAAGAAAAGCAGTACGGGTCGGAAATGCTTTTATTTGGCTCGAAACTCGAAATGTTTACAACATGAAAAAAATATGACGCCAACTCAAAATCGTTTAAACATCAATAGTATTTTGAAAGGTACTGTCGTAGCAACAAAATGAGATAAGAGATCACACTGTGAACCGACCCTTGTTTCCAGCGCCATCTCTTTAAAAAATTAAGAATTATTAACTGTCACACCTGGCAAGATGCACAAAATAGGGAGCTACGGCCCGGAAGCATCCTTGTAAGATAGAGCAATAATTGTGTGAAAAAATCTATTTACTAATTATATCTAATTAAGCAAATTTAAAAAAATATTATTTATATAAAATTGCCATAGTGACACAATGAGCCGTGGGAACTTTATTTAAAATGTATAAAAACGTATACCAGTGCAAACCCTGACAACCATTCAACTTCATCTAAGATCCGTTAATTATTTCTATTAATTACGTCGAAAAAAATATATTTACAGTTTAATGACTATGCACACCATTTTATAGACTGAACTGATATTTGAATACATATTATTCCACCATCATAAAAAGTGATCTCTGTAGCAAAATTCAAAGTGTTACCTCTTTTCCTGCTATAATTACAAGTTTGAGGGGTACACTTAACTTGAATCTCTTTGGCTTCTTGTAAAGTAAGGCATAGGCATTTGTTCATGACATAAACTAGAAATACGTAATATTTTAATATTGCTTACCCGGTAATACTAAACGTTTCCCTTTCTGGACTAGTACAAGCAGACGACCACACGAGGGCCCCAGATGGAGCTCTGAACATACAAAAGCAACGTCACAATAATTTAAAAATTACTTCCACGAATAATATTTAATTTTTCATTATTGGTTCTTAAAAATAAACATGGCTCTCTCTAGCTCTACGTAAGTTTTTTACATAGTATAAATATACGAGGTGTGTAAATAAAGTAATGAGACAACCAGACAACCAATGACAACCAGAATTATTTTCAAAAACAGCGGAAACAGTCGTCTGTCAATGTGTTGATGAGCATTCTAAAGAGAACTTCACGCCCACATTAATATTACAACTTAAGGTACAAACCACAAAAGTTTCATAAACCAAAACTCTTAGCCAATATAACACATCGGTCAATAAGTCCCCCGTCTGACATATAGATGGCGTCACTTACAAAAAATCCTTATCAGTTATCAATTGTGCCAACCTTCAAACGCCATGTGTCAAAAATTTATGACAATCTGTCTAGTAGTTTCTAAGTTGTGCTTTAAGCGACGCTACTCAAAACATTTGAATGTTATTTTCAAAACAATGAAAAAAAACCAATTTCGTGTGTTGATTAAGCATTGGTTTTTGATGAAGACAAATACCGTTGAAGCAAAACAATGGCTTGATAAACATTGCCCGGGGTCTGCCCTAGGAAAATCAACCATAATTGATTGAAATACTAAATTCACAGGTCACCGTTCAAGCAACGATGATACTGAACGCTCTGAGCGTCCAAATGAGGTGGTTACACCAGACAACATCAGAAAAATTCACAAAATTATTTCGCAAACCCGTAAAGTTAAGCTGCAGTAGATAGCTGATATCATAAGATATCGAAAGGAAGTGTTTACACCATTTTGCATGAACATTTCGGAATGCGTAAATTGATATCGAAATGGGTACCGCATTTGCTCACAGTAGGCCAAAAACAACAACGTATTGATGATTCTGAGCAATGTTTGATGCTGTTTAAGGAAAATAAAAAAGATTTTTTCATGCGGTATGTGACAATGGATGAAACATGGATCCATCACTACACTCCGGAATCAAATCGGCAATCAGCTGAGTGGTCAGAAACAGGTGAAAGCCGTCCAAAGCGACCAAAAACACAAATATCGGCGGGCAAGGTCCAAGACACCAATGTCCGATGCACCGTGTCACAAATCGTTAGCAACGATGATTAAATTGCATTCCTCATCAGCCGTATTCTCTAGATTTCGCCCTCAGCAATAATTTTCTGTTCTTAGACCTCAAAGAAATGCTCGCTGGAAAGAAAGTTCGCTCCAATGACGAGGTAATTGCCGAAACTGAAGGATTTTGAGGGCAAATAGAAATCGTCTATAAGAAAGGGGTGAAAATGTTAGAAAAGCGTTGGAATGATTGTATTATTTTTCAAGGAGAATATATTATTGAATAAATTCAAAATTTGCAAAAAAAGTGTCCTTCATTTGTCAGACCGGGGACTTATTGACCGATATGTTAATTGCAGTAATTATAGTTCGAAAATTCCAGTGACACTGTGCAACGATTTATCCAAAGCCATTTGAACCAACGCACGTCACAACTAAATTTAATTATAACTATTTTTTTAAATAATTGGTATTACACTTATTTGTACATATATCAAATGTATTTTCTTATTTATCTTTCACTGAAAAATATGTCTACTTGTCAAATTGGAAACAATCATAACGTTTATTGTCCCATGTAGACCAGATTTTAAAGCAATTTAGGGCCATTAAAGAATTAATATGATATTTAAAAATTATAGTATAAAACAGGGGTCTCCAAAACGTACGTTCAATGTATTGAGCTACTTTAATAATATTCAAATAGAGAGAGCTATATAAAGTTGTTTAAGTTAATAATGGAAATACATTTTCGATGTATAAGATACCTAAATTGGTACATATACCAAGCTACCAAAATTCTCCACGCAGGCTACCGGTAGCTTGCGATCAATGGGTTGGTGACCCCTGGTATAGAATCTAACAAGTGTTTTTAACAATCCAGCAATGACAATAAAAAAATAGTTTTAAAACTCACGGGTTTTTCTTTTATTCTGCCTATTTAAGTTATTGATTTTCTGATAAGCATCTCTTGCAGCTTCAATTCTCTTGGTCCATGTATTACATTCATGAACGGTAGAGGCCAAAAGGAATATTTTATACCCAGTTTTTTCATCCTGAATTTTAATCACTCGATTTGAATCAGTGCCATATTCAACTGAATCTGTGCTTTCTCTACTGACCAAGATATGTTGGATAAGTATAGGCTACAAAAGAATTAATTAACATATTTAAATTATTAATTAACACTTTAATATTAGTAAATTAAATATGGTGTACATAAACAACATAATGGCAACATACATAAAAGCTAAATTGATAGAGAAGAAGAGGATTGAAACAGAGAGATGGAAAAGTCAGGCACTCAATTCTGTGTTGAAGACATTCAGATGCCTCTCAGATATCGACAATGACTACAGCACTTAAGGTACGTGCATTAAGAGATATAGAGATGAAAAATAGATAACATATCATGAGTATTCAGCAAAGAACCGCAGTAAACAATATAGAATGCATGATTGGATGTGAGCGAAATAGGGCCTTCTTGCACCGGGATTACAAAGGTGTTATCTACGAGGGTCGTTCAATAAACCCTTAGAAAAAGATAGAAAAACAAATTATTTTAAGTAGTTTTTTTTTAATTTTTCAACATAATCTCGTTTTAGCTCTCTACACTTTTTCAAGCTTATCTCCAACTTTTTTAAGCCGTCTAAAAAGTAAGATTTTGGAAGGTTCTCAATATATATATATATATATATATATATATATATATATATATATATATATATATATATATATATATATATATATATATATATATATATATATATATATTATTATTCACGTATGGGCCCGGGTGGACCACGCGAAGTACAATTAGAGGCGTTTGTTGTTGTTAGCCTTCCTTTGCGCCCATACTAATTTCATTCTTTCGCTATGAGCTTTTTTTCTTTCGTCAGACCAAGTTGTTCCAGTCTTCCTACATTTTTCTCTCTGGCCAACCTTCCAAACGTCAATCTTGTGTCTGAAACAGCCTCTATCCTGAATTTCACTTTGTGTAATATTTGCTGATCTTAGGTCCTCTTTAATTGCAGAAATCCATTTAATTATTTCTACTTTAGCTCTACTCCTATTTTCATAAAATTCGACTATTTGTCTAGTTAGCCTACTCGGATTCATCCGTTTTATGTGTCCGTAAAACTTAAGTCTTCTTTTTCTCATATCGCTATGTATATCTGTATATTGTTTGATTTCTTGGTTTTCTCGAAGTCGGTATGTTGTATTCATTTGTTTGGGGCCTAGGATTTTTCTTATGATTTTTCTTTCCTTCTTTTCAATGTCCTCGATGTCTCTCTTTCTATTCAAAATGAGCGTTTCTGCCCCATATAGACATTCTGGCTTAATAAATGTGTTGTAATGTCTCAGTTTTGTGTTTTTAGATAGGCATTTTTTGTTGTAAATATTTTGTGTAAGTCTCAATGCCGTTTCCATTTTTTGACATCTACTCTTATTGGCCGCTTTTTCCAACCCATTTTCCATGATTATTTCACCCAAATATTTGAATTCAGAGACTCGTCTGATGTTACCATATTTTGTTTTTAGAAATGGTGTTCTTAGTCTGTTGCAAGTCATGTATTGTGTCTTTTCAAAGGAAATTTGGAGTCCTACCTTTTCTGCTGTTTCTTTTAGAATTTCAATCTGTTTCTGTCCCGTTAATACATCTTGAGCCAAAATTGCTAGATCATCAGCAAACGCCAGACAATCAATTTTGATGTTGGTTCTCCCCAGTTTAATGGGCTGGTCAATATTCAGGGCCGATTTTTTTTCACGCCACTCCTGTATTACTTTTTCTAGAACACAGTTAAATAAGAGTGGCGAGAGTCCATCCCCTTGTCTCACTCCAGTTTTAATTTCGAAGGGCTCTGAGATGTCACCCATGAATTTAACTTTTGACCTTGTGTTAGTTAATGTTGCTTTAATAATTGCCAGCGTTTTCAGATCTAGTCCTTGTTCTTTCAAGATTCGGAATAAAGATTCGCGGTCTATAGAATCATATGCTTTTTTGAAATCCACAAATGTACAGACGAGATTTTTATTGTACAGTTTTTGATGTCTTAGGATCAACTTTAGATTCAGGATCTGTTCAGGGCAGGATCTGCCCGGTCGAAAACCTGCTTGATATTCACCAATTTTAGGTTCCTACTGTCCTTGTGCTCGGTCTAGTAGACATTGAGATAGAATCTTGTAACAAACTGGGAGAAGAGCTATCCCTCTATAGTTGTTTACATCCGTTCTATCTCCTTTCTTGTGTAGTGGATGGATTAGAGCATCTTTCCATCTTCCGGAATCCGTTCGGTTCGCCAAACTTCTTGTAGAATTTTGGTTATTTCGTTGATTGTACCTGGACCAGCGGATTTCAAAAGTTCAGCAGTGATTCCATCTTCACCAGAAGCTTTGTTATTTTTAAGCCGCTTGATTTGCCTAATTATTTCATCTTCATTCGGTGGTAATGAATCTGGGTTTGTTTGTTTAGGGTTTAATGTTGGTAATTTGATTAAGGGCTCAGGACAGTTTAGTATTTGTTCAAAATATTTCGCAAGTTCTTTGCAATTGTCTTGGTTATTTAGAGCTAATTATCCATTTTCCTTTTGAAAGCAAAGACTTTGGGGTTGATAGCCTGTTAATTTAGTTTTAAATATTTTGTAAAAGTTTCGGGTGTTATTTTTTTGGAAATCTTTTTCTATTTCATTAAGTTGATTGTTTTCATATTTTCTTTTAGTTTGTCTAATTAGCTTCGATATTTCTTTTCTTACTTCCAAAAAGATGTTATAGTTTATTGCTGTTTTTTGACTGTTCCAATCTTTGAATGCTTTACTTCGGCTTAATACTGCTTGCTCGCAAACTTCATCCCACCACGGATGTTTTCTACGTTTTTGTAAAGGGACCAACTTTAAGGCTGTTTTAATAATTTTTTGTTTCAATTCTTGCCAGTTCTGTGCTGGTTGTTTATCAAGCTCTTCTGTTAGGGATGGTTTTATTTTCGTTGGGTCGAACTTTGGTATTAGCAGTCTCTTTTGAATAAGTTTTCGAGGTTTTAAGCTAAGTTTGATTCTAGTCAAGTAGTGATCCGTGTCTATGTTAGCTCCTTTCCTGACTTGAACATTCAAAATCTCTTTATAATTGGGGTACGAAATGGCAACATGGTTAATTTGAAATTCACCTATGTACGTGTTTGGGCACCTCCAGGTCTTTTGTTTTGTTATTTTCTTCTTAAAATGTGTTGACATTATTTTTAGATTAAACTGCGAACATAGTTCAACCAATCTTCTTCCATTATGGTTAGTCCATTTATGAGCGGGAAAGCTGCCGACTGTTTTCCTGTACTTTTTTTCTTTCCCCAGTTGGGCGTTGAAATCACCCAATAGGATTTTTACATGGTTAGAGGAAATTTCAGAGATAGTCTTTTCCAGAATTTCTCAGGACTTATTATATATTATATATATTATATATATTATATATATTATATATATTATATATATATTATATATATTATATATATTATATATATTATATATATATATATATATATATATATATATATATATATATATATATATATATATATATATATATATATATATATATATATGTATATACATCATTCATATCAGTGGCGGATCGTTGGTTTTTATGGGCGTGAGCGTTTCGTGGGCATAGAAAAAATTAGTTCTGCTGAAGAATTTTTTTTGGTTTCCCTTTCCTCCTTTTTACTTTTCGTGCTATTGAAACCCTATACAGGAGATGAACCAAGAAAATCAGTTAAAGGAAAGAAACTGAACGGAAATAATATATGGTGTTTTGCTCTGAAAAATTTTTTGCCGTGATAAATGCTAGAGGGGCGACGCCTCAACGCCCTCCCTCACGAGTCACCACTTATATATATGTATGTATTAATTCTATATTATAAATATGTAGTTATATATTAATTTTGTTATAAAGGTAAAACTTATTTTGAAAAATAATGTCAAATTGTTGGCTGTTTATTTTTTTTTGCAAGCTCCTTTTGGATCTCCCGATAAGGTTATAGTAGTCTATTAAAACCACTTGAAAACTTCTTTCTAGTGAAGGTCTTCATCATAGACCAAATCTTGCAATCTGTTGTGCGATGTGACAAGATACTGATAATAAGAATAATGATACATAAGAACTATGTAAATGTGTAACCAACAGTCATGCTTCATGCGAAAAAGGCAGTAAAACAATTCCTGGAAAATTAGAGTAGCAGTTCGCACGAGATTGCAGCGAAAACGCACCGCGTTTCTACATAATTCGATAGAAAATTTAGTCTAGGCGATTTGGCAAGAGAAAACCGCGGATTATCAAAATCACGGTTGAAGAAACCGTGGTTGTCGAGAAATTACTGTACAAATTAAATTTTGTTACATGATATGGTAAAAACAAAATTATTTGTCAAACTCAAACATTTATTATTGTAAACAATAATTACCACACATTTCTCGAAATTAAAAAACAAACGTAAGTGGATTCCTTACGAATAAAACCGACACAGAAATATACGATTTGAAAAATATCATGGATGCACTACCAACTTAGAAAAAAAACCTTCCTAAATTAGTTAAGGCCAAAACAGAACACCTTTTGAATAAGCTAGAATTAATTATTAAATAATAGAACTTACCTGTTTATACAATTTATAAATAACATTATAGTTCCTCTGAAAATTAAATTGTCCATTGATATTCTTATTAGGTTGAACTAACATAAACATATCGTTGAATAAAAATCCTAATAAGTCCTTTCCCGTTTTCATTTTAGAAAAAGTTCCATAATGTAATAGTTGCCTTAACCCCAATTTGTTGGTGTTACTGTTAAACTTTAAATTTAAATCGTTTAACACGTATTGTTGTAACCATTCCATTCGCTCCTGATTTTCCTTCAACCTAACGTTTTCGTTAACCGAATTCAAAAATTTCTCGGCTATTCTTTGTGCTTCCTCTAACAACTTGTAATCTAAACAAATCAGTTAAAAATATATTCTAATAATTACAACAATAGTGTGTCACTTAAATATTCATACAAAATTCAATTTTTACCGTAACACATAATACACTTTATAAGAAGAAATTAACATAAACGATCCAATTATGACTTTAAACTATAATCCGATGGAGGCAAAGTTACCTTTGATGGATCTATTAGGTTGTTTGGAAAGTTAAGGATTTTCCATTGTTGTCTTTTAACGCTTGCAGAAAAAGATCTGCGTAAGATTAGAAATGTAAAACATGTTGTTAATTCCTGTAGTATTTATAGCATTTACGTTCGGATTTGTTTTGATTTGCCTTCAGTTAGTCAAGTTGATTAAACTTGAAAATTTCGATCGATAACTTGCATTTATGCCACATTATGCTTTTTTATTTCAAAAGGAACAATGTCCAAACAAAAAATATTATTTGTGTCTTTTACTGAGATTGTTGCGTAGGGGAAAGCATGGTGCAAAAGTGGTTTGGTCCGTTCAAAGGCGGAATTTTGACCTGGAAGACTGACATTATTCCAGCCATCCTTCAAGCACTGACATCGAAGAAATAACGGCCATAATAGCCGAAGATCCACGCACCAACCACGGTCCGTGAGATAGCAGGTAAGTTAACTATCGGCAAATCGACCATTTTAGACCATCTGAAAAAATTATTACATCTGCCAATACGATATTTAGGTCTCTCACGAACTTAGTGATCAAAATCTGCAAGACCGCATCTCTCCACGCGTTCATTTGCTGAAAAAATCTAAAGCTGGATCTACACCAATACAAATTTGCGTTGTGCGGGCTGTATGTATTGTATGTAGTGTGCGTGCGTGACAATGTAGATGCTTTGACACACAATGTCACACACATATTTTTGCCGCAAAGCATGCACATGAACTATCTTTTGTCGGTTTTCTTGCAAACGTCAAAGGAATGTGCGGCGCACAGGATTTGTATATAAGCGTGTTATTGAAGTGAAATTAATGTTTTTAGTTTCAAAAAGATACCTACGTGACGTGGCTGTATTGATATGTATTATTTAGTAATGTATTACTTATTGAGTAACTGATCGTAGTCAAAGCATATCGTAGAAAACTATTTTGTTGAAGAAGTGTGCTGCATTCATAATAATGAACAATTTAATCAAGAAAAAGGAAAAAAATCGCAAGACAAGGCGTTATTGGATGAAGCATTTGTACCAAAGACGAAAAGTATAAACTACTGGAAATAAGTATAAACACTGAAAAACATAAACAACCATATTTCTGAGGCTTGTTGGAATAACCTAATCAAACATAACCTACCAAAGTCCCACTGCACACACAGATGGAGCGGAGCGTACAGCGCGCACAATACAAACATTTATTGACTGTGTATCGTCATTTTATTAGGGACCTACCACTACGTTGACAAATAGTTGTAAATAATAATCGTAATTACATAATAGACTAAATAAATATTTACGTTTCTCTTTCGTTTTAAAAAAATCCTACAAACTTTCCGGATAACCCATAAACCAAAAAAAAAACGGACCATTCCAAACGATCAGTTGTATCGCTCACCGTGTATCACATGTTAGTTGACACATCTTGAAAATATTAAATTACCTGGATGACTTTCACGAGTATTTTCCAAAATTTTATTTATTAGTAATGGATATTTAGTAATCCTTTGCATGGGTTTCAACAAAAAAGATGATAGTGGCATTCCTTTAGTTTTATAATTATTTTGACACTTCTTAGAAAACTCCTTAAAAGCAGTTGAGGATTCTGTAAGTTGTTGCAACAAGGTAGCACTATCTAATTGTTTTCCACAAAATGTTACGTATGCAGTCATTCTCGGCAACTAAAAACAATAAACTCTTTTATTTAAATAGACCAGGGATCGCCAACCTTTTCAATGTGTTGAGCTACTTTAATAATATTCAAATAGGGAGTGTTATATTTTTGAATACAAGATTTATATTACTATAACTATATTATACATTATATATGATGTACAATATACAAATCGTATATGTCTGAAAAATAATCCCAATTTTGATGCAACAGCATGTCATATATCTTTAAAAATTAAAGTCGTATGATCCATGTAAATAACAAAAAAGTAACGCCTTACTTCAAAATTTAAATAAAAGCAAATGTAGACCAAAATAACATTTTAATGAAAAGGCTGACGACACTCAGACTTCTCAACAATTTTTTTATTATTGACGGTATAGTTCGTTACAGCCATTCGAATACAATTATCCAAATATTCATCTGTAAGTCGATTGCGGTATTTGCTCTTAGGGCCGGTTCTACAATGCAAGAATATACCAGGTATAATCTATACTTGGAATACGCTTCGAAATGCCCGTTCCACAGAACGGCGGTGCAACGGGCGTTTCAAAGTGTATTCCAAGTATAGCTAGCCAAGTGTACCTGGTATATTCTTGCATTGTAGAACCAGCCCTTGTAGAATCACTTTCATATCGGAGAAAGAAGATTCACACAAATAGCTCGAACTGAATAACGCTTTCATTTTTAAGGCAACGCTAACTAAAACTGGGTATTTGTGTTTTCTTACTAAAGGCCAGATACATTTTGAATTTAACTCCAAATATTTTAAGGTTAAATCATTTTTAAGCGTAATAATTTCCATTTCTGTAGCCCTAGCCCCGCCAAAATGCTACATAACACAAATGGCAAATTGCTCAATATTAATTTCCTCAATATTAAGGGTAAGAGTCAACAAATTGCACCACTAGTATGGTAAATTGAAATCTTTAAAGCGAGATCCTTCAAGAAAAGGCATCCTTCAAGTTCGATATTATTTGCACATGATATTTACTGTCGAGGTTGCAACTGATTTTGAAATATCTTTTCTGAAGGAACAGGGAAGTGCTTGGTGTCGCGGTTGATTAGATCTTCTTCCCAAAACTTATTAACTATAGCTAACATCACTCAGTTAAATCTTAGTCTCTCCCTTGAAGCTGTAAATTAAGTTCATTCAATATATCTGTAATGTCCACCAAAAATCCAAAATCTTCAAGCCAGGTTGAGTTTTTCAGTTCAGGAATGGGTTTATCGCGTTGTTTAAAAAATTCAACTAGAGCAGGTAGGAGATCAGTAAAACGTTTGAGTACTTTTCCTCCACTCAACCATCGGACTTTAGAGTGAAGAAGTAAATCCCCGTATTGACAGTCCACTTCATCGGTCAGTTCTTTGAATAATCTTCTCTGTAACGACTAAGCTCTAACCTTGTTCATAATTTTTACTACCATTTTTATAACATCGTTTAGTTTCAAAACCTTCCCGCATAATGTTTTTTGGTAATAACAGTGATAAGAGAGTCATTGCGGAAAAATATCATACTTTTGACCCCTTTCCGAACCCACCATAACTGCAGCTCCATCTGTTGTCAAAGCTACCATTTTAAATATCAACATTTTCTCAGACGAAATAACATTTTTCAAATAAGAAAACAAGTCCTGTCCAGTAGTATGACCTTTTAGTGGGATAATCTTCAAAAGTTCTTATTTAATCATAAAATCGCTAAAAATCATCCTGACGAAAACAGCCAACTGAGCGGTATCACCACATCTGTGGATTCATCAAGTTGCAGGGAAAAATAACTACAGTTATGTAAGTCACGTGTTAACTGTTAAAAAAAATCACTACTCATTGATTCTACTCCTCTCATCACTGTATTAGCAGAAAGTTGCATTATTTTTATGGCAGACACTATCGCGTTTTAATTTTTAAAGTTAGCGAATAATGAATCAGCAACTTCTAAAAATGCACGTTTTATTATTTCTCCTTCTTCATAAGGCTTCTTCTTTTGTACAATTATCGAAACGCGATAGGACGCGCTTCAGTTGCAGCCTTATTTTTGTCAAATACTTTTAAAAACGTTGATTGTTGTGCAATTAACTGATTTTTCAATTGTCTCAACTTGTCCTTTCTAGCAGTAGAATGTAAAGGATATGATTTTTCAAAAGTCGAATGAACAGTTTTTTGGCGCCTTTCAATATTTCGCTTTTTAACAACGGATACAGAAACATTACACAACAAACACACACTTGCTTTTCACTTTTGTAAAGAAGTATTGTTCTATCCACTCAGAATGGAAATGGTTTGTCTTAACTTTTTACTACTGCTTGCCATACTTGTAATTGTAACGTAACTGAAAACTGAACATGGCGTCGTCGCATAGGCCCATATATATAATACTACTATATTGCTAATATCTGTAAGTGGAGGTATCACGGAATAAGTGAGACAGCAAACGTCTGCTTCTATGTCTTTTTGTACTACTCGGCCCGTTGTGCGCAAATGTCACGATAAATAAACGTGACACTAAAACATAAAAATATGCAAATTGACACACATCTATCAGCATATTCAATTCTCGGGCATGCGCATAAGACTCAAAGTAGTAGTGAGAGAAACTTACGCATATATGTCTGCACCGTAATGATTTCGCCGGTCTTTAGACATTGCTAGCAAAATAGTAGTATTATATATATATATATATATATATATATATATATATATATATATATATATATATATATATATATATATATATATATATATATATATATATTCTAGCGTAGTGACGTCATCGGCTGATCTTCGGCGTCTACGATGCGCTGATCAGGCCGTAATCCGTAACAGTATTATAATGTCGATATTTTTGTTTATACAGATAATAAGTTCGACGTCTGAAGATTGCTTATAGCTCTCGACCTACCGAAATTATCCACTCGAGCTACCGGTAGCTCGCGATCGACGGATTGGCGACCCCTGAAATAGACAGACAATTAATTAGTATAAAGTAAAACTTACATGTCGGCATATCACATCCCCTATTGTATCGGTTCCGATATTATAAGCATTAGTTAAATCATCGAGAAACTTTTGATTGCATTGTAAAATATCCTGCCAGTTTACAAAAATTTGGTCAATGTCCTTTGTAGAAATGACTTTGCTCTTTCTTAACGGTACTTCAAACACCTCGTGAACAATAGACATATCATGTATGTATGCTGTTTCTGTTTGTATTAATTCCTTGATGGCTTCTTGTCGTTTTTTATCTTGTGGGGACGCTAATTTAAAAGAAACAATCGAAAAACATATTATATCGTTTTTTTTTTATTATATACATATATATATATATATATATATATATATATATATATATATATATATATATATATATATATATATATATATATATACATATATATATATATATATATATATATATATATATATATATATATATATATATATATATATATATATATTTATATATATATATATATATATATATATATATATATATATATATATATATATATATATATATATATATATATATATATTAATCATAATAGTTAAAGACAAATTTTAATAATTATTCATTAGTAATTTGATAAACATCAAAAGCCTTAAGAATGTATCTAATTATTAGGGTGTAACAAAAGTATTTGCATTTTTGAGGTACTTAGTTATAATACTGTTTAGAAAATTTATATGTGTAGGTTATTCTTCGAAAGATAGGCTGTTGTTTTCGATGACCTCAACTCATCTGTGAGCCTGTAACTCTATGCTTCTTATTTGTCCTTCGTCTTCAGTCCTAAATTTTATTCGTCACAAAAAGTAAACCATAGACCAGAACATGTGATAATCCAACGGAACGAGGTGGTCGGGATCGGGTTAGGAAGAAGTTCAAAGCCCAATTCGTTAATTTTTGTGGTGACTCGATGTGAAGTATGTGGTTTTGCGTTGTCTTTTTGCAGGAAGACTTTTTTACAGTTGACCAAAACTGAATTATTCCTTCAAAATTCCTCCAAACCCACATGGCCTTTTTGATAAATCTATTTCGTCTTGGTACCAGAAGAGCTGGTTGCCGGGACATAACCCACTGATTAGCGTTATTAGTATTGTTGAAATAAATCCCATTATTCATCTCAGGTAACAATTTTTGAGGAAGGTTTCAATCACTTCAAGCCGACGCGAGGCTTGATGCAGCGACAGTTCGTGAGAGATACCAAGAACACTTCTTGGGCACCATTCCTATGCCTTGCCGGCTAATAGTATTGTATGATACTCCTAATTCCTCTGAAAGTTTCCTAGTGCTTGTTCTCGGATCTACAAGCCACTGCTGTTCTTAAAACGTCGGCATCGACAGACTGTGGACGACCTGATCAGCACATATCTTCAAGACTCATGTATCATCCCCGAAACTTTTTGAACCAGCTGGGCGGTACGGATTGATATTCCACCAACCCCTCTACTTCGCAAATCTTACGAGTGCCGTCAGTCGCTTTGAAACCTTTTTTAAAATAAGGTATTAAAATTGCAACCAAATGTCGCCGCATATTTAACTCATTTAACGTTGTTAAGAACCGTTGACTAAATATTTCCCAATGAAATCATTTTAATACTAAAGCTGGAAGATTTTTTTTCGAAGCAAAATGATGAAGTCGGATGAAACTCTGAGGAGTGAATTATAATCCTTTATTTATAAACAAAGGAAAAACGAAAATACTATACAAGGTATATTTTAATATTACGCTGAGAGTATCAGTTTGGACTTGTTTAATGATGCTCCGCATGTAAAATTACTGTGCGGTTTGTATACACAATAAACTCTATGTAAATCAAAAACATTACTGCTAACAGTACATGTATAAGGTCACAGACTAGAACACATTATAGATAAATCAAATGAAAAGTAATCCTAAGCACGTCAACCTTAACAGAGCACTAAAAGCGCTAAACAAACTAACCGGCAATTGTCTAAAAGACGGCAAAATTGTTAGGAATGATTTAAAAAATGACAGAAAAATGACAGCACAATACGGCTAATACACTTATAACAGCAGGTGGTGTAAATCTAAATAATGACAATATACACCAAAAAGAAACAACATTGTGCAGTTGAGATGATTAAAACCAATAAGCTTTATGAAAAAATTAACTTGTAGCAGTAGCGAAGCATATTTGTCACAACAAAACTAGATTATAGTATCCAGCAAAAATGAAGAAAACGTAGCAATGCATAAGGTTATAATATTGAAATTTGAATCAAATACCAATTGAATATGTTCTGGGTTTTTAGGCAATATATTATAATACCTATTCTGCTTTCATTCCCAAAAACCACCGCGTGCGAACGGTCGCACATACAGAGTGATCCAAAGAGTTGTTAATGTTTGGTTATGATGTAGAAAATTTGGTAGGATAGTGGTAATTTGGTAGGTAGAAAGGTGGGGTCAGTATTAAATGATAGTTCGGCTCAGGAAAATTTAGTCACCATGCAGCGCTACACGGGAGAGGAGCGCTCGTTTTGTGTGCGTCAGTATTACCGCAACAACAATTCCGCCACTATTGCACGCCGTAGATTTCGACATTTCAATTTGCACGCTGTTCAGCAATATCCAAACCTTTCATTGAATAAGCAATGGGTTTTTAAGTATGAGGAAACTGATCAAACATTAAATAAACGCGTCGAAGGTCAGAGAGAACCAAAGAAAACATTGAGAGAGTGACCAAACTATAGACTCGAAAGCTCGCAGCTGCTTTAAAAGTGACGAAATCGTCGGTACTTCGTATCCTTCACAAATATTTATGCATGCATTTGAACTCAATAATATTCAGTTAGTACAAGAATTGAGGCTGACGACACCCAACTGATAAACTTTTATTCGCTAAAGAAATGATGAACCGATTTCCAGTAGACTATATCTTATTCTCCGATGAGGCTCATTTCCACCTTAATGGCCATGTTAATAATCAAATTTGTTGCTACTGATGTGGAGAAACCCCTAAAAAGAAACATGAAAAGCCTCTGCATAGCCCGAAGGTCACAGTTTGGACTGCAATGCTGGCATCCGGAATAATCGCGAATAATGGTGAATTATCAGCGTTATATCGACATGCTTCAACCTTTTTCCACTCCTGCTCTTTAAGAATTTGAAGGATTCACTCGGGACAATTGGTTCCAACAGAACCGACCCACCTACCACACTTCTCTTTGCCTGTCGTTCAAAAAAAAAATTGATTTATTGAAGAGGAGACATTCATTGGCCCTCCCAAAGCCCAGATCTGACTCCCTATGATTTTTTGTATGGAGACATTTTAAAAATCAAGTGTACCGCAACCGCCCCGCCACTCTGGAAGATCTAATGAAGAATATTCGACAAGAAATCGAAGCCATAACTGCAGACAGTTGCCGCCGCGTTATGGCAAATTTTAGAGGTCGGCTTCAGGAGTGCCTGGTCAGAAATAGATCACATTTAGACAATGTAATCTTCAGAACATAAATTTCCAAGAACTTTTGTAAATTTTTAGAATAAATTTGTTAAAATTAATGATTTTTTGTATTATTTCAAAAATAAACAACTCTTTGGAAATTTGTTAAAATTGTTTTTATTTTAATTTAATTTAAAAAAGTAAACAACTCTTTGAACCACCCTGTATAACATCTATTACAAAACCGCCCAACATGAGACTTTGTAATAAGTGCCATTTTTTCTTCGCGAAAGTAATAATCATTAATGTCGATATTGTACAGTTCTATTATTTCGGAATATAACGATAGGTAACAGTAGATTCGTTACTAGTAGTTACTATTTCAGGTCCCTTTAGTCTTAGGATATGCTCCTGAAACTAACCTCTTCCACTTCTCTGTTCTCTTTTTGTTTGAGAAGTGACTGGAAGTCATCTTATCTTCAGATTATTGTATGGATTTGTGATTATTTCACAAATATAAAAGCTTGGTCTGTTTAAGATATTATTATGAACTCGAAGAGATTTACCACTAAACACCAAATCACTTTTTTTGAACTGCTCGATGCACGTTTCGCTAACCATGTTAGCATCATCAGGAGATGATTTAATCTATTAATCTTCACACCAAAGGTTCCAATAGAAGAATTAACATATTATTATGAAGCTTATATCTGATATTTCCTAGTGAGGACCTACTTATCCGTTTATGTATTCAGTGAGAAACTATCTTATCATCAAAACAATCTATATGTTTTTACTTATTCACATTTGTATAATGTACGAATATGTTACCTATGTAGCTTTTCATAGATTTGCCTGTATGCCTGTCCATCTATATATATATAATCTGTTTCAATCTCGTCTTTTGAGATTATTCCAGCATTAAGGAAAAATGCTGTGTTAATTCTTGCGAATATGTATTTTTACATATGTCCCTCACAAAGTTGAATGTTAAAACCCAAACCTCATCTGTTTGTAAATCATCGTTTTCGAAACAACTTGATATATTTTATTGGCCTTTCATACTTATTAATCTACAACGCAAAGAGTAAACATGATCTAAAAATCAGTAAAAAATATAAGAAAGAAAAACCAACAAAGATCAATATATTGAATTTCTTTCCCGTCCGCCATACTTTAATGTTCTCGGTATTATTTAAACAAACAACCATACATTTTGTCACATCTTAAATATTATTATAATCCAGTAACCTCTATCAATAACTAATTTCACTTAGTTGATTAATTTTTAGGCCTGAAGCTCTTTATTCTTCCATTACCTTATGGAACTTTATTGTTCTACTACTCAGTCTGAAAACCGCGAAACATTTTTTTACGTTTTACTTCTAGAGTATCATATGTGAACTGAAATTCCATATCAAAAGTAGTCTTTATTATTTAACAGGTACAGCTGCAGTTATCCACTATAACAACAATTTTATCAGCTGCTAACCTCACCTGCTTTTTAGAATTTATTGGCTTTGGCCATGACCTATTATCATTTTTCAGTCCCATCTCTTAGATAGATCTCAGTATGTTGCATTCAACGGACATCGTTTTAAAGTCTTTATTGCTGCCAGCGGTGCTCTGCAGGGTAGGTAGCGATCTTTCATCTTTAGTTTTCTTTATTTATTTAGATAAATAAAAGACAGAGACATTAGAAATATCTATGAATGTCAAATCCATTGATGACTATCATGCATTTTAAAGGGATATGTGATCCTTATCAAACAGGCTCTATTTAAACACTACCAAATGTAAAAAATACATTTTCTCGTAAGATTAATGAAATATACATCGGGTTCATACTCAAGAAATTGACTTTGGAGAATTGCAGGGTTATTAGAAACCTTGGTGTCTTTATGGATAAAAAACTGTCGTTTGACGGACATATTCAGCAGGTGGCAAGTTCGGCATTGTGGTTGGATCCACTAAGCACTATAATAATACAAAATGCCCTTAGGGTTTTGTTTAATACACTTATCAAAACTAAACTCATGTATGCGTCTACGATATGTTCACCTATTTACGACAGTCAGATCAAAAGTTTGGAGGATGTACAGATACGTTTAATTAAAATAATTAATTAAAAATACCTGACATGCCTGACATGGTTTCAAGGAGCATGGTGTCTATCCCGTTCGAGGCGTGATCAGTTATTGTTGCTACGGCGTTTTTGATTTTCATAACTGCAGAGTTGTAGAATGTAAGCATCCCCAGCATTTATGTTTTAGCTTTTCAACTATTATATTGATTGTATTGAGCTTTTGAACAGAGTAGGCTTTCCAAATTTCATGTATCAAAATTCATAAACATGGGCTGTACTATGTCGGAGGGTCAAATACCAACCTTAGCACCAAAACCCCACTATTTAATTCTTGTGGATGTTACCGGGTAATTCGAGCAAAGTTAAACCTTGATTTGTTTGGTTTAAGGTTGGCTACATTCAGTGAGAGGCTATGTGATGATATTTAAAACGGATTGAAATAATACGTTAGGTTTGTTCTATTGCCATCGGCACTGGCAATTTGATTACTGTTTATTTTTAGTAATTTCAAAAGTTCTCTACCCCCTAGTTGTTATTATTATTATTACAATTTTCCGAAAATCGGCCGCATTTTCTGAGTATATTATCTTGCATACATTCATCATGGTGCAGCGAATTACGTCCCCTTAGAAGTTACGGAAACCATCTAAAGATAATTAATAACCCTCAATAGGGTTCATTATCGAATATTTTTCAGGCAAACCTGCTGTAAAATCAAAAAAAATCAAGAGCACGTACCAACGTCACTTCATGACTTCACGACAATAGTTCACAGCTTTTAAAATAATACTGGCAAAGCGCAATGTTTCTACTATCCCGGAATATAAACGATCAGAAATTTTTGGAAACGATTATTAAAATTCCATGACGAATGATTGAAAGAAAACATTATGTGCATAACATATCATTTATTGCCTATCTAAATTTGGAGCCTGTGAAATTTACCTTGATATTAGATTTTATAGTAATGAGTATTTACTATTAACAAATAACAATAAAGAAAAAAATCAAGTTTGCTTAAAAAGTCTATAAAATGTTCAATTTAATAAAAAATTCATGAGTGCTTAGTAGGGTGGTATAAATTGGACATGTACAAATAAAAATATTTAATGATAATAACAAAAAAGTATCTTACCATTCTACACCCACCCTACCAAACTTACACTGAAACTAAATATATAAAATATAATAAATAATTTTTAAAACAGACCTCAAAATTGAGCAAACCTCAATCATATTTAAATTAAAAAAAAACGAAATAATCGCATAACATTTCAGTATTAAAAGGCAAAAAGCAGATCACAATAGTAGATATTTGGAAGTCGTAAAAGAATTTACATAACTTTTGTTCTAAGGTGCGCTAAAAGGCTAGTAGAAGCTAATAAAAAGTGAAGAAAGCTCAGATTTTGTCATATATTTCTTATTAAAATGTTCTTGCTTTAAAAAGTGTTGAGAAAAGCGAGTTATATATTTTTTTTACTGTCTATTCAATAAAAATTTCTACCAGCCTTCCCAATAAAGATTTTTTCATCTTTTTCAACTAATAACAATATAAGTTAGAACAAGTAGTTTCACAATATAATTTTCTTAACGCTTATTCTAACTGGAAAAAACACATACATCCGGATTATATGCAACATACACTAGACAAAATTTTGGTTCTAGTTTCTTAACTACTCAGCATTGTATGGTAGGATGGGTGCACACTCCTATAAAATAAAATGAAAACTATGTCAAGGATTGAATGATTTTGCAGGAATTCGTTTTTATTACAGTAATAATGGAAGATTTCATATACCGCGAACTATTCTAAGTTAGAAAGACGATGCATAATTACTTACATTGATTCTGTTGCAATGGTGCCACATAATTACTGGGGAATAAACCTGAAACACCATTCAATTCACCCCTCCACCATGCCTCTTCTTCCCTTGCTGTTACATTGATAATATCATCTTTCAAAAAGCATAATTCATCTGGATTTATGGCGGCATATGGATAGAGTGCTACCACTTTATCTGTAAAATTATAGATAAAACATGTTGAATAATTTGTATTTCATGAACAATATCTATAATTATCAATAACAGTTTCCATAATGATATAACATTTCTTATTAAAGGATTCATGGATATAAAATTACGAAATAAAACTCAAGAACATGCTTGTTGTCATTATTTGGTAACTATCAAATATACAAAAATATTTTGAGTACCACCAATTCTTAGAACTTTACAAATTGTTGAAACTTATCAGGTCCATGGGGCTATGTGCATCTTACAATAGAAACGATCATGTTATTTTTTGTTATTTTAAAACATCAATTGTATCAAGTATAATTTGAACATATTTGCTTCAGTTTTGTTTGCTTAAATTTGTGGAAGATTAAGTTTGCCTGAATTTGGAAAAACTAGCTAAAAGAATTGAAGAAAAAATGTTACTAGATCTATTTGGGATGAATCATCACTTAAACCACCATCACAGAAAATCTTAAAAACTATGTTTCTAAAAATGTTCTAAAAACTCTCTCTTCTAAAAACAATGTTTTCTTCTCCCTGAAATGAACCAACTAGGGACTACAAAAGTTAATCAAAATAATTTGTGGGTTAGGTAGTTATTGCTGCTTGTCCATTCTTTAGATCTTCCGTCCATGTCAATATATCCTTCATTATTTGACTTTTGTTTAACTCTTGATCTTTGTCCCCTTAATCCTCTCTGAGTTTGATTAACCCCATTTGATTTGTGGGCCTTCTTGTATTTCTGTCTCAAAGTTTCAAGACCTTGTTTAACCTGTTTGTATAAAAACAATGTTTTTCCTGGTCCTGTCTTCTAATTTAAATCTTCTCCAGATATAGCTAACGTGGTTAGCAAAATGCCCGTCGTGAAACTAATGATTTGGTGTTTAATGGTAAATGTCTAGTTTACTCACTTCTAATGCTTCATCATTTTTGAAATATTGACGATCCACTCCTCTAAGTATTTGAATATTTTGGCTTTTTGGGTTTAATGTCATATTTTATTAAGAAATGTGATAAAATAGAATTTATTAGAAAAAAGTGCATAACATAAATTGAAATTGTGAAATTGTGAAAATTGCATAACATAAATCACTATTAAAGCAACATAATCTTAATTGCTCTTGAACAATAAATGGCAAATATGCAAACATTATCACAATAAATGAGATCTGACATACTAGATGATGAATGAATAATTGATAAGCAAATTGCAAATTTTAGATTTTTCAAAAACTTTTAAGAACAATGAGCGAACATAATAAGGTGACTTTTGTTTTAAAAAATTGCGGGGTTTACGTATCGATACAACTATTTGTTTTTTAAGTTAATATGACTTTCCTTGACATCTGACAAATTATAGCGTCTTTTGCAATTGTAAAAAATTTTTGTCGCAAATTTTTTAAAATGGATAAATTTATGGAGCAAAGAATATATTAAAATATTACAGACGTGTTAAATAAACGGAGATCAAGCTATGTCAAAAAATATTTACAAATGGTACAAGGAACTGTAGTTTTTTTTAAATTGCCTTATAGAACATACAGATCAAATCAACAGCTATCGAATAGAGTCATCTTGATGATATAGCCAAATCAAACCTTCGTGTCTCTCTCTCTATTTGTCTGTCTGCCTGTCTCTCAAAATGTCTATTACATCTTTTTCTTTTTTTGAGTTTTTCTCCACGAACTAAAACTCAAAAAATATCAAAATACCTGTTCTCATGTAAATAAAGAATCACTGGGTAAAAACAAAAAACCAAAAGGAAACAAATTTTTCAGTGATTGTTTTTTGTAATAAATTTGCCTAACAAAACAATATTTTAAAAATATAAAAATCTTCTAAAATAAATACAAACTTTTGAACGCTAACGTTTCGGTATTCTCCTCCCGTTTTCAAAACCAATCTAAAAAATAAATTATATTAATTTCTATGTATAATGCAAATATAGGAAGTAAATATATTTTTTGTGTATGTCAATGATACTTATAAATATTATAAAACCCTTCTTAGAAAGGGTAATTTTAATAAATCTAGAATTTATCAACACGCATGGGAATATCGGGTCATAAAATCAATTCGAATAATTCCAAAACGGTATTAAAAGAATAGGTAACAAAATACAGAAGATTAAAAGAAACCGCTATAATTAATTTAAATAAAAATAACTGTATTGCTATGCCTTCGGTAGATTTAAATTCAATATAGTTCCCGATTCTAAACAATACAATTAAAAACAATTAAGTATTTCAATACACAACCAGTACAGTAAAAAATCACATAGTAAACCTCACCTATATATATTTTTTTGGTAATATGTCACTGTCATTAAAAACTAATTGTCCATGTAAATATCACAGACATACACAAAGTTTGTATTTGTTTTAGAACATTCTTATATTTTTAAAATTTTGTTCGTTAGGCAAATTTATTACAAAAAAGAATCACTGAGAAATTTGTCTCCGTTTGATTTTTTGTTTTTACCCAATGATTCTTTATTTACATAAGAACAGATATTTTCCAAAGAAGAACCCAAAAAAAGAGAAAAAAAATATATGAACACGCCACAACATTCAGACATTATTATATCTGGTGTTGTATTATTCTTATATACACTTACTATATAAATCATATTCAGAGATAAATCATATTCAGATTCAGAAATTTAATCAGTGCATACGGGACTAGAAACCGCACCTTCTAAATTAAATTTAAACAACTTACCAATTACTACTTCTTGTTGCATTCTAGTTGTTGATACTGGTGTACTTCTACCACTAATCTTTCCAGAACTATTTAGAATTTTGACATAACTTGCGGGGAACCACCCCACTTGTCGTTTTCTTCCTTTGGCTTGTAATTCACCCTCCCACCAACCAGAATCGGTCTTTTTTCTGATCATTATAAGCTGACCACGTGCCAGCGACAATTGTTCAGCACTTGTACCTTGGTATGGAGCAATTACTGAAGCGATCTCCGGTTTTTTACCTTTTAAAACCTGTAAGGAGTAGTTACAAATGAAATTAAACACTATAAACAAGTTAGAATCAAACCTGAGAATTAGCGGCAGCAGCGGAAAAATCGATTGGTTTTTCGGCAGTTTTATTTTCGTTAATTTGTGAAACTTCATTATCAACTGTATTAGCGCTGCCAATGTTTTCTAAAGCGGACGTTACTTCTGCAGCGGATACCCCAGTTAAAGAGAGTCCAACGTCATTTGATGGTTGGGCTTTTACTACATCGGCCGTAACGGGAGCACTCTGCATGATTTAGCAATGTTACAAAAAAACAGACACAACATAAACATATAAAACGGGTTAAATATAATAACTACACCAATATAAACATTTTAACAAAAAAAATTGACATTTTTTTTGTGATAATTCAATATATTGAATTATACGGGGTCGCGACCATTTTAAGTGCATGGATGTCCATCACACAATAATCAAGATTGATTTTCCTGGCAGCTAACATTGAACAAAATCGACGCATAACACCACATAACAAGACGCGCCTCATGAATTTTTTCTTAGATATTCTTGAGGGTAGATAGAAGCCAAGTAATCAGTTACTCTTAGTATCTGAATGAATATTTATACACACCCTTCATTTAATTCGGAAACCTACGTGACCTAGAAATATGGACAACCAATACGACATGTTGGTAATAATTAGCACGAAATTACTAATTTTCTTAAATTACCACATACGTTTATATTTATATATATATATATATATATATATATATATATATATATATATATATATATATATATATATATATATATATATATATATATATATACATATAAATAAATATATAATTTGATTAGTCATACATTATTTTGAACCCAAAGTAAAAAAAAATGTTAAAATAACTCTATCGGAGCAGATGTCAAGGAACAAAAAAAGCGAACGAGAATGTCGTAGATTTTTTATGGAAAATATTGTTGATGAAACGCAAACGAAAATTATTTCTTTTAAATAATTAAATGTAATTAAGATGTGCTTTTAAAATATTTTCTGTTGCTCAGGAAGAACAGAAACTCATAAAAATCTTAGACGTTGTTTTATTAATAAAATGTAGGGGAAATTTTAGTAATACAATAAGATAGTAATACAATAGTAATACAATAGTGTTACAATAAGAGCGCAAGATTTGAATTGATGACGCCACTTAGTCGTTAAGAGCAATGCGTCCTTATTGTTAAACATTACAATCAAAATGGTGAAAGTTTGGTTGCTACGATTCGTAAAGTGCGTCCGATTTTTGGTAGAAATGTTTATTTACTGTTTTTTTACAGTTTGTTACCAAATTTTACTGTTTGTTACCAAATTTATCAACTGTGAAAAGAATAATCGAAAAATTCGAAAGTGCTGGTTCAGTTATTGATGTGAAACACACTACACGAGCTTATAGTGGTCATTCAGAACAAAACATCACAGCAGTTCGTGAGAGTATAGCCGACAGTCCAGGGTCCTTGATTCATCATAGTGTACAAGAATTGGACATTTCAACAACCACTCTTCATCGTATACTCACTAAAGATTTGCATCTCTATGCTCACAAAGTTGAATTGACTCAACAACTTCTGCCAACAGAACATTCACAGCGAAGAAAGTTCACCAATTGGATCATTGGACAAAATCATTGTGGACAAAATCATCTTCAGCGATGAGGCCCATTTCCATCTCGATGCTTCGTTAATAGGCACAATTGTCGCATTTGGGGCTCAGAAAATCCACGAATGATTCATGAACAACAGATGCATCCCCAACGTGTCACTGTTTGGTGTGCACTGTGGTCTGGAGGAATCATTGAACCATTTTTTTGAAAACGAGGGTAATACATTAACGGTAATTGGCGAATGTTATCGTGACACATGATAATCCAGTTCTTTGTCCCTCAATTGGAAGATGTTGCTCTTGAAGGCATGTGGTTTCAGCACTGACGGTCTTGTACGAGACTTTTCCTGGTCGTGTCATTTCCCATTTTGGTGACCACAATTGACCCACAACACCACCAATCGTCACCACAACACAACAATCTCACGACAAGACCATCGAAATACCACCGCATTTGTGCAAAATCATTATTGAAAATTTCGCCAGAAGAGTACGTGTGTACTGGATGAGTTGTTCCATACATAATCTCCAAATGTTTATATTATAAATCAGTAAATATTTCAATACTTTGCTACAGAAAATCATGTTTTATTTAAAACTAGCTGAACCGACAGGCGTTGTCTAGTCCAAATTTTAATAAACCATGTTTGTGATCGTTTTATGAATTTGTGAAAAGCTACTGAAAAATGTGTAAACAAAGTAAAAATGAGAAAAGACGTATTTGTGAGTGACCATTGTATCTATTAACGATTGTGACCATAGATATTCAATTTGAGGAGGAGTACATTCAGAAGTACGTCAATGGAAAATTTTACATGCGAGATGAATTCTATCGGCAGTATACCGCTGAAATGCTGGAAATGTGTAATGTACTTAGAATGTGGTCGACTTTGAACCATGCGGTTTTGTTCCAAAATTTAAATCACGATTGAATTAACTCAGAATTTTATGTCAATCAAATGATTTATTTCCTTTCATTAAATTTGAAATCACAATGAATCTTAAGGTGTTTTTGTTACATTTCGATTTCAATTGCAAGATCGATGTTCAAGTAAGCAATCAAAACTAAAAAATGCTTTATTTCGATTGGTTTGCTGTGACATCACCATTTCGTTCATTGCAATGCTTTATTATATCCGACGTTTTTTGTTTTGTGCAAAGAATCACAATTCAACTGAAAATGGACAATTGATTTACTTTGTTGTTACTCTATAACCGTTCGTCACTTCAAAACTCACCGTATTTCATAGGTAAATTTGTAAGTTTGTTTGAGATAAAACGACGAAACTTAATTCAATTCATGAAGCGATTGGGATGAACTTACAACAGAATCACAATTCAACTGAAAATAAACAACTGAATCAATTTCCGTCACTATGTAACCGATTGGCTTGATTCACAATCTGACAATCAGCAGTCAAACGACATTTGCGCGCATAGCAAAATAAATTGGAATAGAAATAAAATAACTACATTTGTTGGACAGATCGCGAAACAACACAAAAGTAAAAACAAATATAATTTTATTTTAATTTAGAGTGGAATGCGAGTTATTTCCATCCCGGGGGCATAACAAACAAAACAAAAACAATCAACCAAATATGTCGTTTTTATCGTCCGAATTTTTCGACTTTCCTTTGTAACTGTTTCAATTTTTTTTTCCTGAAAACTTTTCCAAGGCCATAACGAACAAAAAAAAGAATTACGCATATCCATCGATCGAATCATGAGTTATAGTCTTGAGTTCATACAAAAATCCCATAGAAAAAAGCACTTTCAGTTTTTCCAGAATTTTCGGGCCAATTTTTCCAATTTTTCTTTACCTAAAAACCTCATTCGCACTAATACACACATATTAAAAAAAAAAGCAAAATCGGTCCAGCCGTTCTCAAGTGATGCTCTTACCAATGAACAGCATTTAATTTTTATTTATATAGATTCACATCTTACGCCCTTATTGTAACACCCTTTATTTTGTAGATAGCTTTATAATTCAACATAAAAAGTTCCTAGGGTTAAAAAAATCACTAGTCACGTGCGTTACATGATCAAATAAAGGCTCTGTATAAGGGACATTAAATGTTAACAAAACAAATCGGTGACAATATCAGCAACCAGAGACCTAAAGGGGATATTGAAGTGTCCAAAACAAATGTTTAAGTACATTTAATGTAACCGCACCACATTATCAATAGCCTATAGATTCTGTAAAATTCAATGAAGGGTGAAAAAATCATTGAAATTAACACCTTACCGAAAATTGAACTATAAAATTAATTTTATAAGACATCGTATTTCTCCCACTATACGAGGAAGTCAGGACATTCAAAAAGGTAGCTTTTACCCGGAGAATGTTCCCCGACGTCTTCGTTTGCATTTCAATCGACCGAAAAGATCATGGCCACTATTTCCTGTGATTCGCAAAACATTATCTTCATCGGATATTTTAAAAAGGGAAAGATGACCACAGAAGAGTATGCTGCATTATGGGATAAATTTCACGAAGAGTTGATAAAAAAGCCCTCATTTGGCAAAGAAAAAAAAATGCTGTTTCATCACAAGGTACAAGTCCATTCGTCCGCCGTTAAAACAGCGGAATTGGCCAATTTGTGCTACGAATTGATCTCGCATCCATCTTATTATCACCAAAACAGAGTTCCACGAGTTCCAGAGTTCCGTATTTTTTAGAAGACGTAAAAAAATTATGTATATTAATAAATGTTTATATAGAGTAAATTTCTTAAACACACAAAAAAAATAATGGGCTATAGCGTCGACGTGTTAGCATTGGATAAATGTGATTAACTTAAAAATTATAATGCAAAATAAAAATATTGTGTTGAAGCAAAAGTTCGTTACAATTTTTTGTGTAATATTGAAAAGAAATGTTATTTACAAAAAATTTACATATAATCATTATAGTATATGCCGTTCTGTTGGATGATCTTTTCCATCTCTCCGATAATTATATCTCACAGAAGTTCTGAGGTTTCTGACTAAAGAACTGATCCATGTGGTTTTTCAAATCTTCAAAGGATATAAAGTTTTTACCATCTAAACCGGTTTGAAGTTATCTAAATAAATAGTAGAGAGCGCAAAATCAGGAGAGTACAGTAGATGAGACCAAAACATCCCAATCAAGTTTGTGTCTTCAACTCACTTAGTTGTGAAAGGTATTTCTTCGAATTAATGCTCTGATTTTCAGGTAACGGTTTCTTAATAAACGATTCGTTTTCAATCTCACGAAATGCAGAGCAAAACTTTCTTCGGATGTAAACTGGCATTTACGCATACTGATTATTATTCACAATCCATTTTTGATCACCTGTTGCTAATCATTTCAAGTCGGCGTAATCAACTTGATACTGCTGACTGATAGATTTCAAGAATTTCTCCCAAGTTGTTCAACAGCTACGTTTTCCTAAGAAAACGGTGCCGTTATCTAGCGGCCGTGATAAATCGTGATGCGGTGGACGTAAGAAAGAGGCCGTAAGAGCAGTGACCAAAGAATAAAAAAGACGGTCAACGAACAGTGAGCGTATTGCGGTGGAGAATTGACGATCTGAACATAACATTATAACTATATTTGGAGGACATTATAACTATATTTAGTCATTGAAAGACAAAAACTATCGTTTGGAAGAGAATGAGATATTTGGAAATTGTGTTACAGAGGGTGCATTTCAAATCTTTTGTTTTAAGTGGGTTTATAGTATCTGCTCTTCACATTATATAAAACTTCATTATTTCTTACAAAATCACGTTTACACTGTGTACACTAAATTTTTATTTTAAAATGGTCACCGCTACAGGGGAAAAAATATAGGAGGCTCTAAGAAACAAAATCTATCTGGTTTGCACAAACAACGTTTTAGTGACGTCATCCACCGCTACATTACGGTCGCTAGATAACGGCAACGCTCTCTTAGAAAACCGTAGCTTATGCCGATCGCTTTCAATTAACGTCAATATTTCCTTGCCTTCTGCCTGGTCCGGTCGTCCAGATCTTGCTGCATCGCTATGAATTAAGTTGTTTTCACGAAACTTTCTGATCCACTTATAAGACGTAGAATCATCCACATACACAGGATATATTTCATTTTGCCTTTCAGACGTCAAAACTTACACGTGTGAAGGAGGTAACACTTCGGTGTAGCTATGCAATACCATCTAGCGCCAAAAACAGAACGAACTTTTGCCTCAAACTAATATAAACTAATAACATTTGATAATTTTTATTTCAAACCATTGGTGCTTTTTATAAACTTTTTTATTATAATTTTTTTTAATCATCAGTTTTTTTCACCTTCTGCTGGTGTAACTTGGTTAGCGAAACACGCGGCGAGTGATTTCAATGCGTTATGGTATGTGTGTGGAAAACTCATCACTAAGCTTTTATGCTGATAATATATTTTACTTATTAAACTTAGAACTGTCCAAAATACCCTAATACATATATCTATGAAAACACAATTAAAATTAGCATTACAACAAACCCAAACTAAAAACACTGCAAACCAAAAACATCCTAAAGAAAACAAATATTATAAAAACAAAAATCTTACTTCTACAACTTGCACGTAATTGCTAGGAAATATCCCAATATTGTCATTAAGTTTCCCTGTCCACCAATCACCATCTTTTTTATATACTGCTATGATATCACCAGCAATAAAAGTCAAATCTCCAGGTTCTTGAGACTGATAAGGGTAATTTGCAATGAAATATTCTGGTTCACCTTCAAATTGAACTGAAAGAAAGTATTATTATTTTAATAAAAATAATAACTTAGCCATTCAATTTTGATTAATAATTTAATCACTAGTCACTAGAAGCACTAGTCCCCGATGATTAAAGAATGATTTATATATAAAAAGTATAAATATAAATAATGAGACTAATTCTTTATGAAATTACAATTCTATAAAGGATTGTAGTGTGGCCTAAGAAAGCCATACAGCGCTGGAGACGATTTGTTTAATTTTCATAGCAATGTTGGAACTCAGATACTGGAATCGTCTTCAAATGGTCGGTTACGGTTGGAGATGAATTTTCAATCTTGTTAAAAGAAAGAAGTCTGGTGAATGAGGGGGTTGGGAACCACAGTGCTTTTATTTGCCAAAAACTCGTTACACTGAAATCACTGTGTAGCAAGGCACATTGTCTTGATGCAGCACCCAGATGTACCTGATGTTTGGACTCATACAAATGATCCTTGTTCGAAGTCTAAGAAAATATCTGTAAAAAAATGTTGATTTACCATTTGGCCTTGAGACACAAAAATGGAAATCAGCATGCCCTTGATCTTTGATTTGCTCATTCTGGCCTTTTTTGGCCGTGGGGGGGTTGGAATGTGCAATTCCTAGCTTTGGCACTTCGTTTCTGGGTCGTATTAAAAAATCTAAGACTCGTCACCAGTAATGACACGTTCCAGAAAATGAAGATGATTTTTAATCCGCTAAAGTCAAGATCTGTATCTCTCCTTTTGTCCTATTGATCTTACGAAAGGTTTTTTAGAATCATTTTTGCGGAGATTTTCTTCATCGGTAATATATTGATCAAAATCCAAATGGTAGTATGAGTCGAATTCAACTCTTCTTCGATCATTCTGACCAATGATCTTAATCGATGATCAGAACGCACAGGATCCCGGATTCTGTGAACATTTTTATCACTTCTTGCAGTTGAAGGCCTTCTGTTGAGAGGTTCACCTAAAAACCTGGACTCGTTAATAATAATGTTTCCATAGGCCTGATGAACTTTCCATCGCACTGTGCCCAAATCTGAAACAAAACTTGATAGCACGTCGTTCCTCGAAATTGTTGTTTCCACCCATTTTCAGAATATACTAGAAAATCCAGTTTACAAACAGAACTGCTACAGACTATCAGTAATTCTAGGGAGCTCAAACTAGTACTCAAGACACATCAGATGTTGGCTTTCCTCCCTCCAAAGGATCAACAGTATTACCAGATAGAACAGTACACCACCACTCTCACCTGTCCCATTATTTTATTTACACACATAAATTTTTTAATTTCAAATATTCAATTTGTTATTACAAGTGTCTTGGCGCCTTTACAGAAACACAATTATAATTCATGAAGTGCAAAAGTGATTTAAAAATTTGTATGAAGAACACCCACATTCAGAACAGCCTATTAAGGGATATGCAGATTATCTACTGCGCCAAATATTAAATAATCAGCAACATCTTCATGCTCTATGTAAGGTTAACAGAACCTTTCAACAAGTTACATGACTGAACAGAAATTTAATTAACACCGATAGCAAAAAAAACAATGCTGACAAGTAACGGACCCAATGGGCACAGACAACTTTTCCAGGAAAGCGTTATTCTACGCTGGATGTAATTTTCATGCGGTAATTCTATTTATAATTTTGGGTTCTAAACAACTTGACCGAATGTACAGGCAGTCACAAAAGTCTACGTACACTACGTAAATTAGTTACATTCCCAATACAAATAAACAACAATAGGCATGGAACCAAATTTGTAATTGCAAATTACATTGAAAATAAATAAATAGTCCTATATAATACCTCACAAAAGTAAACATACAGCAAGGAATACACCAAGTTGAAGAAGTAAACAATTATTTACTGTTTCTTAGTACTAGTATTCTTATCAGAAACGCAAATTATATTTTAGTACATTTTAGGCATCCACCTCAAAGAAATAGTAATAATTAGGATTTTTAAAAAAGTATTATTATTTTTGTTACATCGGCTAAAAACGAAATTTCTGTGCAAATTCGAAATTTACTTGTAAAATTACGAAGTGAAAGAAAATCTTATAATGAAATTGCAAAAACAGTACATTTGTGTCATGCTACGATTGAGGCTATAATAAAAAAACTTTAATTCACGTGGTTCAGTGCAGAATAAGCCCAGAGGTGATCGCCCACAAAATTGAGTACACGCAATTTTGAAAAAAAATCGACTAAACTCCAAAACTAGTGCTCCCAAATTGGCCGGTCATGTTCTAGAAGAAACTGGAAAGTGTATCAGTGCCGAAACGGTACATAGGGTTCTCAAATCAAAAGGATTTTATGGCAGGAGACCAAGGGAAAAACCACTCATATCTAAGAAAAATAGACAAAAGAGGTTAGAATTTGCCAGACAGCAGTCCAGGACAAGTATTTTAATTTTTGGAAAACTGTTTTATTTACCAATGAAAGCAAATATAACATTTTTGGATCTGACGGAAAAAGCAACATGGGGAAAAAAGAAACCAAGAGTTAAAAACCGAAAATTTGATGCCAACAGTCAAACATGATGGTGGTAGTGTGAAGGTTTGGGGCTCTATGGCAGAGGCTGGGGTCGGAAATTTAGTTTTTATTGAGGGTAATATGGATCACCGCATGTACCTGCAAATTTTGCATGGTAATTTGTTACCCTCAGTTGAACGTTTGGAATTAGGGAATCGATGGATATTTCAACAAGACAACGATCCCAAACAAACAGCGGCACTTGTCAAGGAATGGATCCTATATAATGATCGTATGCAACTTCATTTACCACCCCAGTCACCCGATGTAAACCCAATCGATCATCAACATTTTCAATAAGGTATCTTTAAAAAATGTTATATATACAATCGGCTTAGGCTGAAATAACTCCAGACGTCACGCACAATTTAATCCTGACAATACCCAGAAGATTTCAAGCAGTCATAAGTACCGAAGGACTTATTTTAGACTTTTTTTATATTTGTACATATGCATTCTCAGGTGTGTTTACTTTTGTGAGGTATTATTCAGGACTATTTATTTATTTCTGAGTATAATTTGCAATTAAAAATGTGGTTCGGTGCGTATTGTTGTTTATTTGTGTTGGCAACATAACTAGTAAAAATTAAAGAGCCAACAATTAAACATTTTTTAAAATAGAAGTAATTTACATGGTGTATGTAGACTTTTGTGACTGACAGTACATAACACATCAAATTGACTGTCAGATAGCTGACGAACAGTTACAAAAATTCAGCACAATTGAACTACCACATCTAATATCCAATTCAGACCTTGCCCCGTCCGACTTTTACCTTTTGGCTTCATTAACAAACTTTTTACCTGAACAGGACAGCAATAATCTAAATGAAATTGAATGGGAGCATAGACCACTTTAATAAAGTAAACATTTTATTTAAATACTAATTGTTCTTAAATCCCTAGGGACTGCAATGCATATAATATCATAATTGAACATTTATTAAATTCTCAAATTTTATAGAACATTTCTTATAACCAACCTGTATTAACCGTCGGCACTTGTTCTGTAATTGCCACTGGTTCCATTGATTCTTGAACTTCACTAATACCCCTACAAACATTTTAATATACCAATATCTAACAAAAAATAGTATAAATGTCTTACTCTAATTTTGTTGGTTCTGCAACCACCTCAGTTGATTGAATTTGTACTGGTTCTGAAACTGCACTACCTTTTATACCCACACCATCAACAGGTTCCACATATGATTCTGGAAACCACCCTGTATGTCCGCGAATTTCGCCTGCCAACCAACCAGGTTCGCCAGTTTGCTGTTCTGGTACCTAATTAAAAATAAAAATAATCTTAGAATAATTAGCAAATAAATTCTTAAGTAAATTACATGTATAATATCACCAGGTTGAAATGATATTTCATCATTGTTTCTAGCATTGAATTCATATATGGCCCTGTATTTGTGAACCCCAGGTATATTTTCAATATCTGCTGGTACTGTATTGTCAGCCCAATTATTATCAACTGGCCAATCAGAACTGGTGTTATTACCCCAAGTTTCATCATTTTTCCATGCATCACTGTAATCAATTGTTTTTGCTGAATTCTTCAATTCAAGCACCTAAAACAAAACAATAGAATGTTAATGATAATAGATGATTATTTTTATATTTCACTTACTTTGTTTCTTTTTTCTTCGTAAGTAGTATACAAAGTTTCACATTCTGTAATAAGGTTATTCATTTGCGATTTCAATTCTGATAGTTGACTGTTATTATTTTCAATATCGGATAATTTTGAATCAATTTTTTCTTGCATATCCGTCATTTTCTCTTTTAAATTCTTTATGGTGATTTCCTTATTTTCAAAAGCAACTTTTGCTTGTTCGGAATCCTGGAAAAATATGATAAATACTTTGTAGTTCAAACATGCCAACATACACAGATGGTGTAAAAAGTAACCAACGTTTGTTCTAAAGTGTTCCTGATCGTGTCATCTGATAATAACAGACACAATTAAATATTTTACACGTTATATCGCGTTGTCCGGAAAGTTCGTCGCGATTTTTTTTAAGAGAAAGAAAAACAAATAATTTTAGAGGAAGTGAAATAAATGATAGTCCGGTGGTGCGAGATGTCCGGTGAGTAAGGTAGATGGGGCAAAACATCCCAATTGAAACTCAACAATCTCTGTTGAGCCTGATTGAAAGATGATCGTGCATTGTCATGATGAAACAGGACGCCTTTGCTGTTTACTAATTCAAGCCATTTGTCAATTCCTGCCTTCAGCCAATTTAATTGTTAACAGTAAAGGGGATGTTGATGGTTTGGTTGCATGCAAGAAGATCAAACTGTATGGATCCCTTCCAATCTCACCAAATGTAAAACATAAATTACTCTGGACGATAGCAGTATTTCGCCGTACTGAAAACCGTTGACCTTGATAACCTCCACTTTTCATCACCAATTAGCACTTCAGGAATAAAGCCTCAGAATTTTTTTTCAGATGGCAGGAGATTCGGACCTGCAGATTTCACTCGCTAAATTCGTGAGAGTGTAAGAGTAGTGTATATAGGAGAATTTAATAAGAAAATAATAGTTAAGGTGGAAAGAATAATAGGTCAAAACAGAATCGCAGGTAGGATGAAAATAAGTTTTGTATAGGATTAAAGGAAATGCACTGAAATAAGTCAACCCTCCGAAAGGTGGACTTGGGGAAAGTTTTTACCGCGGTAACCGATTCTAAATTTTGAATTTGAGGTGTTTAGTGAGCTTAGAGTAGCTATACATAATGGAAGAAGTTATGAAAGCATTAGCAGAAATAAATAAGAAACTGGATGTACTGAACAAGTACGACGCTAGTGCGGAAGAGGTAGAACTGTTGAGAAACCAAAACAAAAGACTACAGGAAACGGTAAAGATACAAGGGGAAAGAATTGATTTGTTGGAAAAGCAGATTAGATAGAAAATGATAGTAATTCATAGAATTAAGGAAGCAGAAAATGAGAAATTACTATAGACAGTTAAAATAATGGAGGAAATAGGGGTTAAAATAAATAAAGACAGCGATATTGTGGAACTTATCGTGGAAAGGAAATCTATAGTAACAAATTAATAATAAACGGAAAGAAACATAAAGAGCAAACTCAGGATAATGCAGCAGAACACCGGAGGATTTTAAAAGATACGTCGATAATCCAAAATAAGGGAAAGGGAAGAAATATTGACTATGACTGGAAGGTTCAACAGAACAAAAAACCGTCAGTACCAAAAGAAAAAAATCAAAATAAACTATGGACGAACAAGGCTATGCCCAGGGACAAGAGAAAAGAGCGAGAAGCCGATGAGTATAATGTAATCAACCAAAAACTATTAAGGGAAGAATAAGAGAAATTATATTGGGAACATAGAATGTATGGGGGATTTACGAAGACGGAGCACTTAAAAATTTGAAAGAAGCATTGACGAAATATAGAATTAACATACTATCACTGCAGAAAACACATACAAAGGAAACATCAATGACAACATTAGAAGATTATATATTCGAGAGACGACGAGATATGGGGTCTTGGTGAGCAGCGAGTTTAAAGATGAAGTTATAAAGTTTGAGCCAATATCAGATAGACTTTGCTACATAGATCTGAAAGGAGATACTAACATGTCAATTTTAAATATATATGCCCAAACCGAAGAAAAACAGGACGATGAAAAGGATAGTTTTTATGAAGATGTAGAGACACCTTATAACAAATTAAATAAAGAAGAAAATCTGTTAATATGGGAACGTAGAATAATCAGAAGGTTAACTGGTGGAAAAAAGGTCAATGGATGGTATATGAGAAGAACAAATGAGGAAATTTATATTTACGAGGATCCAAGAATAAGCACGATAGTAAAATTGAGAAGATTGCCGTGGCTGGGCCACAAAGAGAGGGAGAAAGTAGAGTGGTGAAGAAGGTTGCATGAGGAAGACTAGAAAGGCAAGGAAGACCAAGGAAGCAATGGCGAGAGGCTGTCATGGAGGATCTGAGGGCGAAGGGAATTAAGGATTGGAAGACAATGACCAGAGATAGGACTACAAGAAAAATGATCATAAAGCTGTGAGCCTAAAGGCCTATGGAAAGATGTATGCTTGGCATTACAAGACGAGACAGAAAATGCTGCACATGGATCAGGGAACAAACAAAAGTATGTGACATTATTGGAAGAGTAAAGCAATTGAAATAGAGATGGACAGGTCATATAGCGAGGCGATGTGACGACAGATGGACCAAGGCAATCCTGGAGTGGATGCCGCTTGATCGCAAACGTCCGCGAAGAAGACCCTAAAGCACGATGGATTGATGACATCGTTAAGTATACTGGACCCGAGTGGCAGAGGAAAGTCCAGGACCGACCATGATGATGATGATATATATATATATATATATATATATATATATATATATATATATATATATATATATATATATATATATATGTATATGTATATGTATATATATATATATATATATATATATATATATATATATATATATATATATAATATATATATATATATATATATATATATGTATATATATGTACATATATATGTATATATATATATATATATATATATATATATATATATATATATATATATATATATATATATATATATATATATATATATCTATATATATGTATATATATTTATTATATATATATATATATATATGTATATATATATATATATATATATATCTATATATATGTATATATATTTATATATATATATATATATATATGTATATATATATGTATATATATATGTATATATATATATATATATATATATATATATATATATATATATATATATATATATATATATATATATATATATATATATATATATATATATATATATATATATATATATATATATATATATATGGCAACTACAGACTTTTTAAAAGTAAAACTGACAAAAGAATACTCAAAAATACACCACATCTCGGTGTTGCTTTCGCTATCTCAAGAAACATTCTTGGTTCTATAACTAATGTCCAGCCAGTAAATAATCGACTTATGACACTATCCCTCAAGTGTGCTAACAAAAACTACACATTAATCAATGCTCACCTCCAAGTTAACGAAGAAAATAAATCTAAGCCTGAAAAAGTAAATAAGTCCTGGGAAATTCTGGAAAAGACTATCTCTGAAATTCCCTCTAACCATGTAAAAATCCTATTGGGTGATTTCAACGCCCAACTGGGGAAAGAAAAAAAAGTACAGGAAAACAGTCGGCAGTTTTCCCGCTCATAAATGGACTAACCATAATGGTAGAAGATTGGTTGAACTATGTTCGCAGTTTAATCTAAAAATAATGTCAACACATTTTAAGAAGAAAATAACAAATCAAAAGACCTGGAGGTGCCCAAACACGTACATAGGTGAATTTCAAATTGACCATGTTGCCATTTCGTACCCCAATTATAAAGAGATTTTGAATATTCAAGTCAGGAAAGGAGCTAACATAGACACGGATCACTACTTGACTAGAATCAAACTTAGCTTAAAACCTCGAAAACTTATTCAAAAGAGACTGCTAATACCAAAGTTCGACCCAACGAAAATAAAACCATCCCTAACAGAAGAGCTTGATAAACAACCAGCACAGAACTGGCAAGAATTGAAACAAAAATTTATTAAAACAGCCTTAAAGTTGGTCCCTTTACAAAAACGTAGAAAACATCCGTGGTGGGATGAAGTTTGCGAGCAAGCAGTATTAAGCCGAAGTAAAGCATTCAAAGATTGGAACAGTCAAAAAACAGCAATAAACTATAACATCTTTTTGGAAGTAAGAAAAGAAACATCGAAGCTAATTAGACAAACTAAAAGAAAATATGAAAACAATCAACTTAATGAAATAGAAAAAGATTTCCAAAAAAATAACACCCGAAACTTTTACAAAACATTTAAAACTAAATTAACAGGCTATCAACCCCAAAGTCTTTGCTTCCAAAAGGAAAATGGACAATTAGCTCTAAATGACCAAGACAATTGCAAGGAACTTGCGAAGTATTTTGAACAAATACTAAACTGTCCTGAGCCTTTAAACAAATTACCAACACTAAACCCTAAACAAACAAACCCAGATTCATTACCACCGAATGAAGATGAAATAATTAGGCAAATCAAGCGGCTTAAAAATAACAAAGCTTCTGGTTAAGATGGAATCACTGCTGAACTTTTGAAATCCGCTGGTCCAGGTACAATCAACGAAATAACCAAAATTCTACAAGAAGTTTGGCGAACCGAACGGATTCCGGAAGATTGGAAAGATGCTCTAATCCATCCACTACACAAGAAAGGAGATAGAACGGATGCAAACAATTATAGAGGGATATCTCTTCTCCCAGTTTGTTACAAGATTCTATCTCAATGTCTACTAGACCGAGCACAAGGACAGTTGGAACCTAAAATTGGTGAATATCAAGCAGGTTTTCGACCGGGCAGATCCTGCCCTGAACAGATCCTGAATCTAAAGTTGATCCTAAGACATCAAAAACTGTACAATAAAAATGTCGTCTGTACATTTGTGGATTTCAAAAAAGCATATGATTCTATAGACCGCGAATCTTTATTCCGAATCTTGAAAGAACAAGGACTAGATCCGAAAACGCTGGCAATTATTAAAGCAACATTAACTAACACAAGGTCAAAAGTTAAATTCATGGGTGACATCTCAGAGCCCTTCGAAATTAAAACTGGAGTGAAACAAGGGGATGGACTCTCGCCACTCTTATTTAACTGTGTTCTAGAAAAAGTAATACAGGAGTGGCGTGAAAAAAAGTCGGCCCTGAATATTGACCAGCCCATTAAACTGGGGAGAACCAACATCAAAATTGATTGTCTGGCGTTTGCTGATGATCTAGCAATTTTGGCTCAAAATGTATTAACGGCACAGAAACAGATTGAAATTCTAAAAGAAACAGCAGAAAAGGTAGGACTCCAAATTTCCTTTGAAAAGACACAATACATGACTTGCAACAGACTAAGAACACCATTTCTAAAAACAAAATATGGTAACATCAGACGAGTCTCTGAATTCAAATATTTGGGTGAAATAATCATGGAAAATGGGTTGGAAAAAGCGGCCAATAAGAGTAGATGTCAAAAAATGGAAACGGCATTGAGACTTACACAAAATATTTACAACAAAAAATGCCTATCTAAAAACACAAAACTGAGACATTACAACACAGTTATTAAGCCAGAATGTCTATATGGGGCAGAAACGCTCATTTTGAATAGAAAGAGAGACATCGAGGACATTGAAAAGAAGGAAAGAAAAATCATAAGAAAAATCCTAGGCCCCAAACAAATAAATACAACATACCGACTTCGAGAAAACAAAGAAATCAAACAATATACAGATATACATAGCGATATGAGAAAAAGAAGACTTAAGTTTTACGGACACATAAAACGGATGAATCCGAGTAGGCTAACTAGACAAATAGTCGAATTTTATGAAAATAGGAGTAGAGCTAAAGTAGAAATAATTAAATGGATTTCTGCAATTAAAGAGGACCTAAGATCAGCAAATATTACACAAAGTGAAATTCAGGATAGAGGCTGTTTCAGACACAAGGTTGACGTTTGGAAGGTTGGCCAGAGAGAAAAATGTAGGAAGACTGGAACAACGGTCTGACGAAAGAAAAAAAGCTCATAGCGAAAGAATGAAATTAGTATGGGCGCAAAGGAAGGCTAACAACAACAAACGCCTCTAATTGTACTTCGCGTGGTCCACCCGGGCCCATACGTGAATAATAATAATAATAATATATATATATATATATATATATATATATATATATATATATATATATATATATATATATATATATATATATATATATATATATATATATATATATATATATATATATATGGGTATATATATATATATATATATATATATATATATATATATATATATATATATATATATATATATATACATATACAATACAAAATTCGTAAGAGACCCACAGCATCGACAAACGTATCTATTTTTTTTTAATAGAAAAAGTTGATATTATTAGCACTATTTGTCCTAATTAACATTTGTTCATAATTAACTATTCATGTCCATCATTCCATGTCTGGTGAAAGAAGCTTCGTCGATTGATAAAACCCCTATCCAAAAGTCTTTGAGAAACTTGGACAAATGTTTACCCAGCTGGAAGTGACTTTTCAAGGTATCGTTGCCCATAAATAGGCCTCGGAATTTTGGAAAGTTTCTCCGTAAATACGAAGCATATCGTGATATTCGCGTACAGAATATTTTTTTATTTTAAATAGAACTATACGAAATTTACGAATTTAATTACACCATTGTACGATTTTTACCTTACTCCCTATATATGATTTTTCATTCCATCTGAAAAATGCTTATTCCAAATATACATTATACCTAAACAGTTATGGTCAGTATTGAACGTACCTGTGTGTTAATTTTATTTTTTGAGTCCAATTTTATTTTCTCTTGTGACAACGCCAATAATTTAGCGTTCTGGTCTTTCAGTTTATTCTTCAATTGAGACATTTCTTGCATCTGTGTATCACGTGTACTTCTCATACCATCAATTGTTGTTTTAACATTAGAAACACCTTTTAACAAATAAAATGTTATCGTTAAATAAGACTTCACCCCCTTTAAATATCCCTTACCTATTCGAGTATCGCAAATCTTTTGGGAAAGATCTCTCACTTGTTCATTTAATGATGATAATTCAATGGTAAGGCTCTGATTTCTAGCTTTCAATTTCAAAACATTTTCCTGTTCCCTTTGCCTTTGTTGTTGCAATTCTTGCAAACGTTGCTTCTCCCATTCTAACTGTCTTTGTCTTTCCATCTCTTTCCTTGCTGCTTCACGCTGTTCTGCTTGACGTTTTCTTTCTATAAAAATAATTTGTCTTAAAATATTATTATGTACAATACAATGAATTACAACCGAAGTAATACATACATACATTTCTGCACATTAAAAGTTAAACAGATTTATAGCACACAAATAAATTTTAATCAAGAAATCTCAGTTCATATTTAATACGAGGTGTGGCTATTAAATAACGAGACTGGCGCTGCTACAGATGAAGTACGCATGCGCCAAACACCAGCGACCAACAGCTGGTTAGCGTGACCTTCTTTTTCGAAAGCAGTACCTCTCACTTCTGTAAACAAATCCGTTTAACCGTAAACTTCGTTCGCATTAGAGTAGTTTTTTTGTTTCGCCGGAAAAATGTTAAGTATAACAAACAATAGAGCAACGAATTGTTGTGAAATTTCACTTGAAACTTGAAAAACCGCTGCTGAAACTTATAATTTATTGAAAGAAGTGTATGGCAATAAATGTTTATCGGGTACACGTTTTCGAGTGGTTTAAGCCACTTCAAGATGCCCGAGAAGACGTTGAAGATGATCCACGCCCGAGTCGCCCTTCCACGTCAAAAACGGATCACAAAATCGAAAAAATCGGTAATCTGGTTCCATCTGTATTCGAGCGATTGCTGAAACTGTAGGAATTTAGATAATAATGTAATGTAATTATTTACATAATAATTTTAACATGCAAAAAATGTGTGCCAAGATGATGCCTAAAATTCTCACGTTTGAATAACAAGGTCGCAAAAATGTACTGACACTTTGAATGCCATTAATAATGACCAAAACTAATTGGAAATGATAATAACGTGTGACGAATCGGATTTTTTACTTATGATCCTGAAACGAAGCGCCAATCCATGCACTGGAAGAACCCAAATTCACCGAGCGCCAAAAAAGCTCGAATGAGCAAATCAAAATTCAAAGCAATGATGATTGTTTTTTCGATATTCATGGGATTGTGTATCTTCACAGTGTTCCTAAAGGCCAATCTATTAATCAACATTACTACCTTCACGTTCTTGCTGAACTGTGTGAAGGAATAAGGAAAAAACGACCCGAATTGTGGAAGGTCATGGATTCTCCACCAAGACAATGCGCCGGCTCATTCCGCATTGTCTGTCAAGACGTTTCTAGCAAAGTACAGAATCCCAGTATTAGACCATTCGCCTTATTCGCCGGATCTTGCGCCGTGCGACTTCTGTCTGATCCTAAGGTGAAATTTGCATTAAGCGAGAAAGCGGCACGCGTTCTGAAGGAGCTGACAGAAGAAGACTTCCAGCACTGTTTCGAACAATGGAAGATTCGCATGGAACGTTGTAGGGATAGAGGAGGGGTGTATTGAAGGTGATAATAAGTAAATATGTATGAAATCAAAATAAAATGTTTTACAGCGTCAGTCTCGTTATTTAATAGTCAAACCTCTTATACTATTTATATTTAATTAATAACATTAATTTGAAGGATGCCCTTATATATTACCTTCTTCCATAAGTTTTTCTTTTTCCTGTTGCTCTCGCATCATCTTCTCCAACTCGTCCATCCTTTTCCTTTCGGCTTCCTGTCGAGCTTTCTCTTTTCGGTCTTGTTCTTCCCTTTCTTTTCTTTCTCTTTCTTCGGCCTCTTTTCGTTGTTGATCCATTAGCGTTTTTCGCCTCCTTTCCAGTTCCGCTTGGCCTTTTTCATAATTTTCTTTCCGTTTATCTTCAAATGAAGCTGGTATAAAAATGTAAAATATTTTGTCGTAATAAATTGCAAATAAAGTAGATCATAGAATCGCAAAAAGTGTATGCTTGTTTATTTGTTACTATTAGATTGATGCAAAACTTCATCCCGTTTTAGGCGTACGGTTTGCATCGCAAAACAGAAGTTTTGCTTTTATATGTTGTTTAATTGTTTTGTAAATGTTGTTAGGCGTTAAAAATAGCTGAAAATAAGAAGCGACATATTATGTTTCTTATTTTTGCAATGGCATGTCTGCTTCCCAAACGTAAAAGATATGTGCTGTGTACGATGAGGGAGCCGTTAACGATTTCACGTCCCGTAAGTGGTTAGTAAAGTTTCGTAAAAATGATTTCAATCTTAATGATGCACGTTCTGGACGAAAATATTGGCGCTAATTCAAAGTGATCGGTATAAAACTCGAGTTATCAGAGAAATTCTTGGAATCAACCAATCAACAGTGTCAAGGCAATAATTTCAACTTAGAATGAATAACAAAGCCGATGTATCATTGTTAGAATCGTTTGGCCAGAAACTTAAAAAATTCTGTAAGCACAGGATTACACAGCTACCGAAAAAATGGAAAAAATCATCAAACAGAACGGGGCATACTATATTAATTAAATATAAATTTTAATGAATATAATTTTTCTTGTTTTTTTTTTAAAAGAGTTGAACTCAAACCAATATTTTTTTTTTATTTAATAAGTAAAAATATATTGTCGTTGACCATTTAAAACAGTGTCAATAAATTTAACTGCGGGAATATGAAAATGTTACACATCTTAATCAGGTGAATGGGAAAATTTTTGCTTTTGACACCCCACTGCCCACCAAAAAAACTTCTACAACAGTTATTTTTTTTATGTACAAGTGATGTTCAAAATAAAATTTAACATGTTGAAAAACTGAACAAGTCATTGCTTTCTAAAAAATACAAGTAATAATTCAACAAAATTGATGGGAACAATTTAAACGATTCAATTTTCCCTTTATCAGTGTTTTCTTTTTTGACAAGCAATATCAGAAAACTGAAGTTGACAAACCCTCAACATCTATATTTAAATATATTTACCTTGTTGTTGTAAAGTTGATGCAGGATCTTGATCCGCGTTGATAGTACTGCCCTGACTTGAAATCGATGCCGTTCTAGTTGTTCGTCTAAACGATGGTGGTACTAAATCTGGTGGTAACTTTGTAGGTGGATGTACACCAATTTGGGCTTGTTCACAAAGATGCATGGCCAAAACAAATTCCTCACAACCTAAACGACCATCCTTATCCATATCTGCCAAAGTCCAAATCTGCGCCAAAACCTGTTGGCCTAATTTGGTTTGCACCATTAAATTACGAGCTTGCGCACCAGACAAGAAACCCGTTCTAGCTCTATCTGTTGTATTAAATATTTGAGTATATTTAAGTTTTGCTTGGTGTGGAACTGCCCAATCACTGCCACTGAAAAACAAAATTAAAATATCGTCACTAGTTTGTTTACATTTTCAAATTTCACGAAACATGAATTTTTACTATAGAAAGGGACTAAAGATTTTTCAACACTCTAAAGTGAATTATAATATTCTTTCTCTTGATCACTAATTTCATTAGATAAATAATTAAATGGTATGAAAGCTTAACTTTATCTTCAAATGTTCTTATCTCTCAAAAGATGGATGGACGGATGAAAATTAATAAAACCATTAATCGTGTGTTATATTTACACAATCATTATTGTATGTTATAAAAATCTAAACAACCAAAAACCCCCAAAAATTTCTAAAATCAACTTACGAGGTTGATTCAATCGATGCAGTCCTATCTAAACTAGTAACACTAGCTCTAGGTGTGCTTGTAGCTCCAGGACCTATGCCTTGTGTTGTTCCTATTGACCCCATTGAACCTACTGGCGATAATTGACTGGCTGAACTCATAGGCAAAGCGGTAGCTATAGGAGGAATTGCTCGAGGAATAACACCTATAAAAATATTGTTTATAACTGGAACTGTCATTATATCATTATTAGGTTACGTGAAGATAATAGCGGGTATAAAATGTAATTTATTCATTGTTTTGCTGTTTTTTTTTTATTGAAAACAGACTCTTTGCAATTGATTGATAAAAATTTATTTACACATCAGCATCAGACTGTTATGTAGCAACTGGAACTACAACTTAACGTAGACTCCGAAACTCGGTCATCAGCTTTCGATTAAACTCGGGCAACACGATTAATCCAGGTGAGCACTCCCGATGAGGTATTAACCTTTGATTTTGTGCTTGAACTTTGGTTTTGTCGGAAGTGCACTACCTGGCGACTGACCAACTGGGAATACCTTAGCCTTCAGAAGGCATCCAATCTTACCCAGACTTGAACTGGAGTAACTGAGGGCAAATTCCTTATAGGATTTTGAACTTTTGAGTAAAGCACGGGGAAGTGTGAAAGAGGAGGATAAACGCAGAACTTAACACTTTATACCAGATGTGGCAGTTCTAAATTATTTCTTAAAAGAAAATTATTTTAATTTAGGAGAAAGGTAAAAAATGGTTTATTCAAAATATGCGCCATCGCTAGCTGCTAATTTTTCTCTTCTCTCTGATAATTAACGACTTAGGTATAGTAATCCCTAAAGATCTAAAATGGGAAACTCAAATGCCGCAGTGACCAAACGAGCAAACTACGTGCTATATATGATTAGGAAGACATTTTCCAAAATGCATAACTCAACAGTTAG